>CM075814.1:21553552-22153552 GCA_037975025.1 Excoecaria agallocha | reverse complement strand
ATGAACTTGACAAACACGTTAAAATAAGCATAAGAAAATAGTATAAGTTATATTAATTAGTAGAAGTTAATTAATGGAAGTTGTAATATTCTATATCAATATAAGAAAATAGAACTTATATTAATAAATTAATCTCGAAAAGATTAATCACATTCTGGATAAATATTATGAAAATAAGAGACAACTAATTAGTAGTAATGCTTTCTTGTAAAATTGAAGGGCTTTTTATTGTTATTGGTGATTTTCTATGGATTAGGACACTTCCCGTTCTATTTTGACTACTAATTAACGAAATCAACTACCTTCCATTTTCCAACATATATATATATATATATATAAACTTTATAATGCACATGATAAAGAGGATAATGGGAGATTAGGAATTGAATGGTGAATAAAGCTGGATCCAATTAACTGATTTTAGCATACACATGGATTAATTTAGCTTTCATCAATATCATATCTCTAATTTTAGCTTACACATGGATAACATCCTGCAATAAAATCCCTTGACAAGGATACATTTTGTTGCATTCAAATTTTATTGCCACATCAGAAGCACTTGTCCCTTTTATGTCCTTATTTCACTTGAACTATTGATTTCTATAATAATCATCAATTCATTGTTATTGTTCTTATTATTAAATTCAAAAGTAATTAATTAATTAATTACCTATTCTTTGCTCGCTTGCTTGTTTTTATCTTTCAATTCTTTTGTATTATATTTTAACATTTTAATTGAATTTATTTAATTATTGTTCAAAAATTTAGTGGCGAAATAACGATGATAATTCTGTCACAATTATTTAATAATATTGGTTGAATTTAGAAACGAAAACTTCAATTTGGTTGCTAGAAATAACAACGAAAATTGATTTTGGTTGCTATAAATAGCAACGAAATTTATTTTCGGTTGCTAAAAATATCAATGAAATTTCTATTTGGTTGCTAAATATAGCAACGAAAATTCTAATTCGGTTGGTCAAAATAGCAACAAAAATTGAAATTAGTTGCTAAATTTAAAAAAAAAAACAACCGTCAAATATGCAATTGAATGTTCCATTGCTATTTTTTGTTGCTAATTTTTATTAAAAAAGAAAATCCAATAAATTCGATTGCTAATTTCCATTGCTATTTGCTAATTTTCTTGTAGTGATATCTTAGGCTCCCCTTCTCTGGATGGTGCCTCCAAGATTGGTGGTGATATTTACATCCAACAACCCTTTAAACTGCTTGTCGTTGGAATTGAGCAAATGATGGTTAAATATTTACATTCCATTTAAATCTCAGGGCACAAACCATTCTGGTGAGCTTAAGTCAAACACTAATATGGGTTGTCACATAGCATTACAGCCTCTCCTCCTTTTACTTTCCCTTTCTAGATCTGGTATCTATTGGGTGTCAATTAGGTCCTAAATATGATCCCTTAGAGTATGACAATGATTTGTTTCATGCCTAATGTGTTGATGATAGCCACAATACAAAACTACCTTATGTACTAGCCTTCCCTGACTCCTAGCTAGTCGTGGTAACAAAGGCCGTAACTTTCCCTCTTGAACATAATAGGTTAGGTACCATTATAGGGGATTGTCAAATTTTGAATAATCCCAACAAGCAGCTCTAGTTGCTGACATTCCTATAGTGTTGCTACTTCTACCATTGCTAGCATTGCCATACCTTAGGTTCTTATACCCTAGTCGATTGTCGTGATTTCCACTTTCCAAATTGGGGGAATAAATCCTTTCTGCTAAGTAGCCTCCTCCTATACCTAAAGGGCTCATACTCATTCATTGGTTCTTTATTCGACCAATGACACCAATTACTTGGGGGTATTACATCATCTAGTATCAGAAGCTGAGTGCTAGAGATAGAAGCTAGATTAGTTGTAAGTCCGGTAATGGTCTTTCTTTCAAGGTCATCAATCCTTCTATCTAAAGCAGTTGCAAGTCCAATCACTGCCGACATAACTCTCTTCTCAAGGTTCTCAAGCCTTTCATCTAGGTTATGAGGATCAAAAGTATTAGTGGACTGTGTCAAATTAGACATCTTTACCTTTTCTGTGTATTTCCCAATCATCTCAGAATATTTATTTACTGCGTCACTCGAACCCACCTCAAAAGGCAATCGTCAAAATCCCTAAACCATCTAGATACATGATTTAGAATGGTTGAAAAAAAATCAAAGAGTTATAATGATGCATGAAAAAGGTTTATGCATAAAACAGGGTGTGTAGGTTTTATTGTTAAAAAAAATTACACAAAGAATGTACATTTTCTATGGTACACAAAATGAAATGCACACATTTTATGGTGAAAAAATCTACACATAGAATGTACATGTTTCATATTATCATATTATTATTTTGTTTGCATAAAAAATGAGATGAATACATGCATTTTTGTTTGGTAGAAAATTATGCACATAAAATTTACGGGTTTTAGTTTTTATTACATTTTTTTGTTGTACATAAAATGATTTGTACAAGTAGAAGTTATACACACAAGACAAGATGTACATCAAAATCTATACACAAAACATGCAAATTTTTATTATCTATTGTTATTACTATTATTTTTGCTGTTTAATTATAAATGCATGCATGTATATGCAATATTGACAAACAGATGCGAAATGAAAGAAAATCCTCCCAACCTTATTTCTTCTACATAGAAGGATATGCGATCCCTTTCTTAAGCGATATGAGCTCATGGGTTAAAAGGGAACCCAATGAATGTGTATGGTGTATGATGGAAAACCAGCAACATAACCTTTCTTCATTAAAAGCACATGCAAATGGATTTTGGCCATTATGTATTTAAACAATCCAAGTAAATTGAAATATGCCTATCGGGGCATGAAACCTTTTTGATGAGTAGACATCTAAATTTATTTAGATTTATTCAATACATAAAAAGCCCATATCGTAAGCAATGAATTATGGCACATGCTCCTTAATAGAAGTATCTATACCATTACATAGGTTTTCAATATGGTGATATAGCTTCAAGGTTATCCAAGCATGGTCCTTACCAATGGGTCTATCTCATCACGAGCATGATAACCAATCTATAGACTATTTGATTTACCAGAAAAGGCATAAGGCTTGGGCTAGTGGTCTTCCCTAACACTTTCCTACATATAGTGAATATAAAGTCATACTGTGGGAATGCACTAAGGCTAAAGAGGGATGTTTTACTTAATTATAATGCCTAACATACCTAATGCATCTTATTTTTTGAAAAGAGATAAAATTTCTTAATTTAAAAACGTGTTCATGTTAAATTAACCAAGTTACTTTTAGAGCAAAATCTCATAGGTACCCAACGGAGCTAGCACTATGACACGTACCGAACCTCGAAGGCATCTGATTTGCTTTTGAATGCCCATTTTTAAGGTTTGAGGTCGAATGGAGGTTTATTTAATTCATAAAGGCCTATTATTTCATAATAGATAAGGATTTAATCTAATTTGCCAAGTCTCGAGCCTCAAAAAAGGCATGAGATAGCATCTTGGAGTACCCCTACTTCATTATTGGCGATCAACCTATAAGGACATTTGTTGGCCACCACAAGATAGGTATAATGGAGTTGTCACCCACTAAAAGATTGCAAAATGAGTTCTAACCTTATAAGGCCAAAACTATAGATAGTTCGGAACCTCACTCTTATTTATAATTTAACTAAATGATTTTTCAAAATTAATTATTTCATCTCTTTTCTCATACGAATGCTTATGCTAGAAAAATAAAGATGCACTCAAGCATGTTGGAAAAATCATAAAAAAATGTTAAATCAAAAGCGGTAAAACGTGGCATAGAAAGTAAAAAAAATATAAGAATAAATGTAAAGCTAAAATCATACATAAAATAGGGGATTTATTATGATAATCAATTTACATGGAACCATTGGTTCCCTCTTGTATATCTTATAAAAGAATAATTTATTGTGTGAATTTAAGGAAAATTGGAATAATGCAACCCATTTTGTTTAGAAAAAATTGTGCCTATAACACCCTATACTTGGTTAGTTAAAAGATTCAGATACCGGATGTCACATCCAAACCTTATTTCCTTTAATAGGGCCAATTACAAAATTTTCTATTTTAAATCTTAATCCTTATCACTATTATAATTATTGTTTATTTTATAAAAATTTAGGCAAAGTTTCGTTTAAAAATTCCTTAAACCCTTGCAAGAAAATCCTTAACACTCTTTTATTTTAATCTATATTGTCATCCATCTCTAATTCAAACTCTAACACAATGTTTTGCCCTCCCTCCAAAACTCCACAATTCAATTTTAATCAAGTTAAAATATAACACATCTAAGATGCTTCTTATCCTTAAACATTATTTGCATAACTACTTCAAAAATAACTTAATTTACAATGTCAATACTCATAAATAAATACATAAAAATTTACATTGCCAAAATACGGTGTACATGCCAAAATATTTAAAAAAGTAACAAAAGAATTTGAGTTGTGCTTCCACCTCAAAATCTCTCTACTTTTACTGATGTGACTCAGATTTTACTGTAGATCCACTTCCACCTAACATTAAAAAAATTCTTGCAACCCTATGTGAGGAAAGAAAACCACACATTAAGCATTTTACTTAGTGGTGTTCAAACAATTCTATTTTTTCGCAAATAAGATATTTAACTAAAATATGCTTAAAATTTCATAAATTCTCAAATGCAAATGCTTTAATTTATTTTAAGACATAAAAATAATAAATCCATTATATGAAATTTAAACTTGTATAACTCACATATTTGTTTATATTTTGCTTAATTGAAGTTTAATCAATGTTATAATGTATTTAATAACTATATAACTACCTTCAATTAAAAATTCTCAATTTATTTATTAACCATTTGTTATTTTTTTATATTTGACCCAAGTAAAATCCATCGAAATTTTATCTTGAAACCATTCGGTTCGTTCAAATTTTACTTATTGTTAATATTTATTATATATATATATATATATATATATATATATATATATATATATATAAACACACATACATGCATATGTGGATCGAGCTCTCAGAGCCATTCAATCTAAGACTTACATTAATTACATTCACCCAAAGAGCTCTCGGATCCATTCAGTCCGGTTATAATATTAAGATGTAGTACTACTAGACTTCCTGAATTTGCATGCCAACCTTATCTTATTACTCCAATTTCTGTCTAATTTTACTATGAAAAATATAATAAATTTAATATTTTATTTTGAAAACATAACCCCATATTATATAAAAAAATTATTCTCATCCTTTACTCTAAATAAAATTTAAATCACATTATTTTTTTTAGTCATCCCTAATTCAAAACTTAAGATCATTTGCCATAACTTTTCAAACATCATAATAATTATTCCATATTTTTCAAATTTTAGCTCAAATAGCGAATTCACTTCTCATGATCAAAACTGAATTTTTATGATATAAAGACATTAAATTAAACATACCTATTAAAATATGAATTAATACTTAAATTAAAATCATTACCATGCTAAATTAAGTCATCTTATGAAAAATTCCTATTTTCCACTTTTCTCTATTAAACTATCCTAATTTTGTTCATACAATGTGAAAAATAGTTTTTTTTTATCTCATTATTTGTTCTTTGTAGCATACATATCAAATTCCCAAGTTCAAACATAATGGGTGTCATTTATGAAAACCTCAAATTATAAGTTCAAAATTGAAATTGACCACATGTATAACCTTAGTTAGCATTCAATTAAATATTTTCAACATTAGTTGCACAAAACCTAATTCATGCTTAAACATCCCAACTTTGCTTAAACACATACCAATTTGGATGTCAATTCCTTCAGCTAGACCTTCCAAAAGCTATTATTCATCTGCATTGTTGCACTTTCTTCTCATTCATCACCATATCACCTTCTTTTTCTTCAATATTCCATAAAATTTAACATGATTATTTCAATAAAATTGCATAAATACATAATTTAAGGCAATTTTAGTTAGCTATTTACTCTAATTCTTAATTAATCTTGATAATGAATAATCCCTCAAATTTTTCCCAATTCTTAAAATCACTAGACTTAATTATTTCTCTACCTTTCCTTCAATTTCTATCATAAAACATTAATTAAAGGGAGAAATGGTGCTCACCTAGTGATTAATGGAGGAGAAAGTAGCTATTAGGAGCAAAATGATGGGAGATTGAAAAAAGAGGAGAGGAAATGATAAAGGAAGAAAGTGGGCTAATGTTGTACGACGGAGAAAAGAAAAGAAAAAGAGGAAGCAACAGTACCGAAGGCTGCAATAGTAGCGGAATGACATGGGTGGCAGCAGGGTGACAAAAAAAGAGAAAAAGAAAGAGGAAGGGACTGTGAAGAGGAGGAAAATTGTTTCCTTCAAGTATGGCAGCCAACAAATAAATCCAACCCTAAAAATTGTAGTTTTAGGTGTGAAGGTGGAAAAATTCAATTTTATCCCTTAATTTCTTCTATTTTACATTTAACCCCTAATTTAAATGCAATTAAACATATAACTCCCTTTTTCATCAATAGTATTTATTTTATTTTCTTTCTTTTCTAATAATTATTAATACCCTTTTATTTTATCCGGGTCATCTCTAAAATCGAATTGACTAACAGTATTATTCGAGTAATTATAATTCAAGACATTACATTTCTTCCCCTCTAAAATAAAAATTTCATCCTCGGAATTTATTTGCACAAATAACTGTAGATATGTCTTCCTTGTGGTTTCCTCTAGTTCCTATATGGCTTTTGTGAGGGCATAATCTTGACCTTAGTAGGAAAATATGTTTAATTATTTGATACTATGTGTACAATTAATATTTTTATGGTTATAGCCACATTGGAATAAAGTTTCTTGAAGGGCAATGTGGTAATTTTAGTGAAATTTATGAATAAAAGGGGTTAATTGGTTGATAAAAGTGATGATGTGATAAGATTTAGGATTTAAGATTTACTTGGGGTTAAATCATAAATTAACAGTTTGAGGGGTTATTTTTGAGAAAGAAATTGAGAATAGGGTTAAAAGGATAATTGGTGGTCTTCTTATGTGATTCCAATGATAAACATCACTGTCTGTTCAAGGGAAGACCATCTCTCTCTTTTTCTTTCTTTCTCTCTCTTTATCTCTCTAAGTCTGAAACTAAGGTTTTGGTAAGAGGAATTTCTCCTTTCTATCTCTTCTGTTAATGAAAGATTCTATGAAAGCAAGAAGGAAAATTTAGTATTTTTATGTGGTTTGTTATAACAGAGACAAACAAGGATAAGGGTAAAGGGATCTTAAAGGAGTGAGGAAGTCACAGTGTTCAGGTATGGGAGTACTGTTGGTTTTGTTGTCTATAGATGGATCTATTTTTTAAGAAATTAGAGTTATGTTATTTAGATTCTTTAATCAGGAGTTTTAAGATGAGTAATGAAAGATTGTTTGCTTTAAGATGAGTTTTGAAAGATGGTTTGACTTATGGAATCGTTTCTATTTACTTTAAGCTGAGATTGGATCTGTTTCCTTGAGATACATGGCTACTCAAGGCACAAAGCCTTGAGATGCACGGCCATTCAAGGCATAAAGCCTTGAGATGCACGACCACTCAAGGCATAAAGCTTTGTGATGCATGGCCACTCAAAGCATAAAGCCTTATGATGCATGGCCAAGTAGTATTTCATTGCTCTTTACTTCCCTGTTTTGCACATTTATTTGAATCATCTAACAAAACACTTTCACATTAATATTGATTAAGCCAACACTCTTTATAAAGATAATTAACCCTCTAATGCAACCTAATTGGCATACTTAATGATTATTTTGCTAAAGGTAATATGTGATTGTTTTATGCTATGCTTTTATTGTCAAGCCATAATGATTAAGGTAAAGTGATCATGATAAGTTTATCAAGTAGTGTTAATTAAAACTTACTTTGATATATGATTGTAATGATAATAATAACATGATTGAATTAAATTGCTATGAATATATGTATGTTTATATGAAGTATGATGATAATTATCCTTAAACTTATATGTATGACAATTGTTTGAGGGTTCATACATCAAGGAAAATGTTAAGTTATTTCACCTCAAGTGGCCTTTGGTAGCTATGGATGCATCAGGCTTTCTAGTACCATTCCGTACAACTTTTTATTGTTCAAATGCCTTGGACTCAAAGTACTCAAGCCAGGCTACAACATCCTGCAGTATGTCATAAAATGATATAAAATACCCAGTTAATATAGACATTCATATAGAGACAAAGTAAGAGAGGCGAATCAAATTAAATGGCTTCAATTTCACTTGCTCAATGAAAGTCCTTATAATATTAAAGCTATAAGTTCCAAGAGTTCCAATGAAAGTCCTTATAATGTTAAAGTTATAAGTTCCAACCAGAAACATACAGAACAAAATATTACAAATAGATGAAACAACAATCCCAGGATAAAAACCACAGAGGTCAAATCGAGTCCAATACAAAAACGAAAGGCACAAGCATTCAGATGCTTATGAGGCTTTGTATATTTTGCCAAATATAAATTGTGCATCAATTCAACTGATGAAATGTTAATAAAAGAAACCTCTGTTATATGGTCCAGATCAGATGTATTAGGGTTGGTTCCTTGGTTTTCAATACTCCAGCAGAATTGCAGGTAGAGCCTCATTATGCTATCCAATATCCCTAACATCGAGCCAATGTCCAAGAAAGACTATGAAATTAAAGCAGATAAATACCTGTATTAAAGAAATATTTGTAAGTATTAATTTGCAAAATACAAGTCTGAACAGATTATGACCTTTCCAAACACAAATCCAGTGCAAAAATTACCACTTCAATCAAATAATGACGTACAAGGCAACAATTAACCATTCATTTTACTTACTCTTGATGGAAGCCCACAAGTTTACTAAAGTCATGAGAATCTTGGATATGAGCTGGCAAAACATTCCATTGAGATTCTATCACATCCACCTAAAACAATAGGACAAGACATTTTTTATGATAAATAGATCTCCAAAATTTTAATCATAAACCATTAGACAAAATGTTGTCTAATCAAGCTATGTGCAATGGTAGTGGGGCATGTCTTGTCTGGTGTAAAGAGACACACCAATACCTCATCCGACCCTCAGATACCTTATGGTTGCAAAATATACAGCAGCACAAGCCATTTCACAGCCTAATGATTTTATCTTTAGAATTTAGCTTACATGTATTTCAAAAAATTATCTCCAAAGCAATTGCCAATATATGCCCCCCTCTATAAAAAAATATATGTCATCAGTTACCTAAATATAAAATTGGAGATTTCTGATTAAAAATGCCATATGCTCTCTAACACGCCACATTGGCCTAAAATGTTATCGCCTTTGTTGAGATACTGAGCAGTTACAATCATTACGATGCTTGGCAAAATCAGTGTGATCTTGATGCATCACAAAGGCCTATGATTTCTCCAATTCCATTTGTGTTCTTTTTAGCCTCAGTAAATACTGGAAGACCCTAAGGTACCTAGAGCAAGCTCGAAGTTAACATGGATGCAAAGGGAAAAGGAAATTATTCAGCGACTGCCAATCCTTAAGTTGTAATAGTTCCTTTTTATACATATGTAAATGAAAGAAAGAGAGAGAGAGAGAGAGAGAGAGAAGAAAAGAGAAGAGAAGAATACTATCCAAAAATAGCATTATTATGTTACCTAGATAACACTTCTTGGGTAAAAAACAATTGCAAAGGCCAATCAACAGCATATTTAAGAGCAATTCCATCCCAGCCATCAAGACAATCATATGTTTGGATGAATTAGCAAATTGTATTACTCTATGGCAATGGATGCATTAGAATCCCATTTGAGATGGCAGCTTACACCTGCAATGACTCTGCAGGTGTAAATAAGTTTTCTTGAAGTAAATAAGTTTAAAAAGAATAAAAAAGACACTATAAAAGCAAATTAAACAAGACACTAATGACTTGTTAGGTAAAAGGGCATAGCGGGTATAACAAGTAATCATCAAAATTCAAAATGATGATGGGTACTGTTTATTAACATAGGGTCAAACTTTAAAGGGAAATAGAAAAAATATTTTATTTTCAAAATATTCGTAGCCTGAGTGAGTGTAATTGGTGGCTGAGAATTGTTTTTTTCTTTCCTTTTATATGCTGTGGATCCAAATACCGAATGATTATATAAAAAATATATATTTAGAAATAATATTTTATAATTTGTTTGTGAAAAATTTTTGAATTATTAAATTTCTATTTTCTTCTATGTTTTATTTAACCTTAAATTATTATTCCTGTGACAAAGACAAAATGAATAATTGTTTAGTGACTTAATAGAATGCAAATAACTTTTCAGGGATTTTTATAGAATAAAAATAATTATTTAAGAATTCAATACAACAAAACAAAAGAACCAGGATAAATATGAAATATTTAGGAATCAAATTATAGATATTTCTTTAACATATTTTGATAATTTAGCATAAGATTTCTATTATAGGAACACCAAATTGAGAATTAAATCTTTTATTACGTAATTAATTACTAATCAACTACAACTAATTTCGCATTTAGATTAGCAAAAGAAATTATAAAATTAATAATAATAATAATAATAATAATAATAATAATAATAATAATAATAATAATAATAATAATAATAATAATAATAATAATAATAATAATAATAATAATAATAATAATAATAATAATAATAATAATAATAATAATAATAGAACTATAAATTAGGTTTGGCTTATGAGACCGACTATAGGTGTGTCTGAAAGATATGTTGTTTGTGGACTAAAGCTGGCAATTTTGACACGCAATAGGCAATTTAGGTCCATCAAAACTTGAATTAGTGGCCTTCACTGTTAGGAGTATATAAAAGAACTATACTGTCCTAACCAGAAAATAATTAAATATCCCACCATGAAAATAAGAACTCAATTCCATCAGGACAAACACATTAATATTTCAAAAATACATTCCATTGAATATTGAAATTCCTCAGTAATTGTTGTGAGCTAAAAGGCTTACGCATATATGCCTTCTCTCTGCCCACCTATCAATAACTTATAATCATAAGATAAAGGCCAAGTGGTCACTCCATATTATTATTATTATTATTATTATTATTATTATTATTATTATTATTATTATTATTATTATTATTATTATTATTATATTTAAAGCCCATACGATTTAGTTTAAGATAATTATACATAAAGTAGTTTTAAAATACTAGACTCAAGTTTTGCTAGCTATTTTACCTGATAAAATATGGTTGTGAGTTTGATGCATTTTGATACTTCAGGAATTTTTTCGGTTTGAAAGTTCCATCAGCCTCATGTCCAGCACCAGAAACGCTTTTACAGACTTGAGACTTGTCTTGGATTTGCATAGTCATTGAATCAAGTATGTGGATAATTAGCAGCCATCATCAGTTCTAGAGTGAGTTACGGTTCAATCAAAAGTTTAGTCTCCTTTCCCCTAACAGGCCAGCAGTAATTCCTAGTCGATATAAAGGAAACATGCAAAAAAATTTTGTCAAGCCTAAAAGAAATTAAGTCAACTACAACTTTGTTAACTTAAATGAATTCAATCAAAGCTTCATTCCGTTGAAGCAATCAGTTGCCAATAGATAAAGAAAACTAAAGGTTTTGTATAGATCATCTAGCAACTTAATAGCTGACATGACACAGAATCAGATATTGAATGGAATCAAACTTTAGGATCGAAAGAAACACGATAAACTCATGAAATCCAGAGGAAGCACAAGAATAGATTTATGAATGTAGGAAATATTACAACTACAGAAAGACTTCTAAGGAAGCATGGGATTCACTCACAAGTATCTCCAAGAAGAAACTACAGCAGACATTAAAAATCTTCTGAATTTCTCAATTTTAGGACATTTCAAAAAAAAAATTACAATTCCACAAACATGTTATATGCATATGATTCTTTCAAACCATATGAAAACATAGAATACTTTACACTAATGGTTTGAAAACATAGAATACTTTACACTAATGGTTTGAAAACATATAATACTTTACACATAATCATGTTATATGCATATGATTCTTTTCAAACCATATGAAAACATAGAATACTTTACACTAATGGTTGTGTGCAAGGAAAATACAAGTTCTAATGAACTTAATTTGAATCACAACTTAAATAAAAAACACACGGTTGATAAACAACAAGAAGCCTACTTTATCACATATGTTTCGAAGGATGCAAGCTATGATTTTGTTCTTCATTTGTTGCACAATCTAACAAGACACAGAAGTAACACAAAATTGCATCTATAATAGAGCTGGCCCAAGATGAGATGCAATCTAATATGAAAAAGCTAGCCTATAAGTTGCTCATTCATCCACACAAAGTATGAAAGAGACAATAATGAGCACATCAACAAAAGAATTTAACCAAGGGAAATTCCAACTCTCTTCCAGTTGAAAACACCCATGAAATTGCCTGCAATTTACCTCTTGCAAGAGCTGGTTTCAAAATATTAGCAGCATCAAATTCTCCATAGTACTTGGTTCCAGCAACTAAAAGACCCATATCTAGGGTAATAACCCATATCACAAAAGCAGATGCATAAAACAGTTAAGTTTACAATACTGATATAATAATGCCAATTTCTCCCAATTTTACTGATTACAACATGGACTGTAATTTTATTCAAATATAGTACATTTCAAACAGTTTTGCTTGCTTGAGTATTGCTTGTACGCATGGTTGGAAACATCTCAGCTTTTGAGTTTGTGTATGCTAGTACTGTTATGGTTACATGTCTTTTAAGTTCCACATTAGAAAACTTTTAACCATTCGAAAAATAGAAACAGAATTGTATGCTAAAATGACCACTTCTACACATAATAAAATTTACCTATGGCTTAGCAAGAGGTCCCACAGACTTGAAATTATACCCAGCAGTCTCATCATCCGGTGAACAATCTAGATGAGCACCACCACCATTCTCCACAGTTCCAAAATCCTTCAGCTTCTCACTAACCAGCCCCAACTCCCCATCTAGACTCCCCCCAGCATCACTCTTTTTATTATCTATCCTCATCTCCATCCCAACAGCCTCTTCTTGTCTAAATGGCACCGGCAACCTTCTAAAGAATTGTTGCACCAACCCATTCAAGCATGCCCAAAAATCTGCCCTAGCTGGACCAATCCTGTTCCCAATATCAAAAATGGCCAAAACCCTATTGATTCCAGTATTATCAGATGATCTAGTTCCCTCTTCAGAAATTTGTGAGCAAGTTTCAGAAACTTGAACCTACTCTTGATTGTCTGCAATATTATAGCTCTCAAATAATTCCTTCACAGATAAGATGTGTACATTCTAGCTAGCTCTACTGATTCAAAAATTGTAATTCACACAATATCAAGCCACACCACAAGCCAGGATTATTGAACAAATTAAATTAGCAAATTCACATAAAGCACTTTCATAATTTCTTTCACATAAATTTAAAACAACATAATATAATAGAGTTAATTTCATAAATTAAGTACTGAGAAGCAAGCAACCTAAACTTGCATAAATAAAGTCCTAGACTCAGGCAGTGGCAATGGTTATGAGATGTTCCTAGTAACAGCTATGGCATATATATTGACAGAAATAAAAGAGAAAAATCTATCACAATCACAAAACCATAGTAAAAATCAACCATGAGAGGAATACAAAGTAAAGATATCTAGGAGTAGTTAAGCTCTGATGATCAGATAAAGGTACCAATTTAAAAAAGATTGAGATTCTGATTTTTTTCTTAAAAAAAAGTTGCAAACTAGCAAGCCATTAGCAACCCTAAACTGGAAATGTCTATCAAAATGGATACTACACACTGGATTGCTATCAAAATCCTCATCATTTATCTTTTTGCATAGGCAGTTTCTGCAAACTCCACTTTAAAATTACAGTTAGATCATGTATCTTCTTATTTAATGCACAAGTAAATATGCAGCTCATATACCTGAGGTAAAAATAGATGGTAACAATAGAAAACTTGTGATGAGAATATAAAAAAATTAATTAACACAAATAAATTCTAAGCAGTACATGATTTCCAAATGAAAAACTAACAGTATGAACTATGAAATTACAAAAGAGGGTAATGCACCTCACAACAGAGAGATAAGCACTGAAAATAAAGCAAGCTTATAATTAAAATGCAAGAACACCAATGGCATTTAATAATACAGCAAATTACAAACCTTGAATACATAAAATAAGCTAAATAGGGAAATTAAAATAGGAACAATTAAGCCCAAAAATAAATCAAAAATAATTATATCAATCTCTCAGTAACCAATGATAATAAAATCACCAGGCAAGAAGAACAAGAATGAAGAATATAATTATTCATGGAATATCATTCCTCACCGATTTAAAGAAAAGTATTAATCTTTAATATCCAAGGAGATAATGGCAAAGAAATTACTTAACCTAGCACCAAATCTGAACAGCAAGCTTGCAAATTTTATGAATTATTATTATTTTCTTTTCTTAAATATAAGTTTAAATTATTTGTTAGCTATTTTGTGAATTGACGTAATTAATTTTTTTCTTTTCTTGAACTAGTTATTTTGTGAATTGGATACATAAATAAATTTATAAATCAAACAAATAAATACCTATCATACTTGGCCTTTTCTGATGCTCATGACCATGATGATAAAAAAATGCATTAGTTTGGTCACAGTCCTATAGCTATATGTAGGAATATTATCATTGATAAAAGAATGATAGCTTGTTGGTTAATTTTTGCAGCTGCAACTCAAAATCATTGCATTAGTTAATGCATTGTGAAGAATAATAGGGAATGAAGTTTTAGATTTCAATAAAATTGCATTCTGTTAAGGCAATTGAATATTAATTAACCTCGATTTGAAACTATAACTATAATAGGTTAGAATATTTGGTAACCTGTTAATGCAGTTTTATAGATACATACAAAATGACACTGAATATTCATCAATTTCAGTTTCATACAACTAGGTGCATTCATAAACAAGAAAAGCAAACATTAGACATGAAACAATGAGAAATGCTCACAGAATACACCCAAGTTTGTCATCAACGGTGATGGATTCCTTTGAGAGAACACTAAGCTGTTCCAGCAAATACAGATGTTCTAGATCCCTTATATCCCTCACAAAATTTGTTGTTCAAGTCAAAGATCACATTTTGCTTCTAGGAAAAAGAAAATTAAAAGGAAAAGCACAAAAACACCATCAATAACCCAATTCATATAGATCAAAATTCACTGAACTAATCCAACAACAATGAACCTTAAAATGGAAAAAAGAAAATAAACCCAAGTTTAAAAACGAAAAAGTGATAACACCATCAATCACACAATATAGAGGAATACTTTAGTTAACCGAGCCAACTACAATTAAATTTAAAAGAAAAAAACCCCGAGAAGTGAAGATTTATAAAGGATATCACAGCTTTCAAGTCAAAGATCACAACATGTTGCCAAGAAAAAGAAAAAAGTGAAAGAAAAGAAGAAACACCATCAATCGCCCAATTCATATGGAGGAATACTTCAGTGAATAGCCAGGGGTTGTCCTAGATTGCCTACTGAAAAACCCATTAAAGTTATCTCCTGCAGATCCCAAACGAAGAAAAAAAAGCTGAATATTTTTACCATTCTCATAATAAATCAAATACTTCAAGAGAAAACCAAAATCCAAAAGAAAAAGAAAATAGATCTAGAAATAGACACATAACCAAAACAAACCTTGTTTATGTCCTGCCCCTTTGTCGACATTATGGCACTGGGTGCACTTAGTCTTGAAGATCTTCTCTCCGGCCTTTGGATCGCCAGGAAGAGCTTGATCGAATGAAGCCATTTCTTTCTTCAAGAGCTTCTTCTAAGGTTTCAATAATATAAACCAACAAACGAGAAATATGGGGGATTCTCTAGAACTAATGGAAAAGATAAAGGCAAATAAAAGAGAGGGAGGCGGAATTTGATACTTGGGGCTAATTTATGGCTAGGGCAACAAATAAAAAAATTACTTAAATATCCCTCATTTACCAACAGATTATAAATTCCGTTGCTATTTTAACAACTGAATATATATTCGGTTGCAATTTAGCAACGGAATTTAAATTTCGTTGCTATTTTAGCAATCGAATTTATTTTCGATTGCTATTTTTCATTGAATACAAAAAATTGCAATGGAATTCTATTTCAGTTGCTAAATAGCAATGAAAATATATTTTGGTTGCTATTTTAGCAACTGAAAATAAATTCCATTGCTATTTAGCAACTGAATTATTTTCCGTTGCTTTAAATTCCATTGCTAAATTAGCAACGAAAATCATATTTCGTTGCTATTTTTCGTTCCAAATTTTTTCCGCCATCTATTGGCGCCTTAATTAGTAACGAAATAGTGATTCTATTGCTAATTTCCGTTGCTAAATTTTGGCGCCAAAAATTTCCTCCACTTTTAGCAACAAAAGATAACTAAATATTTTTTCGTTGCTAAATCTACAAAGTTTAACCAATTTTAGCAACAAAAATTATTTTTCGTTGCTATTTAGCAATAGAATTGGTTTTTCATTGCTAATTTAGCAACAGAATTATTTCCATTGCTATTTTTCGTTACTATTTTCATATTTTCTTGTAGTGTTTATAACTATTGTGGCAAATATAACTTATAGGCTACCAATCCAACTCGTTTAATAATCTCAAAAGGTGTAATAAACCTAGGAGCTAATTTACCCTTTTTACCAAATCGAAGCACTTTCTTCTATGGAGAGACTTTAAGAAAATCTTATCTCCAACTGCAAATTCAAAGTCCCTCTTCTTCAAATTTGTATACGATTTTTAGCGATCAAAAGCAGCTTTTAGTCTTTCCTTCATAATCTTAACTTTATCTTCGATTTCCTTTATCAAATCTAGACTTACAATCTTATTTTCTTTAAGTTTTGTCCAACATAAGGGTATTCTACAATTCCTACCATAAAAACCCTCATAAGGTGCCATCTCTATGCTAGCATGGTAGCTGTTGTTGTATGTGAATTCAATCAATGGAAGATATTTATCCCAACTTTCATTAAAGTCAATGACATAACTCCTAAGCATATCTTTCAATACCCGAATTACTCTTTCAGATTGTCCATTTATTTATGTATGAAAAATTATACTAAAATTGGTACTCAGAGCCTCTTGCAATTTCTTCCAAAATGTTGAAATAAATTGTGGATCTCGGTTTGATATAATGGAAGATGAGACTCCTTACAAGTGCACTATCTCATTGATATATAGTTTTGCTAACTTTGAGAGTTGGTAGTCGGTTCTAATAGGTAAAAAGTGAGTTGACTTGGTAAATGTAGCTACAATTACCATATGGCATTGTATTGCTTTCTAGTTTGAGGCAAACCAACCATAAAATCCATCCTATTCTAATCCAACTTCCACTCTGGTATTGCTCTTGGTTAAAATAAACTCGAGGGGATTTGATGTTCTACTTTGACTTATTGACACATCAGACATTTGAAAATATATTCTGCAATGTCTCTTTTCATACCTAGCCACCAATAGTGTGCCTTTAAGTTTTGGTATAATTTTGTGCTTCCTGGGTGCATAATGTATGAACCGATATAGGCTTCCTTCATAATTTTCTTTCTTATTTCATCAATATTAGGGATACAAATTCTATTATTGAAGTACAAATAGCCATCCTCATTGATTGCATACTCACTCTACTTTTGCTCTTGAATTTGTGTAATAATAGCAACTAGCTTTTCATCTTATGCTTG
Organism: Excoecaria agallocha; assembly: GCA_037975025.1. NCBI lineage: Eukaryota > Viridiplantae > Streptophyta > Magnoliopsida > Malpighiales > Euphorbiaceae > Excoecaria > Excoecaria agallocha. Next base: position 22,135,740 of record CM075814.1, on the reverse strand, counting down.
TGCTTGTGCTTCTTTGACATGTTTCACCAAATTTGGTCTAAGCCTTAACTCTGCCACAAGGGCACCATAATTTGCTATAGATAATTTGACATTCATAGCTCTTAAAGCTGAATAAAAATATTTAAATCGTTATTCATAAATAACCTTACTATGTAATAAATTTAATAGTTTAATTCAATTATTTAAATTTACTTGATGATGATTTTCTGCTAAGATCATCACTCATAACGTTTTCTTTGCCTAGATTATAGTTGATAACATGATCATAATCTTTAATCAACTACATCCATCTTTTTTGCCTTAAATTCAGTTCTTTTATGTAGGTAAATATTTAAGACTTTTGTGATCTGGATAGATATAGCATTTTTCTCCATATAGATAATGCCTTCAAACTTTTAAGGTAAAGAATATGGCTGCTAACTATAGATCATGGATCGAGTAATTTCTTTCATGAGGCTTAAGTTTCCTGAATGTGTAGGCAATTACCTTTCCTTCTTGCATGAGTACACAACAAAGCCCATTATATAAGGCATCACTATATATCACGAAGTCTTTACTAGGCATAGGTTGTGTAAGAATAGGTGCTTTAGTCAACATGACCTTTAGCTTCTCAAAGCTTTCCTGATATTTGTCACTCCATACAAATTTTGTGTTCTTTTAAAATAACTTGGTCATAGGCACTGCAATGATGGAAAACCTTTTAATAAATCTCCTATAATACCCTGCCAAACTAAAGAAATTTTTAATTTCCATAATATTCTTATATGACTTCCATTCTAAGATAGCTTCTATCTTTTTAGGGTTGACTCTAATCCCATCAGCTGATATAATATAACCAAGAAAGGAAACTTTATCCCGCCAAAACTTTGTCATAAAGTTGTTTTTCCCTTAAAGTCCATAAAACAATCCTCAAATGCTCATTATGCTCCTCTTGATTCTTGGAATAAACTAAGATATCATCAATAAAGACAACAATGCATTAATCTAAATAAGGATGGAAAATATGGTTCATAAGTTCCATAAATGCTATCGGGCCATTTGTGAGACCAAAAGGCATCACCAAAAATTCATAATGCCCATATCTAATTTTAAAGGCTATCTTGGGGATATCTGCTTCCTTTACCCTCAGTTGGTAATACCTTGACTTTAGATCAATTTTAGAGAAAACTCCCACACCTTTGAGCTGATCAAACAGACCATCTATTATAGGCAGTGGGTATTTGTTTTTCACAATCACCTTATTCAACTGCCTATAATCCACATATAACTTAAGAGACCCATCTTTATTCTTAACAAATAACACTGGTGCACCCCCAAGGAGACACATTAGGGCATATAAAACCCTTCTTAAGAAGTTCTTATAATTGAATTTTTAATTCTTTAAGTTTTATAGGTGTCATCAGGTATGATACAATGGATATTGGTGCATTACCAGGCAGTAAATCAATGAAAAATTTCACTTCTCTGTCTAGTGGTAACCCTAATAACTCATCAGAAAAAACATCATTGAAATCATGTATAGTTTGTATATCTTGAATTTTAGGATTATCCTTTCTAACTTCAAGTACATAGCTAGATAGGCTACACACCTTTTTCTAACAAGCCTTTTGTTGTTGTGGCTGATATAACATTTGAAAGAAAATTTGACCTTTCACCAACAACTGTGATCTCATCATTGCCAATTTTCCTAAAGGTAATTATTTTCAGGTGGCAATCTACCATTACATGATGTCTAAATATCCAATCCATGCCAAGAATCACATCAAATTCTCAGAAAGGTAACTCAATCAAATCACTAGGAAATTCATATCCTTGTATTTTTAAAGGATAGTTCTTGTAAACTTTATTCACTACTATGCTATGATCCAGAGAATTTATAACTACAATATCATGCTCAAGAGAATCAACATGCAATTTTTAGAATCAGGCAATAAGATACATATATATGAATGGATAGACCTCGGATTTATCAATACATGAATAGAAATATCAAAGATAGTAAAAGTACCTGTTATCACATCATGGGAATCTTGATCATCAAGGACCCGCATAGCATACGTATGTACTAAAGTATATGTGTCAAGTCTCTCAACTATCTCTAACGTAATCCTCTATCCACCAACACCGGAACTAGCTCCTCTACCTCTGCCTCTTGAAGCCCTAGGAATTTATATCTCTTGCTAATCCTCATCCTTCTTTTTCACCAATATTACATTTGCAAGCCAGTTAGGGTATTGCACCTCTTGAATAACTCCGACGTTAAGGAGTCGATCCACCTTTTTAGCAATAAACTTGTTTTTGTCAAATGCACGCCTCTTTAATTTTTGCTTAACAGGTTAAAACTTGGGATCCACATTAAGCTTGTGCACAATAATGTCTAGGTTGATGCCAAGGATGTCTTTCGATGACCATGCAAATGAGGCTTTGATCATTAACACCTGAAAAATGTTTGCTCTTGTTGTATCATCCAAACTTGATCCGATCATAACTTTATTCCTAATAAATAGTTCATACTAGATCGGGTCTTTATTAACGTGCAATTTTTCTTTCCCTTTATCTTTTTACTCTCTGGATTACACTATATAGGAGGCCTGTCTACCTTCTTTTAACATAGATATATAAGTTTCTCTAGTAGCCTTCTAATTTCCTCTTAGTATAGCCACTCCTCATTCGGTGTGAACTTTCATCACCATGTATCTGATGCTAGTGACTGCACCGGTTTGGAAAAGCAACAGCCTACTGAAGATGGCATTGTAGGCAAACATCATGTCAATAACCATAAAGGTAGACTTACATGTATGAATAATAGCCTCATCTACAAGCTCTACAAAAAGATCAATAAAGCTTACGATAGGAATAGTAACATTTTTTAGGCCTATCGGAGGAACACAATCCAATCGGAGTTTGCTGGTTGGCAGCTTCATTTTCTTGTAAGCATCCATGGTAAGCACACTGATAGTGCATCCATTATCGACTAAGACCCTTTTTTACTTTAAAGTTATGGATGGTTGCTTATACTACCAAAGCATCTTCGTAGGGGAATTTGAGTTCTCCAGCATCCCACAAAGATATGGTGATAGAGGGTAAGTTCTCGCTTTTGGTGGAGAAGTATATCCCCTTTTACGCTTTCTTCCACTTAGTGAGGTCTTCTCCATGGGACGATCCGCTAGCAATGACATTAATTACACCAAAGCATTGCCTTTACCATTTTGAAAGATCTAGCTTTCTTCTATCTTCATCTTTATCATCATTATATTTTTAAGTCCAGGGATGTTAGAACTTATAAAGAGGGAAAGATGAAGGCAAGAATTAGTCAGTTGATCTACAAATAAGGTGAGCCAATCTACAAAATAGAAGAAGATTAACCCCTGGTATGCAAGGGATTAACACTCCGAATCCTAAGTTAGGGAGGATTTAGAGAGAAAAAGTATAGTGAGAGAGTATCGGTGTATGCAGTACCTTATTTTCGAAACTTCTCTCTATTTATGTAGTTCCTACGTGGCTATAGCCTATGAATCTAGGGTACTTAAGTATCGGATATCTCGTATCTACAGTTGGCAAGTTTAGGGCTTTCTGATATGACAACCTGCAAGGCATGGCTTGCTATGTGACTGGCGTGATGGCACGGATAAATCGATCGTCGGGTCCTATCAAACTGTCAGTACAAATGGTCAGTAGGCTTATGGGTTGATAGGTAACAATTGGCTTTGAGTCTATACTAGGCCTATGACTATTGGACCGAACCCAAGTATGATAATATTAGGTATTATCGCTTATGACCAATTTATGTCCACCCTTATGTGTGTGTTTTATAGTTTTTTTTTCTGTATGTTGTAAAAAAATTATTATTAATTGTAGAAAAAAATGATTAGCTTATATGTTTAAGTTTAAAATTATTTTTTGACATCAAATATTTTTAGGTGATTAGAATTTTATTTTACTTATTTTTTCATGAAAGATTAAAAAATATCTTTAGAGTTTAAACTCTTATTTTGGGCTTTTTTTTTCCTTTAAAATTTTAAAATTGAAAAATTTTGCTCATATACTTTTATCAGGGAATAATCTTTTATTTAAACTTTTAATTAAATTTTATAATTAATAATTTATCTAGTGTTTAATTTTTTTTATTTCATTTATAATACACTTTCTGAAATTAATCATTATCGCATCAATTTATTGATAATTATGTATATTTGTTTAACATAGATAATAGCATGAATTATATTTAAGTTTTGCTATTCTCTTGCAAATTAAATATTTTTGTTACAAAAATAATTTCTCATTCTTTACAAACACTTAACTTGCTGTTTTACCCTATTAATATCATTTTTTTTACACTTAATAAAATAAGCAAATTTACTTATAATTAAACATATCAAATTTATTCGTAAAAGAATTAATTAATAATATGTGTTATATATATAGTTCCAAAATTTTAAAAGTCAAAATAGATGTAAATATATAATATTCTTCGTTAAATTTTGTTACACATTAATGATCATTTTATTTTTAATTATTAATTACACGAATAAATAATTGAATATATCGTGTGCAACACATGCACACAAAATTAATATATATATATATATATATATATATATATATATATAATTTTTAATTATTAATTACACGAATAAATAATTGAATATATCGTGTGCAACACATGCACACAAAATTAATATATATATATATATATATATATGTATAACACGTTTATACTTGTATATCATTAAAAATTTAAATTACTCGTATGCTTTCCTTTGCAAAAGTTTCTATACATTTTATGCCTCCTTTCATGTTATATTAATAAAAATTAAAAATTACATAAAATGTAGCAATGATAGTACTAATATAAATTAAGTCCGACATAATTGGTACAAATTCAAAATTTTATTTAAATTCATCCAAAAAATAATCCACACTTAATCCAATTCAAAAAATATCTATTGGACCAACAAAAAAATAATCCTCTGAATATATGATCAATTTGAATCTGATTATGATGATCATCGGATCCATCATATAATTTATTGATTTAAGGCCATGGCACAAGTTACTAACACACTTGCTGGAGTCCATTGCATGAATTAGGGACCCCACGAACATTAATTTCCTCAATCTTTTCCTTTTCCACTATAATTCTAATTTCTTGTAATTTTTTCTTAATTTATATTTTATGTTTTTAATTTTGATTCTAGTAAAAAATAAATAAATGACTTCACTTGATTTAAAATAAAAGAGATGACCAATTCTTTAAATATTAGTTATTTAAGTATTCAAATCACATCAAAATATGGGAAAAAAAATTATAACATCGGAAATAATTTGAACTAACTTTATTTAAATTAACTTACTAATCTAATAAGTACAAAGTCTTCTGTACCACAATCAACGATTTTATTGCGAGAGCACAAAGCTTTTGATAATAAATATAATGATTAGTGTTTCAATACATCATTTATTGTACATGTTAAGCACAATATTTCTCGTTTTTCATTCTTGAAGTTTGATAAATACTAAAATATAGATTGATGGAATTATAATTCTCTGTAAATTAAGGGAATCTTAATTTTCACTGTCTACTGCATTCGGTCCAATAATTCTTTTTATTATTATGATTATCATTGTCATTTGTTAGAACTTAATACAATTCTAATTTTTCTTAACGCTGATTACACAAAGTGATTGAAAACAGAATCAACTCTTTATGAATATAGTAAAACAGGCATTTTCTATCACAACTGTAATGCAAAAAGGTATGTGAAATTAAATTTTTTTTATAAATTCTATAAACGTCAATAATAAAAAATAAATATTAAAATATAAATGATGATAATCAAAGTAATTATAATATCAATTCCTAGAGACACGTTTGAGTATATAAACATTTTTAAATGAATTATTTTTAATAATTATCTATTTAATATATTAACAAACTATAGCACACAAATATATATATATATATATATATATATATATATATATATATATATATATATATATATATATATATATATATATATATATATATATATATACAAAGTGATTGAAAACAGAATCAACTCTTTATGAATATAGTAAAACAGGCATTTTCTATCACAACTGTAATGCAAAAAGGTATGTGAAATTAAATTTTTTTTATAAATTCTATAAACGTCAATAATAAAAAATAAATATTAAAATATAAATGATGATAATCAAAGTAATTATAATATCAATTCCTAGAGACACGTTTGAGTATATAAACATTTTTAAATGAATTATTTTTAATAATTATCTATTTAATATATTAACAAACTATAGCACACAAATATATATATATATATATATATATATATATATATATATATATATATATATATATATATATATATATATATATATATATATATATATATATATATTGGGCTACATGCACCTATTTGCAATGTTATTAAAACCGGACCGGATAGAGAACCGGCAAGGCTGGAGGTTCGTGGTTCGACCGGGTCCATCGGGTTTTTTTCTATTTTTAAAATATTATAATTATTATAATTTTTTGAATACTATTGTATAAAAATTAAAAAAATATTCATCAAATTTTAAATATATATCACAAATATTTTAATAATAAGTTACGAAAATAATTTTAATTTTATTATTACAAGTGATTAATTATGGATTATTGAATATCATATGCTAGAAACATAAAATACAATCATATCATGAAAATAATTTCATGTTTAGATGGAGTACTAATAAAGTGAACACAAAAAATATTAACCTTGCATATATGAGTATAATTATATTTAATTACAATAAATTCAAATAGATAATAAGTATATTAAATTATTAAGTGACATTTTTAGAATTTAAAATACTAATTTTTCAATAAATAAATAATAAAATTTTAATATATATATATATATATATATATATATGTATATTTTAAATTTCCATTATTTATTTATTTGAACAAAATTAGTATTTTAAATTCTAAAGATATTATTTAATAATTTAATATACTATTACAATAATCCAAATAGATAATAAGTATATTAAATTATTAAGTGACATATTCAGAATTTAAAATATTAATTTTTTCAAATAAATAAATAATAAAAATTTAATATATATATATATATTTGATTATAATGAATCAAAAATATAATAAATATATTAAATTATTAAGTGATATACTTAAAATTTAAAATACTAAGTTTTTCAAATAAATAAATAAATATATATATATATATATATATATATATATATATATATATATGTGGGTGGGTGAAAAAATTCAAAAAAAATGATTTTTTACATTTTTAGCAAAAAACCCGGTTTTGTCCGGTTCGTCGGTTTTTCGGTTTTACCCGGTTTTTTTCGGTTCAATCCGGTTTTTTGCCAATTTGATTTTCAATAGTCAAACCAATCGGCTGGCCTGCCGGTTCGCGATTAAACCGATTAAACCGGCCGATCCGATCCGGTTTTAATAACATTGCCTATTTGGACCATTAATTCATTCGGATCAACGTTTTTTAGTGCAGTCTTTTTTGTATCACATTATTATATAAAAGTATCGATTTTATTTTAAAAAATAGGTAAAATAAGTTGATAAACATCTAAATTTCATACGATCCATTCGGATAGCTGATTCGTTAGCACTAAATTTTTTAGTGCAGTATTTTTTATATTACGTTATTATATAAAAATATTACTTTTATTAAAAAATATATGTCAATTAAGTTGATTCATATCTGGACCACAGTACCATCCATATAGACTAAACATGATCCATTTAAATCAATATATATTAAATTTATATATCGATCAAAATCCGTCAAATTCATTTGAATATTGGATAAGTTATAATTTATATTTTTTTTATCCATTTATGATCCGTTTAAAATTTATCTGTTTTACCCCAAATCAATTCAACTTGATCATTTAGCACTCCTAAATTATAAATTCATTTAAAAATCAAATAAAAATACGAATTAATTTACATCCGCGCGTAGCTGGAGATTTTCGACTAGCGTGAAAATGATTTGGTCCAATTTTGGCATTTTACTGGAAGAAAAAACTTACAAGCAAAGAACTCAATCAAAACCCACTTGTCTCTTTCTAGATTCTCAGTCAGTAAGCTCCAATTACATAGAGAAAATTATGGGTTTCACAAGGCATCGAATTTTGATGACACTTCTCTCTGCGAATTGAAGGTGATAAATCCTTTCCATTTTTAAAAAAAAAAAATTTTTATCTCTTTTTATCTTATGAATAAAGATTTCTTAATTACGAATTTTAATGGAAAGAACCTTTCTGTTACTGTATTTTGATGTTAATTGAAATATTTGCTTCTATCAAGTTTCATTTGTGCGAGTTTCCTTTCTTGACATATGTTTTTGTTTGGTTGCCTGGAAAATCTCAGTGTGAAAGAAACCTTGCTTTTTAATGAGTTTAATAATTTCTACTTAAGAAATAAAAACTGGATTTAAAACTAGGACAAGATCAACTATCAATTACTCTATATATTCATATATGCTATTTGGAACCTAGAGAGGAAACTGACATAATTTCCAGTTAAATGGACAAGTTTCAGCTGCAAAGTTTCTGGCACTGAGTCAGCTTCATTTGGCTGATTCTCGGACAATATTTACGTTTATTGTACTAAAAAGGGTGCTTTTGACTTCCCTACTTAACACCTGTTTCAATTTCTGTGAAGTTCTGACTTTTGGTCGTTCTATACAATTGATGACATTGCTCAATCTGTCTCTACTAACATCTTAGTTGAAGTGATAGCTTTTAGTCTTTTACATACAAGTGTCCTTGTAAGGGCATACGCAGGCATAGTGATGTGTGTTATGAATACAGTGGTTCTCTCTGTTCCTGTGAAGAATATGAGTTCGATTTTTCACCTACTCATTTCTATTGGGTGCTCTTTGCAGAACGCACCCTAGGTATGGAAGTTCTTACATTCAATATCACAATATGCAATCATGTTGCAAATCTGAGGTGTAAATTTGCTGGCAAAAGCTCAGGTTTCTGTAAACCAAATATCCGTACAAGTACAAAATCTAAGATTTTCTGCACTAGGAATGATCAGAGGACCCAATCTTTAAGATTTTCCAATATTACTAGGTTCTTGCTAGAGAATCTTGATCATGAGCAATGTTCTTGGTTGTTTAGTACACCTCAAGTCTTCAAAGTTTCCAATTCAAAGATTTTTGCTGCAAATTATGATAATTTTGTGATTGATAGAGATAAGGATTTGGAGAGTATTTCAGATAGTGGAGAATCAACAACCACAATTTTAATTCCTGGTTTACCAGATGAATCTAGTGGTGAATGTAGTGCTCCACTACATAGTTGCTTTTGGGAATGGAAGCCAAAACTCAATGTGCATTATGAGAAAGCTGGTTGTGAAAATTTGAGATCTCCACCTGTTCTGTTTCTTCCTGGTTTTGGTGTTGGTTCCTTTCATTACGAAAACCAGTTGAAGGATTTGGGTCGTGACTATAGAGTATGGGCAATTGATTTTCTTGGGCAAGGCATGTCCTTGCCAGTTGAAAATCCCACTCCATTGTTGAAAGAAGGGGACAGCTTAGAAGGAAACAATTCCATTTGGGGATTTGGTGATGAAACTGAACCATGGGCCAATGAGCTTGTTTACTCCATGGATATGTGGCGGGATCAAGTACGCTACTTCATCGAAGAGGTATTCATTATTTTTGCATGTGTCTTCTTTAATATCAAATATCATACATGCTGGTTGACATTGAAAAGCACATCTTGACAATAAATTTTCATGTTAATACATTCAACATTCTGTTACCTGTCATTTAAGTGTCATTTAAGTGTTTTAAGTCAGGTGTTAACATTATCAATCATATGAAAAGGACTAATGCTTCATCAAGGTTCTTGTTTTCTTTACACTATGGTTTTGATCGTTGTCCTGATATGGGTGATAGCTCTGTCAAACTATTTTAATTTGTGTTGCCTTGGATTTCTTTTTATTTTTTATTTTCCATTTATATGAAACACCTAAATCCTATTGGTTCTTTTACTAAACTATCTTTTGAGTATATACTTGTTGGTACAACATTGATTGAATTGTAAAAACTTTTCAAGGCTAGTAATGTTTGATGATTCTTTTTCATCTGGTCACTTATACGTAAGCATTAGGGAAATAAATCAATTCTTTGCCTTATGCTCTTGCAACATTGTGAGATTTTGATGAGAAAAGATGGTGCACAATTAACATATCTATAGTTTATAGTGTGACATGAGAAAACTAAAAATAGGGGGTGAGCATTGCGATTTTATTAAAGTTTGAAGACTTTGAGAAAGAGTTTTTATTGATTACTCTTGTATGACTTTTCGATCAATGTACAAAGGATTTTTATGTAGGAATCTTATGGCTGATTAAGAAGTTTGCAATGTTTACAACTAGCCCATAATAATTGCCTTATTATTACATAATTACAGCAATCAATTAAAATAGGAAAGCAATCACATTAGTCAATACTCTCTCTCAAGTTGGTAAAAAGATATCGCATATGCCCAACTTTCAAATCAAAGTATGAAAGGTTTGATTGCTTTTGTAAACACATCAGCTAACTAACTGCATATCTGAAGTCACATGGAACAAGCTTAAGACACTACCTTTCAACTTTTTTTTTTTGATGAAGTGTTAATCAATTTCAATGTATTTTATTTGGTGATGCTATACTGAATTATAAGCTATATTAATGGCAGACTTGTTGTCACAATACAAGGATAGTTTATCTCCTTCGGATAATATCAATTCTTTTAGTATCTTTTACAGCCATAGAAACTCACAGATATTTTGAGCCATAGCTTTGTAGCTTGTTTCAACAGTTGATCTACCAACTACACTTTTTTTCTTGCTTTTCGAAGTGACTAAGTTTCCCCTCACAAGCGTGCAATAACCAGACGTAAACCTTAGGTCATCTGGAGATCCAGCACAATTTACATCTATAAAGGCCTTTTTTAGGAGGTGACTATGCTACTTAGATTAGAATTCTATTTTATATTTCTAACTAGAAATTATTTTCTAGTTAACTTTTATCTTTCCTTATTAGAATAGATTTATGACTCTTTTTATTTTCTTTATAAATAAATTATACTTTTTTTAGGTTTTTTAAGATGAGATAATTAATAAAATTTTGAGTTAATTACAAAAAAGGATTCCAACTATAGAGTATTTTTCAATGTTGATACTAAATTTCATTATCTTGCAATGTCAGCATTAATTTTACAATTATCTTACAATTTTAGAACTCCGTCGCTACAAAATATTTATTCTAAAAAATTTTCATGGTATCAGAGCCTTACTCTTTATAGAAGTTGAGTTTTCTCCTTCTAAGCAATAGGTAAAATACCCGTTTTTAGAAAAGTATCAAAAAGTTGAGCTTTCCTTCTTGTTACATTAGAAAACTTCCTAATTTTTTGGTGTGATTTGAAAACTCCATAACACCAAATTTAGTTTAAAATTTCTAATTTTTTTCGGTGTGATACAAAAATCCTAGAACACCAAAATTGAGGCTTTACTATTTTGAGTAGGAGATGATTTACATCACCATTGTCAAAGAGTGAGCCACCTTTAGATCATCCAACCCACCAAATCTGATCACCAAAGGAGTCACAAGTGAAGCACACGCGCTGGTTAAAGATGGTGAGGTACTATTCACCTGCCGGCAAGTGACACGCGTACAAGTCTTTCTGGCCATCATCCAATCCCGATTCTTTTCTAGATCTTCCTGTCAGCATTTTCCAACCTTGTCTGAGGATTTTTCGGCCTTGATTTGTCATTTCATTTTTGGATTTCCTTTCTAAGTTCTATTTGATTCAAGTTTCTTCTGTTGCGTGAAGCCTTTTCAGATAGCTTGTTCCTGTCATTGTTGGACTTCTTGGGTGTTGAGCATTCTCTATTACAAACCAATGTTCACACTCAATATATTGTATTGCAAGGATGTGTTTACTAAAGCACTTCACAACAGGACTTGTCACATTCTATTTTGCAAGTTGGGTATGTGTGTTATCTATGCTCCAACTTGAGAGAAAATATTGGATTTCCTAATTGGATTTGAATTCTATTTTATATTACTAATTAGAATTTATTTTATAATTAGCTTTTATTTTTCCTTATTAGAATGGGTTTAGAATTTTTTTTTTTTTGTTTCTTTATAAATAGCTTGTACTTTTTTAGGTTTCTTAAGATGAGAAAATTAATAAAATTTTTATTCTCAAAAATCTTCAAATTTTGAAAAAGAAGAACCTTCCCTGGAGGTTTGAGTAGACTTCAAATATCATAGAATGCAAAAGATAGCTAGCATGTGAAGCTTATGAGGTTCATGCATGAACTGGCCTACCAAGCTAATGGCATATGCTATGTCTAGTTTAATGTGTGAGGGATAAATGAGTCTTCTAACCAACCTCTAATATCTTTCCTTATCAACTTGCTCTCCAATCCATGCTTGCAACTTATGATTGCTCTCAATGGATAATTATGTCGGTTTACAACCCAACATACTATTTTAATCCAAGAGGTTCATAATATATTTTTCTCTGAGAAATGAAGATTTGTTTCCCTGATTTGGTAACTTCACTTCCTATGAAATAATGCAGCTTACCTACATCATTGATTTCAAACTCTTGAGGTAATTCAGCCAATATAAACAATGAGAAAAGTGATCTTACCCTTATGATGTCTTATAAAGATTGTATGATCAACATTATGTTGTTGATATTTAAAAGAGATCATATGTTGCTAAATTTGTTGAACCATGATTTAGGAGATTATTTCAGTCCATACTGCCTTCTTCAGCTTAAACAGCTTTCCTTGAGTTTTCTCATCTTTAGATCCAGGAGAGATCTCTATATACGCTTCATCTTCTAGTTCTTGATGCAAGAATATATTTTTCAGATCAAATTGGTTCAAGTTCCATTCAAGGTTGGTTGCACGGGATAACAAAATTCTTATCATGTTCATTTTTGCAAAAGGGGCAAATGTCTTTTGGTAGTCTACTTCATAAGTTTGAGTAAATTCTTTAGTTACCAATTTAGCTTTGAACTTCTGAATCAAACTATCAGCTTTGTTTTTAATAGCGAACACTCACTTGTAGCCAACCAATTTCTTGTCTGGAGAATTGACTAGTTCCCAAGTCTCATTTTTAGCTAGAGCCTTCATTTCTCCTGCCCTAGCTTCTTTCCACTTAGGGCCTCCAAGAGCTTTTCTCGAATCTTGTGGAATAGATACAGAGGAAATGGAAAAGACAAACACTATAGGAGTAATAGAAGGGACTATGGGAGACAAAGTTAGGGATAGGATCTTTAGTACACAGGTTGACCCCTTTTCTTTGAGTAATGGGTAAATTCAATTACAAGAGGAATCAGAGACTAATGATGCTCTCTATTATAACCTCCATAGGTTGTTCTCATTCCTCTACCATGCTATTACTCAATTATCATAGTTTTTAGACATTATGGTTGACTCAAATTGACAAGGTCTTGTTGTATGCCTTCTAATTGCTTTTTTATATGCTTTGTAAAGTCAAGTTTTTTCATATGCCATGTATAACTTTCTTTTTATCATGGAAAAATTACCTCAATTCTGATCTGAGTTTATGGCAATTACAGGTTGACATGGCATAATTTTCTTCTTTTGCCTCCCTTCTTGTTTAATTCTGATTGGTACTATAAACATGGACTAGTTCTTTAATTCTATGCACTGCAGTCATTTCAGTTGTTATGTCCATCGCTATGTCCATGATTCTTGAACTTTTTTTCAGACTGAAAAATTGGCATCACTGTGTTATTTATTATTATCACTTTCTTTTCTTTTTCTTTTCATTTTCGGGTTTTCTGCAGTGATTGGCATGATTGGTTGGGAGAATGTTGGTAATGATGATACTAAATTCTGGGTTACAATTCCCACCATCATCATAACATCAGTTTTAAGACAACCAACCTACTCCTTAACCATACCTGAAACTATTTCTTTCTCCAATACCACCTTCCATAGCATATCAATGACCTTTCTCTTTGATATAACTTGTCAAAACTAATATGGATGAAACAGTGAACCAGAAAAGTGCTCAATTGTTTTGGGTCTTTTTATCTTTAAAGCATACGGACATTGGTTTAAGAGAAATAAATGCATCCAAATGACGATTTCATTTATCATTTCTGTAACAGGTGATTGGCGAACCTGTATATGTTGTGGGGAACTCGCTTGGTGGATTTGTTGCCCTATACTTTGCTGCAACAAACCCTCATTTAGTGAAGGGTATTACATTGCTCAATGCAACTCCCTTTTGGGGATTTCTACCTAATCCTATAAAATCGCCAAGATTAGCACAGCTATTTCCATGGTCTGGAACATTCCCACTGCCCACAAGTGTGAGAAAGATCATAGAATTCTTGTAATTATCTTTCCCTTTTTAATTATTTATATTTTTTTTTAAAAGGAAAATTTATTGGCACCTATAACTATTAGATGCAATGTTGTCTACTTAGATTATCTGTGCAATCTTTATTTATAATTAAAGAAGCTGCGGCGAGTTCCTTTTTAAAAATAATCATTTCTTAAAACTCTTACTTCTGGAACATTGAATATTATTATTTATTTTGTTTTGCATTTCTTTTTTGGTAAGTAATATTGTTGATATACATTTTCCAGTTGGCAGAAAATAAGTGATCCAAAAAGCATAGCGGAGGTACTTAAACAGGTCTATGCTGATCATTCAACAAACGTTGACCAAGTGTTTTCTCGAATTCTTCAGATAACAGAACATCCAGCAGCTGCTGCATCATTTGCTTCAATTATGTTTGCTCCCCAAGGTCAACTGTCATTCAGGGAGTGTTTAATGAGGTGGTCACTGCAAATTATGTGTCAAATATATTTCCTCTTCTGATATCTAATTAAGAACCTATATGTCTTCCTCCAAAGGACAGAATCAATTTGGAATTTTAAGTTATTAATTTGTTTTCAGGTGTAAAATGAAGAGTCTTCCCATCTGTCTCATGTACGGAAAAGAGGACCCCTGGATGAAGCCCATCTGGGGCCTTCAGGTAAAACGGCAGGTGCCTGATGCTCCATATTATGAGATTAGTCCAGCAGGTCACTGCCCCCATGATGAAGTTCCCGAGGTACAAAGCTTATTGTGTGTTTTGGTTTATTGGTTATCCTATAATAGTATAATTTGTTCTAGTTTTGTGTCACTGCCCTCATGATGAAGTTCTGAGATGGTTTGTATTTCAGTGCTTCCTGATATATTTCTGCTTTTGTTTGTTTCTATGATAGTCCATACTTCAATGTCAGCACGAGAACTTCTTTTTTGTTGTTGTTGTTGTTGTTATTTATTTATTTATTTTTTAAAGAACATGTCAATGATCTTTTGCAAAGGACACGCTATTAGTTGGTATCTTAATGTGATATAAGAATGTTGTCTTAAATGGATGATTAACTAGGGTCTTTTTCACACCGGTCCCCTAGTGCCAAGAGAAATGCATAAAATTTGGCTATATCTGTCAATTATTTTTCGCAAAAAGAACGCTATTCTAAAACAGTAAACAGAAAATCTTGATTAGAGTGAGGAAATAGTTATTGAACTGTAGATAGCTCAGTGTCAAAAACTTCAAAGCTTCCCTCACAATAAGTGACCAGAATTGTAGAAATTCTCTTTAGTTTGTTTGATGACAAAAGTAATATTGACGTATAGACCAGCATGATCACTGAAAACAATAAGACCTTTTTGGATGACAGTATGCTTGAAACTAGAGCAAAGGGAGAGGAGATAGTGATGTTGACACTCAAGACAATGCTCTCTAGTTTCTTATTTCCAGCTTATGTAGCCTTGCTTATGTTGTAATTATGCAATAGCTGCCATTTTAAAGGCAATAATGGAATACAACATGCAAATAAACGACATTCAAGCCATTTCCTTGGGAAGGTTTTGCATCAATTGTTGCCCTACTTAAGATACCTCAACTGCTCCTCATACAGTAGTTGTAGTTCACTTTGTTGATCAAAAGCTGTGAAATGATGTTCTTCCCCTTCTTTTCGGTTCCATAGATTAATGAATTTGGTGTTGTACAGGTTGTGAATTATTTACTTCGAGGGTGGATCAGAAACATTGAATCTCAAGGCTCTGCTGCGTTACCTTTGTTTGTTGACACAGCAAATATCCAGTATAGCATTTTCAGGGACTTAGAGTTTACAAGAAAAGGATCAAGAAAATCAGTGAAAGTTCGGTTGTATGGCTCAAAGTTCTCTTTCTGGAACTGGGTCAGCTCTTACATCAGGTCTCAAGTTGAAAAATTGGAAACCAAATCTTGATAGTTTAGCCTGCTTTACGTAGCACATTGTAAATTCTTAGATATTGATAGTGTCCTTGTCCTTCTGAATTCAATATGATATGTGTAATTGCATTTATTAATAACAGTTTATGGTTTAATAACCAGATATTGATAGAATTTATTATAACTTGAAAATACCGAAAGGGCAAAGGTGCATTTTTACCCTTAATGTTTTCCAAAATGTGTAATTTTACCACATCATGTTTCAAAAGGAAGATTTTTGCCTCTAATATTTGCAAAATGGAAGATTTTTGCTCTCACCATTGATCTCAATTAACTTTCATTATTTTGTTGTTAGTTGATTGATGATGTAGATAGATGATAATATATGGTAATCAATTATTGGACATATTATTTGACACTTGGCATGACGTGAGGGTTATTGAGTGAAAATTCGTGATGAGATTTATTTCTGTTGTTAAAAGTAAATTCTCGTTGCTAATCAATGTTATAATTAATATTTTGAAACTTGGTTTGACTCCAAAGTTGAACTGATTGGACTGCAAATCGAATCAAATCTAAATTCCTAAATTTTCTTTTCTTTCTCTGCATACATTTCACGCAGTAATCTTCTGTTCTCCTCTTCTTCACTAGCTACAGTGGTGGACGGGAATGGAGCTAAGACAGTGGAAGCAATTGAGATTCTATAACAAATCTTGCTATTCTCTTCTCTCCTATTTAGCACTATAACACTGAAGCACAACAGGAAGAACAAGAAGAAAGCCATGAAGATTAATAACAACAATGCAAGTCTGGATTCTAGATTCAACCAGACCCTAAAAAATGTCTAAGGGTATCTTCATTTTTCTTTCTTTCTAAACTCTCGTTCTTTACGCAGTGTCGAGTGCTCCTATTGACTTGAGTTTTGCATTTGCGAAAACTTCAAATCTTTTACTACTATTGGATGAGAGTTTCAAATCTTTTTTTATTTGATAATCATTTAATTTGTGTGGCGTTTGTTAGTTTAACTTCATTCAGGTTGTTCTTAAATTATAATATTCTTAAAATCGAGGGCACATTTGTTAAGAAACTTTAGATCACTTAAACTATGCTTTAGAAAATGGCAGTGACATGTGAATTTCCTTTTTCATTTGAAATTTGGTTAAAAGTTGGTAAATTATAGCACTGGGATCTCAGGAATTGGGTACTGTGCCAATTACATTGATATGGATTTGGTCATTTGTGATTAATGTTGGCTCAGGGCCCATAATATATTTTGATGATATGATAAGCTAATTTGTTTGGCCTTTTGAAAGTTAAACTATGCAGATCCATGAAAAAATATTGCTAGTGATCTATTAGAAATAGATCAGGATAGGATTGTGCTCTACTCGTATCAGAACAGATTTAGACCTGTTTATTCAAATTTGATCTGAAGATCTTATTTTGTTTAGAAAACTTTTGTACAATCATTTATGAGGATTTATACACTCACATTCATTATTTGCTAAAATTATTCATCTCATTTTCAAACATGATTTCTTTTCTAAAAATATAATTCTCAAATTTATTTTTTAAACAAGGAAAGTAAAATATTTTTTCAACTATCATCAAATGCTTTTAAAGGAAACATCTTTCTGGAAAAATATTCCCTGGCCATTAACTTGATTTCAGGAGAACTTAAAATTAATCTTTTAAAATAAAAAAACATTTTTCAAATGAATTGTTTTTTACAACTAACAGATATAATAATCTTCCTATATATATATTGTTGTTTTTCAAAGTGTAAAACATGAGTGAAACACTTTAGTTTTGAACATCATTTTGCTGTAAGTTTTACTTTATCATGAGCCTCATTCACATATCCTCAAGATGATTATAATTTATAATTGTAATCATTTTATAGTGAGATTGATCTATCATGTGAGATAATTTGGATTAGATTGCTAGGGTCCGAGAAAAGAAGCTAGCAAGTGTCTACGTTATTTTAGTTGGAAAAATAACTAGGTGTTTGGATCCTTTTACTTGGAAAAAAGGATTAAGGATTTTTGAGTTTTTCACTTGGGAGAACAACTTGGATAGCTATCAATGTAATAGTTTTGACTCTTGCCCGCAAATAGAGTCAATTTAGATGAGAGAAACTCTTAAGACAACTTGTCTTAAGGAGAGGACGTAGGCAATGGCCAAACCTCTATAAATTGTTGTCTCTCTCTCCCTTTATCTATCCATCCATCCATCCATCCATCCATCCATCCATCCATCTATCTATCTATCTATCCTTTTACGTATGCTTAATTTGCTGGTTATTTGCACATCTTTAATTTCTGTTCATTGATGAATATCGGTATCTAGCATAATTTTAAAGGAAAATATAATTGTGTATTAAGTTGCTCATTAAATGTACATTGATCAAATATTATTAAGTTATTCCATTATTATAAATTTTATATTATCTCAATATATGTGAGCTTGATGTATTTAATTTTGTTCCACCAGCACTTAAAAGTTTTTAATGCTCTATTCATCCCTCTCTAAAGTATATTTGGGACTCACAATTGCTATCAAAGTAGGTCTTTTTCGTTGTTTCAAGTTTAATAACCTAGAGGGATCCAAATGATGGTTG
The DNA here is from genome assembly GCA_037975025.1 of Excoecaria agallocha. NCBI lineage: Eukaryota > Viridiplantae > Streptophyta > Magnoliopsida > Malpighiales > Euphorbiaceae > Excoecaria > Excoecaria agallocha. The sequence continues at coordinate 22,116,818 of CM075814.1, read as the reverse complement.
GAACAAACACAACTTTTGCTAAAGGACAATCCTCAACTCGTCCTCCAATGTTTTGTGGTCAAAACTTTTCCTTTTGGAAAGAAGAATGAGACACTTCATTCAAATGCAAGACATGGAAAGCTGAAAGATGGTAGTAAATGGCCATAGACATCCAACTAAAATTGAAAATGGAAAGGAAGATCCAAAATAAGAAAATGAGTACAATGACGATGATATTTTGAATATTCAAAGAGATTTTAAAGCTATGAGTGTGTTATATTGCTCTCTGGATTCAAATGAATTTAACAAAATTTCAGCTTGTGATACAACTAAGGAAATTTGGGATAAAATTGTGGCAACCTATAAACGAACATCTCAAGTCAAAGATTTATTATTACATATATTAATGTGTGATTATGAATCATTAAAAATGAAACCTGATGAAACTATTTCTGAAATGAGTGATAGGTTTTTCAAGATAACTAGCTCGATGAAAGGACTTGGAAAAATTGTGAGTGAAGAGGGGCAAATCAAGAAACTGATTAGATCTTTGAATTCAAATTGGAAAGAAAAAGTTGTCATCCTGCTTGACAAAGACTTATGCAACTTCTCTTATGATGATTTTATTGGTTTATTGTTATCTTATAAGCTTCTGATGTAGAGTCAAGAAAATAATAAGGGAGTTGCCCTAGCTGTTGATTCTAGAGAAAATTCTTAAGATGAAGAATTATCAATGATCATAAGAAAATTGCACAAGTTTTACAAAAGGAAAATGAAGTATGGTAAATTCTGAATTGAAATCAATATTAGATGAAGATAGACTGATGATAGTATCGATGATAAGGCTGAAGAAAATTCTAAATTAATTAATTCAAATGAAATCCGAACTGATGAAGACAAACATAAAGTAAGTGATTCTGATCTTAATAATCTTGAGGAGCTGAAAAAGATTTTTGCTGAATTATGCTTGAAATATGAAAATTTGAAGAAATGAAATGCTAATATTTTAAATATTTATCATAGGCATGAATAAGATCACTTAAGCTTACAAAAATCACATGAACTTATGAAAAAATATTGAAAAGTTACTTCTTTATTCTTTTGTAGAACGTAAAAGTTATGCTGAGCTGTTTGATGATGTAAATGATCTTGAAAATGAGCTTACCATCAAGACTTTATGAATGTGTGGAACTTAAATTGAAAGGTGATGAATTAAATGTTGTTATTGAGAATTTAAAGAAAGAAAAAGCTAATATAAAAGCTGGGGAAGAGAAAAACATCAAAGAAGCTGAGAATTTAGGTGTTTATTCTTCAAGAATTATGTGTACTTATTACGATAAAAATAGGCATATTACTAAGAAATGTTTTCATAATAAAAAAGGGCAAGTCAAAGGAAATTGATGATGCTGGAAAATCTAACCCCAAAGGATCCAAAATAAACTAGGTACCTAAGAAGAAATAATTATCTTACAGGTTTGTCTTAAAAGCAACGGGAACAACAAATGATATCTTGATAGTGGTTGCTCAAGATATATGACATAGGACAAAAAGCAATTTGTTGAACTCTCTATAATAGTTGGAGGGACTGTTAGTTTTATGACAAAAATAAAAGCAAAATAATTGGTGTTGGGACTATTGGAATCAACCTATACATTGAAGATATTTCTCTTGTGAAAGGATTGAAATACAATCTATTAAGTGAAAGCTAGTAATGTGATAAAAATCGAAAAGTTATTTTTGAAATAAAGGATTGCAAAGTTGAAGATGCAGTTACATGTGATATTAGTCTAACTGGTTATAGAGCTGAAAATGTTTATAAAGTAAGTTTTGATGATAATTGTGTTAATAAATCAACTTGTTTAATTTCAAATGATGATCAAAATTGGTTGTGGCATAAGAGATTAAGTTAAGCAAGTTTACATGCTATTGAAAAATTATCTAAAAAGGAACTTGTTATTAGTTTACCTAAGATTAAATTCAATAAAAATTATGTGTGTGAAGCATGTCAACTTGGTAAGCAAACTAGAAGTTCATTTAAATATAAAAAAGTAATTTTAACTAAAACAATGCTTGGAAATGTTGCACATGGATTTATTTGGACATATTTCACCATCAAATTTTAGAGGTAAAAGTTATATTTTTGTGATTGTTGATTATTTCTCACTTTTTACTTGAACATTCTTTCTTTTACATAAATATGAGATATTTGATACTTTCAAGAAGCTTGTAAAGAAAGTTTAAAATGAGAAAGGTTATCATATTGCTAAAATTCGAAGTGATAATGGTGGAGAATTTGTAAATAAGGAGTTTGAAGATTTTGCTTAAAAAGGGAATTGAACATGATTTTTTGGCACCAAGGACTCCATAACAAAATAGAGTAGTAGAATGAAAAAACAGAACCTTACAAGAGATGGCAAGAACCATGCTGAATGAAAACAACCTTTCTAATTATTTTTAGGCTAAAGCAGTAAATACAACATGTTACATTATCAATAGAGTTTTAATTAGAGCTAATCTAAATAAAACTCCATATAAGCTATGGAAGGGAAGAAGGCCAAATATCAGTTACTTTTCATACATTTGGCTGTAAATGCTTTATTTTGAATGATAAAAAAAACCTTGAAAATTTTGATGCTAAATCTGATGTAGGAATTTTCTTAGGATATTGGCTTAAGAGTAAAGTATATAGAGTATATAACAAAAAAAAACATGTGGTTGAAGAATCAATTAATATTAAGTTTGATAAAGTTGATGTCTACATTGGAGAAAGGTATTTTTCTGATGATGATGTAGGAAGCACAGTAGAATAAACTCAAAAGAAGAATCAATCAAAACAAAAATCTAATCAAAATAGACCAGCTAAAATAAAACTACAAAATACAGTAGAACAAGCTAAACCATAATAGAACATTGATCTACCAAAAGAATTGAATGTTCACAAAAATCATTCAAAAGGAGATTTACTAAGAAGTCTGTCTACAAGAATGATGATCAAAAAGCAACTAAAAGAATATTGTGAAAATTTTGCCTTTGTTTCACAAAATTGAACCAAAGAATGTTGAGGAAGCTCAAAATGACAACAACCGGGTTTTTGCTATACAAAAAGAATTAAATAAATTTGAGAGAAACAAGGTATGGTCTCTCGTTCCTAAGCCTAAAGATCACTTAGTTATTGGTACAAAATGGATCTTTAAAAACAAGTTGGATGAGCAAGGAAATGTGATAAGAAATAAAGCAAGGCTTATGGCTTAAGGATATAATCAAGAAGAAGGTATTGATTTTGATGAAACATTTGTACCAGTTGCATGATTAGAAGCTATTCATATTTTACATGCATTTGCATATTTTAAGCAAATCAAGCTTTACTAAATGGATGTTAAAAGTGCATTTTAAAATGGTTATTTAAATGAAAAAAGTTTATGTTGCACAACCACCAGGTTTTGAAAATTCAGATTTTTCTAATCATGTTTTTAAATTAACAAAAGATTTATATAGCTTAAAGCAAGCTCTTAGAGCTTGGTATGAAAGACTTTCAAATTGTTTAATTAAACATGGTTTTCAAGAGATAAAGTTGATAATACATTATTTATAAAAAATGAAGAAAATCACATAATGTTTGTGCAAATTTATGTGGATGATATTGTGTTTGGAGCTACTAACATCTCAATGTGCAAGGAATTTAAAAATGTAATGAAAGAAGAATTTGAGATGAGTATGATGGGAGAATTAACCTTCATTTGGGACTACAAATAAATCAAAATAAGGATGGAATCTTTATTAAACAAGTCAAGTATACAAATAAGTTGTTGAAGAAATTCAAAATAATAGAAGACAAAACAGTAAGCACGCCAATGAGTCAATCAATTTGATCTTGATGAGAATGGTAAAAGTGTGGATCAAAAGTTTTACAAAGGAATGATTGTTCACTGCTTTACTTAACAGCAAGTAGGCTAGACATACATTTTGGTGTTTGTGTTTGTGCTTGATTTCAATCAAATTCGAAAGAATCACACCTAGCAGCAGCCAAACATATCCTAAGATATTTACTAGAAACCCAAGAAATATGTTTGTGATATTTTAAAAACTCAAGCTTTAATCTTATTGGTTTTTCAGATGCTGACTATGCAGGTTGTAAAATTGAAAGAAAAAATACATCTAGAACTTGTCAATTATTAGGCCAAGCACTTATCACTTGGTCTAGTAGAAAACAACACTCAGTTGCTTTATCTATAGCAGAAGTAGAGTATATAGCTACTGGAAGTTGTACAGCTAAAATTTTGTGGATTAAGCAACCATTGATTGATTATTGATTCAATTTCAAAGATATACCAATTTATTGTGACAATACTAGCACAATAAATCTAACAAAAAATCCAGAGATGAATTCAAGGACAAAACATATTGAAATCAAATATCATTTCATAAGGGATCATGTGCAAAAAAGAGTATCATTCAAGCTTTATCCCAACTAAACAATAACTTGCAGACATCTTCACAAAACCATTAAAAGAAGATCAATTTTGCAAAATCAAAAGAGAATTAGGTATGGGCTTATTCTAAAATTCTTCCTAAAAGGTAATTCTATTCTTTTTAGATTTTAATTTTTTTATTTATGTGTTTTATGGTTGCTGGGTTTTTAGTTTCATGAATATCTGTACTCTATTTTAAGTGATATGTCATTTTTTTGATGGGTAGTTATTTTAATTGATAGTTATTAACATGTTTTAATTTTTCCTATTTTATTCCTAAATATCAACTCATAATTTTTTGGTTTAAAAAAGATTTTTTTCTTTTTTAATAACTTCCATTTTTGGGAAATTAAAAAGTTTTTGCTTTTTATTCAAACATGATGTGTCTTCTTGTTTGATTTTCAAAAAGTACATTTTCATCAAAACCATTTATTGCAAATCTTTCTTTTTGGCTTCTCTATATAAATTGCATCAAAAAGTCTTCTTCTTCAAAACTCACTCTCTATCTTTCATTTTTCTCTCTCTCAAACCTCAAAATCGCAACAATGGTGAGAACCAAAACCCCTGCTCATAAAAAATAATTCCCCAAATCGAAAAACAATGAAACCCCTTTCTCGCAAAAACCAAAAGCTTCATCAATGTGACCATCAAAGAGATTCAGGATTTTCTCATTCCCAAGTCAGTAGATTGGGAGGAACTCCAAGTGACAGAGACTCAAGTGGCTGTTTGGTTGGAAAGACTCAACTGGAAAGGTATTTTAACTTTTAAGTCTGATATTTACTCTTCTCTGGTTAAGGAATTTTTTGGGTCTAGAAAGATTCTTGATGATGATTCATTTACTGCGAAAATTGGAGATAGGTATACAATTCTCACACTGACAACCATAGCTATTGTTTTTAACTTGAAAAACGAGGGATTTAAAATGACTAAGGGCACTAAAATCGGAGAAATTGGTGGATTGAAAAAGATTGAATTTTTAAGTGAAATGGTAGACATGGAAGAATACAAAAGAATTGATAAATCGCCACCCTCAACAAATATGAAACTTGAATTTTGCATAAATTCATAGTAGAAATATTAGTTCCTAGGGTTGGTAGTGCAAATAAATTAATTGAGGTAGGCGGTGAGAGCAAAAGTCTCACATTTTGCAAACATTAGAAGCAAAAAACTCTCTATTGAAATATGAGGAGCAAAGTTGTACATTTTGAAAAACATTAAGGAAAAAAATATACTTATAGCCATAATGAAAATGTTATTTTAGCTGGAAAATTTTTTAAACTTTATTGCAATTTGAACTTGGGATGAAACCTAATTTTAAGTTTTTTAGAGTGTGATATGTGAGCATTCATGTCATATAAAGGTCAACACATGATGTCACACGAAGTGTACATATGGCTATCCATCTCATACAAAAATTATTCCATGATGCCATGTCAGCATTACAAGTGGTAATTAAGATCACACAAAGAGACCATTTTCATTTTTTTTTCAGTTTATGATTAGTAAGCGATATAAATCTAGTGATTATGTAAAATTAACTCCAAATATGGATTTTTTTTTGTGAAAATGAAAAATACCGTAAACCTTACAAATTTGAACTAATATGTGCTAAAATGCTTAGGAATTCAATGCAACATATAAAAGTTGAGGGACTTTATAGAATAAAATATTACATTAGTTGAAGGATTTCATAGAATAAAATATTACATTCAGAAATTTGAAGATGCTTCTTGTTTTAGTTCATATGTCATTGACAATAGGACGGTATACCCAACTATTCTCTTTACTAAGTAGAATGGTCAGAGTGCCTGGGAAAACAATACTCTGAAACATTCTAGCTAATAACGCTCCCACAGTTAAGTTAGTGCCTTTAAGTAGAAAATGATATTTGATGAGCAGAAAATGTTTTCATACCTGAATGTACCTTTTTATATAGTGACGCAGTGAAAATAATCTCCTCAGAAATTGCAGTAATTGAATTAAAATCAAAGTCTCTCCATTACAGCGAAAAACGAAAAACATATATGAAAAAAACAAAGAAACGTCAAACATGAGAGTCCTACCAAAAATAGAATACTGCTAAAAATAAAACACTAAAGTAAAACAATGCCAAAAATAAAACACTGCCAAAACGGGATGCACCTTGTCCCTCAATCAAGCCAACAATTCAGCCCCTGTCCAATGAATCACGCTATTTCAATGGACAACTGATAGTTCACCAACCAATTTGTCCACATTAGATCAATTCGTCCACATCAGACTCCCCTTCTTGAGAAGAACTCGACCTCGAGTGACATAAGTATAAAGGATCATCAGCAAGATGGTACCGGTAGATATCTGCCACATTAAAGGTCTTAGAAATTCCCATGGAACTTAGCAGTCCCACCACATAGGCATTATCGTTGATCTTATTTTCAATCGGAAATGGCCCATATTTCTTTGGTTTTAGCTTATTGTAAGTCCCTACAGGAAATCTCTCTTTTCGAAGGAACACCATAACTTGCTCGCCAACATTGAACACCTCATGTCGTCGATGCCGATCAGTAGCTCGCTTGTATTTTTGGTTTGCCTTGTCTAACTTCTGCTGGACCTTCACATGGACATCCACAACCTGCTCAGCCAACTGCTTTGCTTTGATGTTGCTTGGCATCTCCTTCGGCAAGTTGATTAAATCTAAGGCGTGTTGTGGTGACTTGGTGTACACGATGGACAATGGAGTTCTTCCCGTGGCACTATGGACAGCATTGTTATAGGTAAATTCTGCTTAAGACAAAGCAACGTCCCAAAGTTTTGGCTTATCCCTACAGACGCTTTGAATTAAATTACACAATGTCTTGTTGACTGCCTCGGTTTTCCCATCCGTTTGGGGGTGAGCGGTACTACTGAAATTCAAAGAAGAATCAAATAACTTCCACAAGGTGCGCCATAAATGCCCCACGAATCTGCTGTCTCGGTCAGACGTGATGGTCTTGGGGACGCCATGGAGCCACACCACTTCTTTGAAAAACAACCTTGCTACCACCACAGCATCAGAAGTCTTCTTGCAGGGAATAAAGTGAGCCATTTTGGAGAACCGATCAACAACAACAAAGACCGAATCAGACCCCCTCTGCGTCCTTGGCAGTCCCAAGACAAAGTCCATCAAAAGGTCCTCCTAAATGTTCTTGGGCACCGGTAGTGGTATGTATAAGCCGCTGTTCTTGGGCTGTCCTTTGGCTCGTTGGCAGATGAGGCACCTCTCGACAAATCTAGAAACATCCCTCCGCAAGTGTGGCAAAAAAAAACGCTCTTGAACTGCGGCCACGGTTTTGTCACACCCCAGGTGTCCAGCAAGGCCCCCTCTATGCAAGTCCCTTATGACTTTCTCCCTTAGTGAGGTTCTAGGCAAACATAGCTGGTTATCATGCATCAAGAACCCATCATGAATATAAAATAATTCACAAGGAATTCCATTGGAGACTTTGGCCCAAACGCCACCAAAATCAACGTCTTGAGCATAGTTGTCCTTAAGATGTTCAAAGCCCACAATCTCATTGCTCAAGGTGAGCAATAGCGAACCCCGCCTACTTAAAGCATCTGCAACTCGATTTTGCGCTCCCGACTTGTGTCTCAAAATAAACGGGAACCTGCCCAATAACTGAACCCATCGAGCATGCATGTCATTACTGATTCGCTTCTGGCTATTCAAATATTTTAGAGATTCATGGTCCGAATACAACACTAACTCCTTCCCAATCAAGTAATGTTCCCACATTTTAAATGCCCTGATAACCAAATAAAATTCTTTGTCGTAGGTGCTCCACGTCCTCCTATGGTCACTCAATTTCTTACTGAAAAAGGCTACTAGCCGCTTCTCTTGAGACAGTACAGCCCCTATGCCTACCCCACTAGCATCGCACTCAACCTCAAACAGCTTTTCAAAATCGGATAGTGTCAATACTATAGCTGTACACAGCCTGTCCTTTAAATTTTCAAAACTACTAGCAGCCTCTTCCATCCATACAAACTTCCCTTTCTTCAAGCATTCCGTCATAGGGGCTGCTATAGTACTGAAATTCCTTATAAACCTTCTATAAAACATGGCCAACCCATGGAAGCTGCGAAGTTTCGAGACATTAGTTGTTGTAGGCCAATCTCAATTGCTTGAATTTTTGCCTCATCCACCATAATTCCTTCAGCGGAAATTACATACCGCAAGAACAGTAGCTTTGTTGTCATGAAACTACATTTCTTGAGGTTGATATAGAGCTTGTTTGTTTGCAAAACTGTGAGAACTTCCCGCAAATGTGACAAATGTTCCTCTTCAGAACGGCTGTAAATCAGAATATCATCAAAGTATACTACCACAAATTTGCCGATAAAAGGCTTAAGTACCTGATTCATCAGGCGCATAAATGTGCTAGGAGCATTAGAGAGGCCAAAGGGCATAACCAACCACTCAAACAAGCCCTATTTGGTTTTAAAGGCAGTCTTCCATTCGTCTCCAGCTCGAATTCAAATTTGATGGTACCCATTCTTTAAATCAAGTTTCGAGAACCACCTAGCACTGCCTAGACACTCCAGCATATCATCTAATCTTGGAATGGGGAACTTGTATCCCACTGTGATCCGGTTAATGGCCCGACTGTCCACACACATGTGCCAACTTCCATCCTTTTTGGGCGTGAGTAACGCAGGGACTGCACAAGGGCTCATGCTTTCACATATGTGCCCTTTTCTGATTAACTCCTCAATCTTCTCCCTTAGAATGTCACTTTGTTTCGGGTTCATTCGATAATGGGGTAGATTAGGTAGACTAGCTCCTAGAACCAAGTCAATGTGATGCTATACATCCCTCATAGGTGGTAAACCCGTTGGGATTTCATCTGGCATGACCTCTTTGAACTCTTGAAGCAACGAGTGTATGGCCTTTGGAATCCCCTATACCTGTGTCTCTAATTCAGCATGCAAAACCTACCTAATAATCATCAGGTGAACCTGCCTTGTCTCCTGCATTTCGTCCTCAAACCGCTGGGAAACAGTCAAGAATGAATATCCCTTTTCCTGGTCCTTTACTTTGCTGGATAATGGCAACAGTGTATAGTTAATCCCATCCTTCTTCAAACGATATACATTACTCCTTCCTGAGTGTTGGGCATCGACATCATACTGCCACGACCTACCAAACAATAGCTGACACACATCCATATCCACCACATTGCAGTACACCACATCATTGTATTTACCAATGGAAAAAGGAACCTTACACCTCTCGGTTACATCTACTCTTTCAACTCCTATTTTTATCCACCCTAAAGTGTATGGATGAGGGTGTTTTTCCATTGGTAGTTCCAGCTTCCTAGCAACGTCTCTCCCAATAATATTTTCACAACTACCACTATCAATGATAACACCAAAAATTTTGTTATTAATAGTGCACCTGGTTCGAAATAGCTGATAGGGTTGGGTTGCCTCTTCCTGCTTGGGGGTGAGCATCATGCGCCTGATCACAAAGTTTTGCCCCTCCTCTGCTAAATCATCATAATCCTCATCCTCATCTCCATAAGCTTCACAACAAATTCCATCATCATCTTCTTCTAGCTCCACCAAATTCAGTGCTCCTCGCTGGGGACAGTCATTGGAACGGTGGCCTGGTTGGCGACATCTGAAACATTTGCCTGCATTTGGTCTCACATATGGATTGCCGGCCTTCTGTACTTCTTTATTTTTTCCATCAACCACCACACGTTTGACATCCATCCTGTCTTCAGCACACCTGTCATTGGTGAAACGGGTGTTTCCATTTCGTGGGTTGCCTTCTTGCAACGGTTTGAACCTGTCACTGGGGCCTGCCGTTCTATTGTTGTCAAACGTCATCTTGCTCCTCTCCTGCTGCATCAACTCAGCCTTTATTGCCATATTCTTGGCCTCAGATAGAGTACGTACCACCTGTACACCAATTCTGTCCCTCAACGCTGGTCTTAAGCCTTCTAGAAATCTAGCCACTTGCTGTCCTTCAGACTCCACTAGATCATTCCTCTCAGACAGCCTCATGAACTCAGCTGTATATTCTTGCACTGCTCTATTACCTTGCTGGCACCGTTGATATTGCTGGAACAAAATCTGCTCATAATCGGGTGGCAAGAATTCACTCCTCAATAGGTGTTTCATCCTAAACCATATCCGGACAGGACCCCTTCCTTCCCGTTCTCTCCTACTCTGCACTCTGTCCCACCAGGCGGAGGCTCCTTTCTTCAGTCCACAAGCAACCATCCTAACTCATTTTTCTGTAGGAACATCCATATAGTCAAAGAACCTGTCAATTTCTGCAAGCCAATCAAGAAATTCCTCTATATTCAAACTCCCATCAAAGTAAGGTATGTCTACTCTCAAACGAAAATCACTATGATCCCGTTCCTCATAAATGTCCCGCCATCTATAGCCACCATATGGTTGAAAGCGAACATAGCGAGCTGGTTCCAAGTCTTCCTCATCATCGGAATCTTCTTTATAAGGATTCTATCTTCTTATTGGAACGGGTCTGTCAACAGGGGCGCCACGGGCTGCTTCTGCTCTTGGTCTTCTGTTAACATTCCGATCCCTGGGTAAATCCATACCCATAGCATCCAACCGATCCACAATCTCCTCAAAACGTCTCTCAAAACGCTGGAATCGGAGATCGATTCGTTGCTCCAAACGTTGCAGCCAATCATCCTCGCGACTTACAGTCTCACGGACTACATTGTTATTTGCACTGCCATCATTCCCAGTCGCCATCTAGGCTTTGATACCACCTGACACAGCAGAAATAATCTCCTCAGAAATCGCAGTAATTGAATTAAAATCAAAGTCTCTCCATTACAGTGGGAAACGAAAAACATATATGAAAAAAACAAAGAAACGTCAAACATGGGAGTCCTACCAAAAATAGAATACTGCTAAAAATAAAACACTAAAGTAAAACACTGCCAAAAATAAAACACTGCCAAAACGGGATGCACCCTGTCCCTCAATCAAGCCAACAATTCAGCCCCTGTCCAATGAATCACGCTATTTCAATGGACAACTGACAGTTCACCAACCAATTTGTCCACATCAGATCAATTCGTCCACATCATATAGTGTTCTGCATCAATGCTAGTATCATTAATGCTTAACCAAGAGTTATAATGGCTGGATTGTAACATCTGAACTGTGTTTGATTAGGCAAAACTAGCTTACTCCCTACTTTATTAGCTCGATTTTCAGTCATAATTTAGTTTGCTTATCTTTCTCTTATAAAATATCTGTCTCCGATTTGCAAGGTTGTTACCGCAGTTGGAAATAAAACATATAAAAACATTCGAAATCTTCATTGATTGGATTCCAAATTTCAACAATTTTTACCATTTGGCTGTATGAATCAATTGAGAAAATTATTAAACACCTCTCAAACTATTCAAAGCATTGACATCCCAATTTGACATTCTTTTTCTTGAAATTAAAAAGAAGAAGAAATTCAATTCACTGTTAAGGACTTGAAACGCTTGATTCAAATCCTTACAATTAATGAATGCTTGAGGCTTCCAACATGAAGAACATGTTCTCCTAAGGCAAGTTTCCTGCTTCCAGATTCATCCACAACACTCAAATGCTTACAAACATCAACCTTAAACCTTACCGTTAAGCTTTGCCTTGAATCCACAGAAATCTTTTCAAAATCCAACAACTGTTTCTTTGGTGCATTGTGCACTGATGGTGGAGTACAGAATAAGAAAACTGTATGGCTTGCTTTCATTTTTCCCACATTCCAGACTTTCATATGTAAATCAAATGCTAAATTCTGGCAAGTTTGCTCGTCAACAGCATCAACTGATTTGCAATTTGAGGATGACCAACAAACATGGCCTTCCTCTAAGGGGACTGATACTAATTGAGGTGCTTGGACTATTTTTTGTTTGATTTCGGAATAGCTTAGCCCATCTCCGAATGAATAAACTGTTTCTCCTGTGTAGAACCTATAAGTTCGACCAGGATAGCCACTGGAAGGATTTGGTCTCATGTTCATGTTTGTCATTGGTACTTTGTCTACGTATGATTGTGGATACCATGTCATAGGCAATCTCCCACTTGGATTGTAATAACCAAAAATAACATCAGCTATGGCAGCTCCACCAGCTTCGCCAGGATAACCAACCCATAGGATGCTTGTAATTTTGTTGTTAGTTTTCGCAAATGAGATATCCATTCCTCCTCCAGACATTATTACAAGGATTACTGGTCCTTTGGATGAATTGGCAACTTCTGTTACTAAAAGCTGCTGTTGGCCAGGAAGAAGAATGTTGATCCTGTCACGACTCTCTGCCTCGATAGATTGATCAGTGCCCATTATAAGCACAGTAGCATCTGCTGCAGCTGCAATTTTCTTGGCAGCATCCAACTGAGCTGTAGCGCAAGCAACATTCGAGCAGCCAGCCTCGTAAGTGGTTGCAACTGATGATGTTAATCCTTGCAAGGGAGTTGTGTATTTACATGGAGTACCTAGAAATTTCACAATCATTCATAAGGATTGGACAGGAAGAATTTCTTTAAAATTGCTTTAAAAGTATAAGCTTTATTTACCCTCGTAGTTCCCAAGCATTGTTTTCGTGACATTAGCGTTGGGTCCAATTACGGCTAAGTTTTTTATTGCAGTAGGAGAGAGAGGCAATGATGTTGCAGAGTTCTTAAGCAACACGATCCCTTGCCTTGCAGCTTCACGGGCTAGCTCCTGGTTCTGCGGTGTGCATACGTCTTTAGGACCCAAATTCCCATAAAATTGCTTGCTGGGATCGCCATCAAAGAAGCCGAGTCTCGTCAAAGTGGCAACATTGTTCGAGATAGCCTTATCGATGGCTGACTCATTTACTAATCCCGCTTTTACTGCAGCTTCAGTGTGTTGGCCTAGGAAAGATCCACAGTTCAGGTCCAACCCTGTTAAAAAAATAATAATAATAAATTAGGATTATCAAAATACTAATCCTGATCCCAGAATAATTAGGAAGTTTGCTATTGTACCTGCCGATATGGTTATAGCAGCAGCTTCTTCTGGTGTTTTAGTATAATGTTGGGACTTGTAAAGCACGTCTACTGAATCACAGTCAGAAACAATATATCTGCAAGAACCATTTGATTAAGTGTTATGCCAAAATGACGAGAGAGTAGGGTGAAATTTTGGATGACTAACATACCCATTTAGTTTCCATTCGCCTCGAATTACCCCAGAAAGTAGGTCCGGGTCAGCACAAGTAGGCTTACCATTGACCTGATTGTAGGAACACATGACACTAGCAACATTTCCATCAATAACACAACTCTTGAATGGTGGTTGAAATGTATCATCCATATCTTGCTTTGTTACCTGTTCATCACACCATCAAACAAGCCAAAGGAAACAAAAAGGACCGACAATCATAAATTCATACAAAAATGTTGACTTAGTAAAATTAAATTGAATGAAAAATTAATTACCACAGCATTGAAATGGTAACGATCTGTTCCTTTCCAATTATCAAGATCATAAGCTGTATAATGCTTACAACAGGCAGCAACCTTCAGCTTATTGGAGTCACCATCATCTCTTTCTTGCAGACCTCTAACATAACCCGACCCGTATTTACTTGCAAGTAATGGGTCTTCACCTGGAGTCTCTTGGCCTCTTCCCCATCTGGGATCACGAAATATATTAATATTTGGCGACCAAAATGTCAATCCTGCCAATCCCACATTGTACATCGCTCTAGCTTCGGTAGAAACCACCTTGCAAAATCATACGCCAACCTCATTTGTTAGGATAGGAAATTTTCCTTTTTTAGTATTTTCAATTTTTTTTTAATAGAAAGATATAATAAAATGGTCGTAATAATATCCTAAAATCTACTGAACTTTGCGTAACATTGAAGAACGTTAACTAAAAGATATATAATAATTGATTTTAGGTAACAAAGCTACGGTGGATGCAGATTTCATAATTATAATCCCACCTACTTTCCTTAAAAAAAATCATTAATATTTATTATTAATCATCACCAAATACGATTTTTACACCGACAAAGTCTGCGTCCAATATAACAACAGCAACACTTTATTACTAACAACTTGAGTTGAATAACCAATCTAAATACAAAATCAACAGCTTATATTTATTTATTCATTTTATCTCACTATTGGAGGACCTTTTTAAATATAAATTCGACAATACTCTGAATTAGCTGGTACCATAGATTTAAAGAAATTAGAAGAATCAGAAGGGATATTAGATTTCAGAGACCAACAAAATAGCTTATACTTCTTTTATCATAAATTTTGACAACTGTAGAACTAACATCAAATCTCAAAGATCAAAAATCTTGTTTGACGTTGGTTCTAAACCTTTTTCTTCAGATAAAACGTATTTTCAACGAAAGGGTGATGCATCTTTTTCTTTCTGTCCTCTAATTTCAAATCATTGGTAGGAGTAAAAATCAAGGAAGAAAAGAAAGGTTGAATATGACGTGAAAGAAAAAAGACAACATTGATGATGAAAATATATATTAACTAACTGTAATATCGCCATAACACACATACAGCTATTGGGTAATGAATTTTTTCTTTCTTTTCGTAAACATAACAACCTAAATAAATTAACCGGATTAATTCAAATTTCTCATAAACATTACTACAAAAGTGTCAACGTATTTTTTCTTTTTTTATAAAAAAGCTCAAATTCAGATACCTGTTGTTAAGGAGAAAAAACTTTCAATAGTTATATCTCACCTCTTAGTTGAATTTTTCTTTTAGAGACATAAACATTGGAAGACAAAAGAGAGAAGAAGAAGAAGACGAAGAAGAAGAAGAAGAAATGGGGTTGAAGTTAAAACGAACCGTTCCAATGGCTTGAAAGAGAGAAGCATTAAAAGAAGCAGCGGTTAAAATGACTTGAGGGAAACTGGTAGCTCCAGGTACTACATTGGAGAAATTGGTACCGGGACCCACATAAGACACACCATGTAAAGCTTCAGACCACCATTCATAGTGTGGGATTCCAAGTCTGCTCACACTTGCTGCTTTATTTACCAAAAACCCAATCTTCTCTTGCAATGTAAGTCTCTTCACAAGGTCTTCAACTCTTTCACTCATTCCCAAAGACACGTTACAAAATCCAAAACTACCTACTGATGGATTGCTCTTCGAATCACAAGCGAAAACAGCCGTTGATTGTGCAAATACTTGGTTTCTTGGACTCAAACAATCAAACCAAAAACAGAGGAAAAAAAAACAGAGCACCTTAGGTGCTCCAGAAGCCATGAGAAAAAAATAATGTTTTCAAAATGGTATCTCTCTTTGAGAGTAGAGGGTAAAATAATGGTATAGATTATGAAAAGAGGAAGTTGTTTTGTAGCAGCCCGTGAAGGATCATTGTATAGGAATGAAGGACAGTGAATAATGGCAATATAAAAAATTGATGAAGGGCCTGTTTGGGCAGAAAGGAAAAGACCAATAAACTATTATTTCAAGAAGGAAGATGAATTAATTTATAAGAGTCCGTAATGAGTTTCTCGTCTTCTATTCTGTGTTTGTTGGGGCTGTTTTTGTTTGCTAGCTCTGCAATTTGCAAAGGGAAAATTGTGTGAGACGAGAGAGAGAGAGAGAGAGAGAGGTAGTGAGTGACAGTGAATTAGTATCTATTATCCATATAGTGAGTGACAGTGAATTAGTATCTATTATCCATATAGTTATATTACATACGACTAATTGCTAAACTTTTTGAATTTTACCTATCGGCATTTATTTGTGTTTGGCCTTTTGGGTTGGGAATGAAAAAGAAAATGTTAAAATTAGATAAATTGCATGTGTCCATTCCTCCTCGTGATAGATAAATAAAAGGCAAATGTTTAGGCTCTTTACGGCTTGGCAGCCGCATGAGAAGGGCCCCGAGGATCATTAAATATTTCATTTGTGGTTCCAAGACCGATCATTTTGGATCACCGGTTGCCTTTTCTTTTCTGAAGATGGTTAACTTCTTGTTCTATTTTTCAGTGAGTAAAAAATACCCAAATTCATAAAACCTTTTTCAAAATCGAATCGATTTTTCGATTAATAAATTCGAATAATTCAGTTACGATTTTTAATTTTTATATTTTCGATTTTTTATTACAATTTTAATTTTTGATTACCGGCTAATCGTTAATTGCTCATATTATAATGAGAAAAAATCAAAATTTAGGTTAACTGAAAAACCGATGCGAAATCAAATTGATTTTTAAATTAATCGAACCGAAAATTTAAATTCACGATTTTTATTTTTAAAAAATGGCGGGTAACGGTTATATATTTTATTTTAAATTTTACTCTTAAATTTTTTTATATTTTTATAATTTATAAATATTATGATATATAACTTTAAAAAATATTATTATAATATATATTTTTAGTAAATAAACATTGAAATTATCTTTTTATTACTTTTATTTATTCATTATCCGTGCATAATTAACATTCTGTTATTAGTTTTATATTAAATATATTTAATTTTTATATTAAATATATTTATTTTTTATAATTAATTATAAAAAATTTATTTTTATTTTTATTTTTTAATGGATATTATATTTAATTTGCATTTTTTTCATTCCTAAATTATTTTTAACGATTAAAAATAATATTAAAAATTGTATATTTTATTCAATTTATATGTTAAAATTTTTTAGCTGTTAACCAATAAAAAATTTTGAAAAAATTGGTTAAAAATCGAAATCGATATAATGGTTAACCAAAATTAATGAAGTAATTAATAAAATTATTAATGTACCAGTAAACTGAATCATGTTCGCCGCTTGTTCATATATATATATATATATATATATATATATATATATATATATATATATATATATTAATTTTATTTTTATATTTTAAAATTTTTCTTTCTTTTATATTTTTCTCTAAAATTTATATAAAATAATACTTTAAAATATATTTAAAATTATATTTTTATTTTTATACCTTACTTTTTATATTTTTCTATAAAATTTTTGTTGTAGCATCCTTATCCTATAATATATACATATCACTTTATCCATCTCATTACACATGTTTAATAGTGCGACTTAAATATAAACCAACTATACAAAGTACATATATTCAAACTTAATACATAAGAGTGCTATACTATTAAAACTTTTCAAAATACATTAAAGTCTTTTTACAAAATACAACATCTGATTAACATCTTTACATATAATATCTCTAATACCACAAAATCGTTACTATATACAAAGAACCCAAAATAAAAGTCTATAATGATCTCTCTCGATGACTTAAGTTGGCTATCTTGCAGCAAATATCACCTCAAAAATCTACATGGATGAAATCCGTGCTAAGCTATAAAATTTAGTGGGGAACTAAAATCATGATAAACGACCACTCATAGTGATTGTCAACAAGCACACAACATGCCTCAAATATAACTATGATTTATTTTCAGAAATGAAAGAAATTAAACATTTACATTCACTTATAGAAATCATAAAGTTCAACGGCAAGAATTGAGCCCTTAACTAATACTTCATACTATAATTACAGCCTTGAATATTATTATACCAACATAATAATTTAATTATGCCTTTATAAAATTCATACTAAATAATTCATACATTTATCACATAATTAATGATAACTTAATAACATTTTTGCCCCAATCAATATCTTAACTCTTAATAATTCATCTAATAATACTCAATTAGACTTTAATAACATGTAATTGCCATTGAATTCTACTATAACCTATTTTGGGTCCTTACATCAATGTGTGTTGGTCTTATCTTATATATATATCTGTGTTTTTATGTACATATATATTCTAATAATCACATTACTTCTTTATACAAGTAAACTTAACATTTCAAACTATATGTATCATAGTAATTTCAAGAAATCAATAGGAATCATGTATAATCATCTAGACTTATATATATATATATATATATATATATATATATATATATATATATAAATGAACATTCATGAGTAGCATTTTTAATATTAATTATCATGTATGTATTTATATCTACATTTAAGTATGTTCACATATAACAAGGTTGTTCATATATGAATGTTTATATATATACCTTTATCAGTAAACATATCATATAACATACATAATTCAATGTACTTCCATGTTAACTCACATATAACGTATCAACATGTAAATAAAGTATATATATACATAATCATTACTCAAATTATATTCATTAATACATATATTTCTATGCTAGAAATTATTTAATTCACAATGAAAATAGTTTAGATATCCATTTGGGAAGTTTAGGTTATCACATTACATCTATATTAGATGACAACTCATGTAAGTTTTCATAATTATTCATGGTACTATAACTTAACTATTAATGCACAATTTCAATGATGCATAGGTATACATTCATAGATAATTTTCAATGTAAATGATACAAATCATGCAAACCCATATATATATACTTCGATACAAATTTATATACACATGAGTCTATAGCCCTCGTATACTTACATTCAAGGCCTATTTTGTTCAGTTATATGTGTAACACATGGGGGTAGCCTAATATAATGATAAAGGAGAATAAAAAGCAAAGTTATGGGAAAAATCATGAAGTCGCGCTCGTGAAAAATGTCGCACTCGCGACAGTAGCCTTTTTGGCCATACGAATTTTTCCTCTGTTCCTAGAATCCTGCAAACTGCTTAATAAACTCATTTTGTACTTCGTTTTTGACATACTAAACAACCTTTTTAGAAAAGAGTTTTCTTCTACAAAGTTGTAGATATACATTTTTATTTTCTATAACATCAAACCTCATCTCAATATCAGTTCTAAATTGAACGATATCGTCCAAATACAGAAGAATGTTCATGAGTACAAGACTGCACACTTATCCAATTTTCAAGCTAGGTTATGACCCCTTTAGAAGCAAAATTAGAATGTGATATCTTCTTATGAAATATTTTTATTGAAGTCTATTTTCAAACCTAATTGGAATCATTTAATTATCTATTTTAAAACTCAAGATATTACCAAAAAAATACAACTAGGTCCAGTGAACCCAAACCCAGAATTTTAAAACTTACATGCATGTAGTTTTAAACATCAAATATTGATGTTTTATTTTCAGTTACTCATCAAATATAATTTCATACATTGTATTATAACCTTTTCTATAATAACATCACTTTAAAATAATCTCAAATCAAGCTTTTAACAATTTATTTATCATAACTTTATCAAATAACACATGCAAGAGGTAAATCTCTAAATCTCTTCTTTTGTAGCTATAAAACTATATAAAAATGCATCCATATCATAATGGAATAACATATTTCAGTCAAGGAAAACACATGCATGAAAAGTAGGTTCCCAAACCTGAACATGCAACTCAAATGTTCTTCAAAATCCTCCAATTTCTTTCTTTTCCTTTTTCTTCCAATCTTCTAGTTCTCTTATGCCCTTGTAAGCCTCTTTAATCAAGCCTTCCATCCATGCATAAGGTAGAAATATGAAGATGTTCTTTGAGTGAAAGAGAGGTCGGATTAAAGAGATAAAAGAGATGAAAGTTATAGATTTTCTTTTTGAGTAGAAGAGAAAAGGGAAAGTGTAAGAAAATAGGTTATTCTTTTCTTCTCCTTCTTGCATATGCCGTCCACCTCACCATTCCCCTTTTTATACTTGTCTTGTATGTGAGTTTAAGTGAAATGTGACATCAGCTTGATCTCTCATAATTCCTCTTTAATCCTCCAACTAATTGCATGTTATAAATTGACCCCCACTTAAACCTTCTCTTCCACATTGACCCCAACCTTTCTATCTTCTTTTAATTTCATCATAATTTACTATTCTATTATTACAATTGGCCCAATATTTAATTGTATCAAAAATTGACCCCTTAACTAATACTTCATACTTCAATTACAACCTTGAATATTATTATACCAACATAAAAATTTAATCATGCCTTTATAAAATTCATACCAAATAATTCACACATTTATCTCATAATTAATAATAATTTAATAACATTTTTGCTCCAATCAATATCCTAACTCTTAATAATTCATCCAATAATGCTCAATTAAATTTAATAACATGTAATTGCCCTTGAATTCTACTAGGGTTGATTTTGGGTCCTTATATATGTAATACTTAAAACTAAATTTATATTAAGTTTTCTCCCTAATTATATAATAATATTTATATATAATAACTTATTAACTTTTATATATGTTTTTTTTATCATATATAATAGTATTTAAGTAAATTTTCTTATATTTTAGAGATATTTTAATATTTAATATTAACTAAAATTTTATTTGACTTAAAATCAGACATGTTAATTTTCAACAAATATCAAATTTATTTTATAATATTAGCTGTTAATTTGTTGAATATGAATTTTGGTTAGTAAATTATGTTTGTTTTGTGATTTTTTTTAAAATTACTTTGCACATTTAAAATTGAATTGAATTTTACCTATTTTTTTATAATTTTATGTTATAAGTTTTAGTGGTTAACTAAAAATTATTAGTTAATTAAACTGAAAAATATTAGTTAATTAAATAAAAAAATTGAAGTCGATGTATTGGTTAATCGAATGTAACAGATTATGTAGCATCCCAAAATTTGTATTTGACATGTATGGTACATTCTAGAACATAAATAGTAATTTTAGGATAGTTTTTAGAGTGATTACAGTAGAATAGTACAAAAAATTTTGAAAGTGCACAAGTATTAAATGTGCTCAGTCCAGAAAAATACTAGAATGGATAATCTAGCGGAAAGTTTTACTTAACTTCTACATGATAAAATAGGTATTAAATGAAGTTCAGTTGTGCGATTTGAGAAGAAATTGAGTTCATATAAGTTCCCGAAATAGACAGCAAATGATTTGTTTGGTACCGTACAAAGGATTGAATAAAAGTTTGATTGAGTTTTAAAATATTTCAAAGATCTCCAAAAATGATTCCGATCACATAAATCCATTAGAAATAGTATAAATAAGCTATTAAAAGTGAAAAATAATTTTTTCGATAGTTTTGAAATTTCAAATTTTGAACCTGTTGATTCTTCCTCTGGAGCCGAAAGTATGCCGAAATAATGTCGAAATGGCTTGAAATTTTAACCACATGCTTCTGCATATGTTAGTGCATGCGAAAAAAAAATTTAAAATATTCTGACGAGTAGAACATCGATTTCATAGAAAAAAAGGTAAAAAAACCAAGGTTAAATTAATTAGTAGGATTAAATGACATATTTAATTCATACAATGGCATAATTGTCATTAGAAAATAAGTCATGATCACCTACATGCATAAATATTGCATAAATAGGTTTAGAAACCAATAAAATCTTGACAAGTGACTTAAAAAATAAGCCATTAGATAAAATAATAAATGGAGAAATTATGATCCTTGGTTTGATGAATTTAAGGCCAGCCTAGAGAGGTCTAAAATTCTCTACATTTCTAACCAAAAAATTTAGAGATTTTTTTAGTAATTTTATTTGTACTTTACATATTTACATTTTATATTATTAGTAGAATGAAAATTTAATTTGTATCACAAAAACTAATGAAATATTAAAAAAATAGTTTATATCACATTTTAATTGATGTAAGTATATAACAATAATAAATTGAATTTTGCTAAAAGTTAAAAACCAAACTGAATTTTTGTATTAAAATAATCATGATCGAACTTTTTTAATTTTACCAACAAAAAATTTAAAAATTTTACCAGATAAAGACCTTATTTTAAAAATAATTTTATTATTAATTGAATCAAATTGATAAATTAAAATTTATATATTTTAGTAATCGAACTGATTAACTGAATTAATTTGCTTTGATTTTTACTAAAATCAAACCATAATCACCCAAGAAGCAAACGCGTTCCATAAGAAGTCGCCATTGTTTATGATTAACAGATGGAATAAAATTCAAGATGAAACTGCAATAAGAAAAAAATAAATTTGTCCTAAATTTACCCAAAAATGAAAATCGTTCTAAGAAAGGATAAGAATGATAAAAACATTACGTGGATGGAGCCAAGCCAAGCCAAGCCGAGCTGAAAGAAATAGCGAGTGGAAAGGAAAAGCAACTGTATTCTAACGTGCGGGAATCATCCTAGGTGGTCACTTTTGTTTTTCTGCAACCAATATCTGCCCGTGATTGGTCGGTACACCTGCCCTAACCATCACTTTTTCCCGCTCAAAATCTAAAATACAATTCTTGTTATTTTTTATTTTTTTATTTTTTGGGAGCATTCATCTTTTGCACAGCATATATCGAATTTTTCTGAATATTAAAGCCGATCGTACTCTAATTGCGATTTGGATAGTATTTAAACGTATTTAAAATGAATTTGAGTATTGAATATCTTATGTGTGGAATTTGAACCCAATTCAAGGTTGTCCTTTAGGGGTGTGCAGAATCAAACCGGAATCGAAAATCGAACCGAACTGATTTTGGTCTGTTTGGTTCGAGTTTTTCGGTTTTCGGTTTATTCGGTTCTGAACCGAAATAAAAATTTGGTTTTATCGATTCGATTCGGTTTTTAAAATTGAAAAACCGAAGAAACCGAACCGACCGAAATTTATATATATATATATTTTATAATATTAATGTTTCAGATGATTTGAGTTGGACTGATGGTTTGGAGCCAAATAAAATACCTATAGGTCCCAGGTTCGAATCCACATCTCACGGCATATTTGAGGGCTTGTGGTATTTTGTTGTTTTCTTATTTATTTACTTTAATTTTTTTCTCAATTCTTTTTTTACTTTAAAATGATAACTGTGAAGGATATGTAGGTGGATTAGATCCTACAACACTCTCTGCAACTATAATTATTAATTATACTAAATTATAGTGTTCATATCTCCTTATATTGACATATATCATATCCATGTCATCATCATTTGCTAAATCCACTACCATTTAATATAACGATCCTCGATTTTACAAAAGACTCATGTATATAATTCTAGAAATCACATTATTAATACCTAAGTCCATTTTAACATGAATTTATGACATAATTCAGGAAGAGTTGACTTATTTTTTAGTCTCAATCTCCTTATGATGACATTCGGGGCAAATATGTCATATTCAAAACCTACCACTCTATAACTTATTTTCCCTCTCATGTGCAAATAAAATTCGATATATGTTGATATCTTCCAACTACCTATATGTGAAAATAATATTATCATAATTTTTCTAAACCATGATACTCGAAATTATATATTGCAAAAATATTTAAAACTATAAATTATTAATTTGTATTTTTTTAATTTTTTAATTTATTTCTTCCATTCAAAACTAAAAAATATTAATCCTAAAATTTAACATAACTATTATGAAAATTATACTATAACAAAATCATAAATATGCATTGAAAAAAAATAAAAATCATAAATATATTTCGTAAATATATTCATATTTAAACTTTAATAATATATCATTATTGTCACCAACAAAATTTATTGTCACATAAAATTTGTCTTAAATATATTATTGATATGTTATATAAATACTAAATATTATTCAAATTTATCAAAGTTTATGTAAATATATATGACAATAGAAAACATATATTAAAATTAATAACATATATGTTTTCAATAACTAGTTAAATAGCATTCTTCTTATTTCCAAATTCACAATGTACTCCTTTTAAATAAATACAATAAAAAATTAATGTCATTATATATTACATAAATATAATTAATATATTAAATTATAAATAACTGAATTGGATGAAAAATTTTGCCTATTTCAACCAAAAATACTGAAAATGTAATAATATTTTTACAAATATTATTATAAAAACTCCTAATGCGTGAATTAATTTTTAAAATCTTTAGCAATTGATTATTTGCTTCAAATACAAATGAACTTCAGTATTAATTGCTTCGGATGCAAATGAGTTTCAACATCTGAAGCTTATATAGATGCTTAATAAAAATGTTTTCGGCGAGGTAATGATGGAAATATTTGATGAAAATGGAAAACATTGCATTATGAAACGTCACTGGGCAGGTGGTAGATAACACTGACAATGCAGTGCCTAGCTCTATCTTCGTCAGCACCACATGGATAACGCAGCCCATGGCTAAAACTACCCACCTACGATGTTCACTACAAAAAAATACCTTTTACCGATAGATTTTTACCAAAAGAGTAAACCTATTTACCGATGAAAAATGGTCTTATTGATGGTTTTTTATTAATTTATCGATGGAATGCATCCATCAGTAAAATGCTCATAGGTAGCAATTTACCGATGGATAATTCCATCCGTAAATTTTATTGATGAATTTTACCGACAGATATATAAAAAAATTAGTCAGTAGTTTTATTTAAAATCCGTCGGTGTTTCGTATCATTGATCATCTACCGATGGAATATTGCATTGGTAAACCGTCAGTAAATTTAATAAATATTTTATTAATTTATTTTATTAAAAATAGCGATGGATTTTTTCATCAGTAATTTGTTGGCAAATATATTTAATATAATTATTAAATTTATTAAAATGGCAGTGATTAATATTTTTGTTAGTAATTTATTGATGACATAAAATTTTTCTATTTAATTTTTTTATAATTTTTTGCAAAAATTATATATTTCATGTCTGTAAATCCCAAATTAAACACAATAAATCTAGTATAAAAAGTCTAAAATTTAAATTGAAGATATATATTAATTAACAATTTTAATATATAAATCACTATTTAGCAGTTTTACAAAAAATTATATATTTCTGACTATTATGTAAACAATAGCAAGATCACTACATATGGATATTAACTTCAAGTTAGTAGGGGTGTGCAGAACCGAAAACCGAACCGAACCGAACTGATTTTGGTCTGTTTGGTTCGGGTTTTTCGGTTTTCGGTTTGTTCGGTTCTGAACCAAAATAAAAATTCGATTTTATCGGTTCGGTTCAGTTTTTGAAATTGAAAAACCGAAGGAACCGAACCGACCAAAATTTATATATATATATATTTTATAATATTAATGTTTCAGATGATTTAAGTTGGACTGATGGTTTGGAGCCAAATAAAATACCTATAGGTCCCAGGTTCGAATCCACATCTCACGGCATATTTGAGGGCTTGTGGCATTTTGTTGTTTTCTTATTTATTTACTTTAATTTTTTTCTCAATTCTTTTTTTACTTTAAAAGTTTTGTTGCTCTGGTCCCAGATTCCACAACTTTCGGGCTTTGCATTGGTGCTGGACTTATAATTTTTTTATTATTTAACATATACTAATATATTGGACAAAAAATAAATGAAACTAATTATTTATAAATGAAATTTTGCATTTTTTATTAATAAAATCTATCTAATTATAAATCTTCATGTAAATCATTTAAAATTTAATAAACAACAAATTTGTGCAGGTTACAAATAGAAATCATTTATAGAAATCTTCATGTAAATAATTTAATAATAATAATAATAATAAATTTAGATAGATTGGGTACGACAAAATGAGATTAATGCTATAACTTACCAATATTTGAGGTTCTTAAATTCTCCCCCAACCAATATTTGAGGTTCTTAAATTCTCCCCCATGTGTCAAAATTTTCATGCGAATGGTTAAACTGTACTTTGAAATTATTTTTCTTAATTCCCTTCTCTTAATTATTTATTAAATAAAAAATAAATATTTGAGGTTCTTAAATTCTCCCCCATGTGTCAAAATTTTCATGCGAATGGTTAAACTGTACTTTGAAATTATTTTTCTTAATTCCCTTCTCTTAATTATTTATTAAATAAAAAATAAAAATTAAAGTCTTTGTCTTTCCTGCAAAAATTTCCAACTGCTTTTTCCTAATGAAATATTAAATTCAGAAAACTAATGAAAGAAAGAAAAAAATAGCTTATGTTTTTCCTAATGAAATATTAAATTCAAAAATTACTATATAAATAGCTTATGTTTGCAAATACGAAGAGAATAGTTCAGTGAATCTATTTAGGTCCAATCCAATTTCAATAATAATATTGCTTTGCTTCCACTTGTAAAGTAATGATACAAATTTGACGGCCCTGCGGTCTTCAATTTTATTTGTTAATTGGCTATTTATAAAATAAATGAAGAAACAAACAAATGTCATATTAGGCTATTTCAAATATGTATAATTTTTTTATTGGAGATTTTTTAATGTATTTTTTAAAATATTATTTGGATAGTATATTTTTTTAATATAATTTTAATTAGTATTTATTATAGACATAATATAATAAATTTATGTATATTATTTTAATTTTAGTTATTTTAAATGAATTTATTTTGTTGAATATAAATTAATTTAATTTATGAATCCATATAGGTTAAAAGCCCAATAAAAAAAGCCCATATTGACCCAGAACCGATTGAACCGAACCAAACCGACCGAAATTATTTCGGTTTATTCGGTTTTCGGTTCTATAAGGTTCGGTTTCGATTCGGTTCTTATATTTTCTGAAATTTGGTTTTCGGTTCAATCAGTTCGGTCTAAAACCGAACCGAACCAACCAAATGCTCACCCATATTGTCCTTAATCCTTTGTTTAGAGGAGGGTAGAGTGAACAAAAGTAAAATAAGTGAAAGTAAATATAAGTAGAGTAAATTAAATTTACTCTCATGTACTTT
Organism: Excoecaria agallocha; assembly: GCA_037975025.1. NCBI lineage: Eukaryota > Viridiplantae > Streptophyta > Magnoliopsida > Malpighiales > Euphorbiaceae > Excoecaria > Excoecaria agallocha. The sequence continues at coordinate 22,089,707 of CM075814.1, read as the reverse complement.
TCATTGTTTGATAGATTTAAAATAAAAAAAAATGTAATTAGAAGTAACTTGTTTATAATTTTAAGAAAATATATTATATATAGAGAGTAAATTGAAAGTTACTCCCATTTACTTTCAAATCGGGAATAACTATTTTGGAACATGTAGAATAACTAATTACTCTATTTTTCTTTCAATAATTGTGCATTTTTTTTATAAAACTAGCAGAGTAACTCAATTACTCTCATTTAGTCTCATCTATCCTCATTCAAACAAAGGCTAAATATTCATTATCTAAATCCATTCATAACATTAATTATTAATTAATTAAACAACAATATTAACTCTTATATTTTATATGAAATTAATTTATTTATGATATTTTAGTAAAATTTATATTTATAAATTATATAATGCATTTTATCTATTGAAATTACTATTAATATCTATCTATCTATCTATCTATCTATCTATCTATCTATCTATCTATCTATCTATCTATCTATCTATCTATCTATCTATCTATCTATCTATCTATCTATCTATCTATCTATCTATCTATCTATCTATCTATCTATCTATCTATCTATCTATCTATCTATCTATCTATCTATCTATCTATCTATCTATCTATCTATCTATCTATAATTTAACTAGATTTTACATGGTAACTAGAGGTGAATATGGACCGATTAATCAATACATTAGCAAAAAATTGACTAGTCCATTAATATTAATTTTTTTCAAATTATTAATTATTAATCAGTCCGTTACATTCGGTTAGTTAATCTATCAATTTCAGTTTTTTGATTTGATTAACTAATATTTTTCGGTTTATCATTAAAATTTATAACATAAAATTATAAAAAAATTAGGTAAAATTTAACTCAATTTCAAATATATAAAGTAATTTACAATAAAAATCATAAAATAAACATAATTTACTTGTCAAAATTCATGTTTAACAAATCAATAGCTGATATTATAAAATAGATTTGATATTTGTTAAAAATTAATATGCTTGATTTTAAGTCAGATAAAATTTTGGATAATATTAAATGTTAAAATATAAACTCTAAAATATTACAAAATGTAATTAAATGCTATTATGTATGATAAAAAATAAAATATATAAAAGTTAATCGATTACTACATATAAATATTATTATATAATTAAAGAGAATGACATAATATAATTTTAGTTTAAAGTATTGTATACATTTTATAGAAAAATATAAAAAATTAATGCATAAAAATAAAAATATAATTTAAAATATTTCACTTTGTCTTTAGCTATGTGGTTCAATCACTTTCTTTGCTATGCATCTATTTTGATTTCAACCTATAATGCTCATTCTAAATGTCTTTCTCCTGTTATCATATATACCATATTGATAATAACCATAACCTGTTTACCTGTTTTTTACATCATTATTGAGGAGCATACTCGGTTTGCATATTTTAAACTCATGTATTAATATCATGATCAAGATTATACATTTCATATGTAAATTTTCAAATTCAACTAATTTATATATATACACTATTATACCTTACAAAATTTATGTTTATCCAACCACTTTTACATTACAACATCTCCTATTACAAAATGTCATATACAAAAACAAAAGCAAAAATACAAGGTTTATAATTTTTACTTTTTCTAAGTTTTGTGTTGGTCCTCCTAGTGCAGATCAAATCCCCATTGAAGAGTCCTAAGCTTGGGTACCTACACGGATAAACACCTGTGCTAAGTTATAAACCTTAATGGGGAATAATTAATATTTGAACAAACACTCACAGTGGTTATTCCCAAGCCTACAAGCATAAATAAGATATAATAATAATATATTTACATCAACTATAAATGCAATATCAATAATTAAAAGGAAGAACAATGTCATGACAATATTGTAATACAAGATAACGAGTGTTGTGGACACCAATAGTTATCAATCATATGAATACCTATAGGTATTTAATCATATGGAGAACCCGAAGGTATCAAACATGGAGACCCAAAAGGGGTTGAGACTTTGGTCCTAAATGAGGACAAATTGTGGACTCAAATGGGGTAAAAAATATGGCAGCTACAACTGTACCTTATAGGCATATTTGTCTATCCATAACCAAGTTCTATATGCCGGCATTGAATCATCTTTTGTATCTTTTTATTCATCATTTTTAATTCATTATGGTGTACATTTGTGCATATACAAGTATTCATAAACAATCACAATAGTGTAGCTTTAATCATCAATGTATATTTTTAAGAATATAAGCATTCATATACATATGCATCATTTAATTAGAACATCTTCACTTATACATATTCACATATATTTATGCATGTTCAAGTATATATGCCTCCGTTTGTTTTCTTATATTTTAGTTACATTGGTTTACATGCATAAAGTTGATATGCAAGCCTAGTGTTAGTCTAAATTAACTCATATGCTTATGTTCTCTTATGTTACATTTTATTTTATAACTATATTTCAATATTCAATTATAATTTACATATATTTTACGACTTATATTACCCTTATTTTTATGTTTAAAGTGCTCTAAAAGTTTCCAGGAAAGTTTGGGTAAGTTTTAGTAGTGTTCTGAAGTCTAAAAATCAAGTTTGGGCTAAAATAAAAAGTGACCCGTGGCTAAAATAGAGAGTGACCTAGTGGGACCAAGGTTTGGTCTTATCGGTTCTTTACTTTTTGCTTGGTTTAGGGAGTGTTGGTCCAGCTAGGTTGGTTAGGTGGTCCAACCAGGTTGATTTTGGGTTTTTGTTTCTTAATTGGCAGCCTTTTTGTCTTAACTTTTAAGGGATTTTTGACATAGTAAATGGCATTTGTGAGCAAAGTAGTCTTCTATAAAGTTGTTTCCTTATGTCCCTAGTTTATAAATCATTAAAAATAACTTCATTTAAGCTCCTAAATCTTGAGATATTCATCAAGTAGTACGGATTGCTCCTAATGATAGAGCAACATACATTGTTACATTTTAAGCTAATTTTTGACAAGCTTAAAGGCAAAACCAGACTTCAACCTCTGCATAAGATATTTAGGTATATGGTTCTAATTTATTCTCAAATTATTCAATTTGAGGCTTTATAATTGAACTTATAAGCAAAACAATCTTGTAGGGTCAAGTGAACCTTTGGATAAAATTATCCTATTTCAACAATAATTTCCATATTTATCTCCTATACACAAACAAACACCACAATCATATTTCTATCTCATTTACATATCCAATATACCATTCATAATCATTTTACATTAGTAAGCACATGCAAAAAATATTAAGAGTTCCCATACCTTTTGATGCAACCAAAAATACCTCTTTAACCCCTCTTCTCTTTCTTCTTACTAGCCTCTCCTACATAAAACAAATCACATATATAAATATCTATTCATTCCATCAATTTCATTTTGTAAAAAATGCGATAAAAGAGAGGTAAAAGAAAGAGGATTATTACCTTATAAATGTCTAAAACCTAAATTCTCTCTCCTCTCATACTATATGGCTGAAATTGGGATATTGTTTAGTGATGGAAATGGTTAATTTTTATGGAGAGAATGGTTTTTTTTGTTGCCTAATGTGGCTGGCCATCTCTCCCCTTTTATTCATAATCTTTCTTCTATTTTCATGAGATTTCTAAAGAGAGTTAGGTGGCTTCATCCTATAGGTCCACTTGTGGGTCCTAGGTAAATTACATCTTGCTCCCTCATTATTTTCAATTTCTTATTTTTACCCCAACACATATCCTCTTTTTCAATTTAATCCCTACATCATTCCTTTTTAATCTAATTATTTTTACCCCAACACATACCATGATGCCTCTTTCTTTTAAAGTAATTCCCTCTAAGTTCAATCTTACAATTTATTAAATAACCATACATATATCAACTCTAATAGTACTTAAACATGTACATATTCTTTTAGGGCATGTTAGGGCCTCACGTTTCTTTTTCCTTTAAAAGAATTTCATTCTCAAAATTCATACATGATTTAAACAATTGTAGATATCGTGCCTTTATAATTGACTTAGGTTTCTAAGTTGCTTTTTCCATACCATGATGTTGACATAATATTTTAATGAAGGGAATCTATTTATTTCTTATTTGTTTGATTTCCCTAGCTAATATTTCATTTGGCACTTCATCATACGAGTAATTAGGTTAAACTTTTATCTATTGTACGGGCAATATGTGAGACTTATTTGATCGATACGTTTTGAGCATTGAGACATGAAAGACATCATACAATTTGGATAACTCTAATGGGAGGGCCAACTTATAGGCAATTGGTCCATCTTGTTCCAAGACTTCATATGAACCAATGAATCTTGGGCCAAGCTTCCCTTTCTTTCCAAGCTGTAATACCTTTCTCCAAGGTGGCACCTTTAGGAATACTTTATCACCAACTTGATATTTGATGTCTTTCCTTTTCAAATCTGCATATGCCTTTTTCCTATCATTCGCTACTTTTAATCTTTATTTAATAATCCACACCTTCTTTTAAGTATCTCTAATAATATTAGGACCAATTATCATATTTTCAACTAACTCGATCCAATGGATTGGAGTTCTACACTTTCAACCATATACGGCTTCATAAGGTGCCATTCCAATGCTGGTTTGGTAACTATTATTGTATGAAAATTCCATCAAATCAAGGTATTTATCCTAGATACCCAAGAAATCTAAAACACATGCTCTTAGCATATCCTCTAATACTTTTATAACCCTTTTATATTGCCCATCTATTTATGGGTGAAATGCTATACAAAGTGAAGTTGTGTACCCAAAGCCTACTATAAACTCTTTCAGAATTTAGATGTGAACCTTAGATCTCGATAAAAAATTATAGATAATGGTATTCCATACAACCGAACAATTTCATTTACATACAAATTTGCCAACTTATCCATTGAATTATCCGGTCGAACTAGTATGAAGTGAGCTATTTTAGTAAACCTATCAACAATCACCCACACTGCAGCATACTTCCTTTATGAGAGGGGCATGCCTGTAACAAAGTTCATAGTGATATTATTCCATTTCCATTATGGAATCGAAATGCAATTCAGCAACCCTAAGGGGAGTTGGTGCTTAACTTTCACCTGTTGGCAATTTAGGCACTTAGAAACATATTCCACTACATCCCTCTTCATTATTGGGAACTAGTAAAACTATTTCAAATCTTGGTTCATCTTATTACCACCAATATGCATATTAAAAATCATGTTGTGTGCTTCATGCAATAAAATTTTCTTTAATTCTTTATCATCTGGTACACAAAGCCTATTTTGGTAATACATGGTTCCATCCTCTTTTATTGAATACTCTAATTAACTTTCCTCACATGTGGATTGGACAATTCATCATAATTTTTCTTCTCCTTTTGAGCATTAATTATTACTTATCTCATATTAGGTTATGCCTTCAATTGAGCCATCAATGCTCCATCTTGTTAGGCTTCTAAATGTACCCTAAAGGAATTAAAGTAAGTAATTATATAGGTTTTAAAATAAAAGAACCTTAATTATATGTTTTGGGATGTATTCAGTATTTAAAATATTGTTGGGGCAAGTAAGTAATTGTATAATAAAATGATTGTATTTTTTAAAGAGGGATCAAACTGAAAGAAGAAATAATGATTTAAAGCAGTTACTAAATCAATTTTAGATGAGGGACTAAAAGTAAATAAGCCAAGGATTAAAATTTCAGCCAATAAAAGATTGAAACTTGGTGATTTCTAGAAGAGGAATCAATTATAGAGGCCTAAAAAATTTACCTCTTAAGGGGGTTGTGTAAGGACCCAAAATAGGCCTTAGTAGAATTCAAGGGCAATTACATGTTATTAAAGTCTAATTGAGCATTATTTGATGAATTATTAAGAGCTAAGCTATTAATTGGGGCAAAAATATTATTAAGTTATCAATAATTATGTGATAAATGTGTAAATTATATGGCATAAATTTTATAAGGTCATAATTAAATTATTATTGTTGGTTTAATAATATTCAAGGGTGTAATTGAAGTAAAAAGTATTAATCTGGGGTAAATTTATAATTACGGCATCTTTAGGGGCAAATGTGAATAAATGAATAATTGAGAGGTTAATTTCAGAGAAAGAATAAATGAATAGGTTAATTTATAACATGCAAGAAATGGAGGGATCACTTTATAACATGCAAAAAGGTATGGGTTAATTAAAGGACATGCAACTTGTTGAGGGACCAAAAAGGGAATTTTCCTAACTATTATAAATAGTCTTTTTGCTAGTGGAATGAAAGGGAAACTTAATAAGAGATGGTGGTGGACGAAATTCTAGAGAGAGTTACAGAAATTTCCTTTCTCCTTCTCATTGCTTAAAGCCATAGATGATTTCTCAAGGTCTTCTTGAAGAGGAAATAATTGCATGTTGTTCAATCTAGATCATTAGTATAAAACTATAAGGTAAATATTTTAACTTGATAGTTTATCTCTTCATCTTCATCTCCTTCTTATTTTGATTGATGATGGATTAAGATAAATGATGGAAGATTGTTGTTGAATGAATGAATTGATGCAAAGGATAAAAAGAAGGTAGAAAAGACAAGGAAAAGGGCTTGCAAAGGACTAAGAGTGAAAGGAAAATTTAAAGAAGATTTCAATTACATGTTCAGGTTTGGGAACTATTATTTCTTGCATGCATTAATATTGTGTTGATTATGGATTTTATAAATATATTGACTTATATTAAGATATTAGACATTAATGTAAAAATGCTGTCCAGAAATTCGGATTGACCTCCAATGACTAATTTGATCATAAGTTGAATTTTTGAACTCTGAATTTGATGTAATTAGTTGGGTTAGAACCGTAACTTCTGTGCCTACAAATGTTATAGAAATAACAATAATGAAATTGTTCCTCTAAGGTCCTCAAAAATGCCCAAAACAGTAGCCTTTGAAAGAAGAAAAGTTAATGAATTTGAAATTCTGGGTTAAGTTCATTTGACCTAGCTGTATTAGTTTGTTAATAACTTGAGTCCTAGAAAAGAAAATTGAATGATTCAAGTTGGTATGTTTTATTAAGACATTAATGTATATTTTTGTAGAAGGAAATCATTTTTAGATCGGCCTCTAACTTCTCTTAAAATTAGCTTGAATCTCGTAGAAACAGTTGTTCACTGTCAAAGAACAGATCTTAGTATTTTTGGCATAATTATCAGTAGAAAAGTCTAAACGTTATGATATAAAATTATGGGTAAACTAGATACATAGGAGCACAACTTTGATGAAGGGAAGTTGGTCTAATTATGTGCTCATTTTATTTTATGAATTTTCTAATTGGTGACAAAAACTGTTTTGGTGTTATGAACAGCTTATAGTTTTCTTCAATATCTTGAGTTATAAATGTGATATTAAGGTAATTCTTGATGTTTTGGAAATTAGAAACACAGGGGATTAGTATTCTCATACTTTCATGTAAATAAATAGAGAAGTAACATGAATATTTTTGTAGGATATGTTGAACAAATGTAATGAGAATAAGTTTTATGAATCTTTAATAAAGAGAAATATGTAAGTATCATGAACTAGTTGCTGTAATTACAGCATAATTTGGGTTATAAAACCTCAATTGAGTTAATTAAAATTTTATATTTTACATGAGAAACATACCTATAACTTTGTAGCAGATACCAAGGGCTAAATATGCTTGTAAGCTATTCAAATGTTCACTTGAAATTGTAGTGAGCTGTTAATTTCGGTTTCGGAACAGGCTGAAGTAAAAATGATGTATTTTTGTGTGTATTGCTCAGAATGCTATGAGGTTGAATCCTATGAAAAATAGACTTATAAATTAACATTTTGTATGAAGGAAACTTTGTTTAATTATGTTTGTATGAGTTCCTAATGTTCGCTTGAAATTCTTGAAAAACTGGATATACTGTTAAGGAACAGATTGTAGTATTTTGGACATAAATCTTAGTGGGGGAGTCAAAAAGCTATGCTGTAAAATTCTGGATAAAATAGACACCTAGGATCAGGATTTTGTTGAAGGAAAGTAAGGCTGATTCACTCCCCATTTTATTCTAAAAATTTTACAAGTGGTAAAAATAACTGTTTCTGAATTTATGAACAGCCAATGGTTTTTCTTGAATATCTTGAATTATAGATGAGATATTGTGATAAATTTTGATGTTTTAGAAACAAGACATATAGGGGAATGAAATTGTAGAAGGACACATGGCCTAAAAGTTATATTTACTAGACCAAAAATGGCACCTAATTTTGATCCAGAAAGCTGCCCCTGTGCAGATTTGTGTAGGAAGAATTTTAATTTGTTTTCTATATGTGGTTTAAATATAGTTATGTTAAATATGTGTATATATGATTACAAATTGAATTATAATAGCATGTAATATGATTGACAATAAAGATAGGTATAATCACATATATTCAAACTTATGTACATGATTTATTACATGAAATTATGCTTACATGTATATATTTATATGTTGCGCTTATATGCCACTATGCAAAAAGTATATGAAGACAGTGGCATATGTTCATTCACAGATAATTGTATTGTGCTGATTATACTCGTATTCATGTGTATATTATCAGAGATTCCTTATCATCTTATATGAACATATATTTACATATATGTGCATATTGAATATTTATAGTCATTTGTATAATTATTAGTGACTGTATATTTAGTCATACTCATACATACGCATATAGGTTAAACTGTTGTGAACATGATCATACACATCATTGATTTAAGAAACCCAATAGAGCATGATGTTATGTATCATCATATTACATATGTAAAATAGCTACTTGATTTGAAGGGATTATAAGTCCAAAATAGTAATACCCAACAATGAACATGTTCACAGATTTACAGAAAGTTACACATGAACATGTGTATGAGTACATTATTCATAGTTACCCAAGAGAATACATGTGCATATAAGAATATGAATGAATAAATGAAAGATAAAGTAAATAGATGTTACTGCCTGCTTTGAGTCTAGGAAGTGGATAGATAGGCATGCCTATAAGGGTAACTTGCAGCTACTTTTGAACATTTTGACCTCTTTAGGTCCCTTTGAATTTAAAAGTATAGTGACCCTGTTTGGGTTTAAAAGTTAAAGTTAATTTAAACAACCCTCGTGTGGGTTGTAGCCGACCCCGTTTGGGTCCGCTTGACCGGTCCATATTATTTGATTGCCCCCGTTTAGGTCCATGTTATTTGATTGACCCCGTTTGGGTCCATGTTATTTGTTCGACCTTGTTTGGGTCCACCGATTTATCATACAGTTTTATCCCTACAAGGGATCATCATTTAATACCTTTCGGTATCTTATTTGTACCTTCGGGTACCACCGTATATCCCGATATCCACTTCTTTAGAATAGTGTAACCTTTATTATCAAGGTTAAGAAAAGTTTAATAAGGCATGCAAATTCTTAGTTGAATTTATACTATTCTACATATGAAATTTCTTTTGTTGCATACAAAATACATGTCTAAAAGAATGCTCAATAGTATATGTATCTTTACTGCTAGTATAAAAAAATGCATGTTAATTGCTAAATTCTCTCTATATATATGTCCTTTATTTTTATATGTATTATATTGTATGAGTTATGCTATAACACCCATTGTTTTTGAAATATGTGTTTTCCTATGCTTATATATATGTGTTCACATTATTGCATGTACACATTCTTTAACGTGTATTTGTTATGTTTGGTTGATAGGCTTATTCTTATGATACATATGCTATAACATGTATAACTTATGGAATATAAAGTAAGCCTATAGTAATATTATAATCTCACGTTAATTGAAAGTGTTGAATTGTTGTATAATTCTAATGTGTGTATATCATGGACATACAAGAATAGAAGTAAGTTAATTTCAACACTTGTGAAGATTGTTTATGGAACATTAATAATAGATAACTATACTTTTATGATTAAGCATTGATTAATAAAATAATCATATGTTAATTTGTTCAATTTAAGTTCAAAGGAAGTTGGAACTTGTATGATCATATATGATAATTGAAACGTTAATACAAATTCTTACGGTTAAACTTTATGATTTCTATAAGTGAATGTAAATATTCAATTTCTTTCATTTCATGAAATAAATCATTGTTGTATTTGAGGCATGTTGTGTGCTTGTTGACGATCACTGTGAGTGGTCGTTTATCATGATTTAGTTCCCCACTAAGCTTTATAGCTTAGCACGGGTATTTCATCCGTGTAGGTTGCAAGGCTAGGACTTTCTTGCAGGAATGATATTTGTAGCTGGTTGGCCAACACAAGTCTTTGAAGATTATAAAGTATATAGTCTTCTTTTTGGTTCCTTTTTGTATTTCAAAGGTTTTATGTTGTGTTGGAAATCTTGTAAAAAGTTCAACTATTTTGTAAGATGTTATCAATGATTATATTTTGTAAAGAGACTCTAATGTATTGTAATACCCCTAAAAGTACCCTAGGAGAGATAGGTGATTATTCTGCATGAGATAGAGATTAATTATGTGACTAATTAAAGGGAAATTATAAATTAAGGATATAATTGAAAAGTCAAAGTAAAAGAAATGTGGTAGAAATGTAATAAGTGAAAGATTATAGATTTAATTAAGAAGCAAAAATATGAAGAGGGACCAAAGTGAAATTTTGCCAAGATTTTTATTGGCAAAAAATGGTAATTTGGCACTTGTGAGGTTGGAAAGGAAAGAAGAAAAGCTTGGGTTTTTACTTGATTTGGCCGGCCATATTGGCCACAAAAACAAAACACAAGTTTTCTTATTTTTCTCTTGGTTTTTTCATCTTCTTTCCTTCTCAAGCCTACGTGGATGCTGTTCCAAGTAGAGACAAGTTGGTAGATGGTAGAGATGAAGAGCAAAAGTAAAGAGAAGGAGAAAGGAAGATAGCAAGAAAGAGGAAGAGAATGAAGAGAGAGATTAAGGGAGCAATATAAGGTATGGGAACCATTTTTGTGTGTGTATGTTTGATTTCAGATATAAAATTCATGTTTTTTGATGTAATTATATGAGTTACACATGAAAAATTTAGGTTGGATGTGGTGGGAAAACCGAGCTATACATGAATGCTTTGAAACTTGAAATTCTGTTTAAAAACTCATATGAACAGTTTGTACTATTTTGAGGATATCTTGAGTTATAGTGATTGTAATTGAGAAATTCAAATTGGAAATGAAACTAGACTCACAGAGCTTCATTTATTATGAAGAACACAAAACCTGAATCAAACTTTAGGATAGAGAAAATCTTGCTTGAATCCGGGTTTTGACTGCTGCCCTGTCACTGGGAGCAGTCTTCGGTTTTTATGATATATCTTGAGATTTATAGCTCTGATTGAGATTATTTTTGATGTTTTAGAAACTAGAAACATAGGGTTAAAACTTTTTAGAAGACAAATTTTTCAGAAAAAGTCGTTTGATACGCCTAAATTGAGGTACAAGTTGATATTCTTAACCAGTCTGCAGGATTTTGTGAGTAGAGGAAGTGTGTTTGGGTCGTCGCCCTCTGTCGCGAGCGCGACACTTGCCGCGAGCGCGACAACACACGCTTGTCCCCTATATTTGCCTATTTTTCTCATTTTTCTACTATAATAGACTATCCCCCATGTGTTATTACTATAACCGGGCATAATAGACCTTAGAATATGAGTTTACATGAATGATAAACCCCGAGAATGTACCACATTCAATTTATATATACATAAATTATATATATTGAAATGAAATGTAAAGGAAATATTTGTGAAATAATAATATGTAAAGCATAAGATTAACTATTCTTTCTTAAAACATATAGTTTACTTTAAATACAAAGTATATGATAATGCTCAACCATAAACATATGAAATGTGTAAGTAATAAAAAGATAAAGTTATAGTAATTGATATATGAAAGTATTTACTTGAATATGGTTGGGTTATATCGATTATCTGCATGTGCTGTTGATTGTGACATGATAGTTAAAGAATATTATCCTATTGTTTGATTTATCATTCCATATGATGAATTGTATACTATAAATCAAATGATACATGAAATATGATTATTTGCCTGCACATAAAGACTTGGTTGTGGATAGATAGGCATGCCTATAGGGTTATAGTTGCAGCTGCTATAGTCTGACTCTTATGAGTCCATAGTTTGTCTCTATATGAGACTATAGTTTTGGCCCAATGGGTCCACAGATTTGATACCTTTGGGTATCCACAGATTCGATACCTTCGGGTATCCACAGCACCCGTTATCCACACCCATAGGACTTTAGCAGGCATCTCACAGTATGAAATGAACAGTGTGTATTTATGTTATACTGATAAAGACATTATTATTTCATTATGATTTATTTTCATACAGTAAAGTTATAACATTAAATCTGCTATGTGAGTTATATTATAACTCTTACATGTTAATTATAATATCTTGACTTTATTATTGTTTATTGTATGCTTGAAAACAATCACTGTGAGTGGTTGTTCCTACATGTATTGTTCCCCACTAAGCTTTATAGCTTAGCACGGGTGTTTATCCGTGTAGGTTGCAAGGCTAGGACTTTCTTGCAGGAATGATATCTGTAGCTGGTTGGCCAACACAAGTCTTTAAAGATTATAAAGTATATAGTCTTCTTTTTGGTTCCTTTTTGTATTTCAAAGGTTTTATGTTGTGTTGGAAATCTTGTAAAAAGTATAACTATTTTGTAAGATGTTATCAATGGTTATATTTTGTAAAGAGACTCTAATGTATATTGTGAAGTCTTAATAGTTTAGCACTCTCATGGATTAAGTATGAATATCAGTTCTCTATATAGTTGATATATGTTTATGTTACACAGTAGAACATGTGTAATGAGATGAATAAAGTGATATATATAGATTATAGAATAAGGGTGCTACAGGTTGGTTGACCACCTTTGGCAACCAATTTTAGAATTCTTTTTGTTCTTTCTTTCACAAAATTCTCTCTAATCCTTTCCTTAAAATTTTGCTCCTAATTAGTAAAGGAAGATAAAAATGGATTTTGTAACTACTTAAGGTGAGTACGAGTAAACTCATCTCTTTTATTTTTTCTAACACTTATTTCATATTTATAAATTAGTAAGATAAAGGTCATGTAAGATAAATGATTTTTTTTATGAGAATAACTAGAGAATCATGTAAGATAAAGGTCATAAAGGGATATAGTGTAAAGAAAAGAGAGATGATAAGCAAAAAAGGCAACTTAGAGGTATAAGAACCCTTACTCCTTTTTGTGAATGTTAAATAAGATTTGAGTAAGTATATGAATGAATTATGGCATTATTATGTTGATAAAATTTAGAATTGAGGGTTAATTACATAAGTGAAGCCTGATTTAGCCTTGATTATTGAGTTAGTAGAAATTTGCTATAGGTTTACTTGAACCAATTTTAGTGTGAGGCCTTAACTTACCCAATAGTTATCTAAATAAAGTGATTTTTGTTGCATATCAAAGCTAATACCTATATCTAAAACTTTTTAGAAGAAACCAAAACCTAATTATGCCTCTAAAGTCCTTGTAATATAGCTTGAAGTTGAATGATCATCACTGCCCTATTGTCTAGAGTAGCCTTCATTCTTTTGTGAATATCTTGAGATTTACAGGGTCAAATGAAGTGACTTTTTGTTTTTTAGAGACTAGAAACATAGTGTAACAAATTTCTAGAAAAAAGTTTTTCTAGGAAACCATGTTTAGTGAATGCGTTGAACCTAAAAATCTATCTACAGAATTCTTAGAGCAAAATGGTGCACATGACAGAGACTATTTTGTCTCCATCATGTGGACCTTTCTATACTGATTAAGACCATTGTACATGGATGAGACTAATTAGTCTCTGTCGTGTGCCTTCCCTATTTCAGCCTAAACTTTATATTAAAACATTGAAATGTCACTAAATTGCATTCGAACTTTCTTGGATGCTTATGGAACTTTACAAACATATGATTAGGTTTAGTATGTATGGTAATGAACATGAAATGAGTGTTTTAACATAAAATTAAAGATTGTAATAAAGGTATATAATACAAATAATGAATATTACAAGATTTTTAGTATATCTTACCTTAATGCTGATAATATTGAATTGTATCTTGAATGTTTAGAGGGTATTAAGCATAATTATTATATGAATAGTGATATATATTAATATCATTATATGTTACACATGATACATATTAGAATGGCAATTTTTGTAAGATGAGTGAAATGTATATTTAGTTAATAAGTGATCATAAGTGCATTTGCTGGTAAGTAGCCATAATGAAGTGTAATTGACATATTTGAATGCATGAATAAAGTGTATAATGCATACACAAGTGATAAGTGTGATGAAGTAATGCATGAAAGAAGCCTTTATTGAGTTTCATATAGATGTGAACATGTATGGGATAGTGATTCGATGTCTTCGGGTATTAAGTGTTGGTATCTAGTGATTGACACTTTTTGGTATCTAGTGAATTGATACCTTTTGGGTGTTGAGTGATTGGCACCTTTTGGTGTCTAGTGAATCTATACCTTTTAGGTATCTAGTGTTGGTACATTTTGATTTCTAGTGAATAGATAACTTTTGGGTAACTAGTGATTGGGCACCTTTTGGTGTCCAGTGAATCACTACCTGTTGGATATTTAGTGATTGGCACCTTTTAATGTCTAGTGAATTAATACCTTTAGGTATCTAGTAATTAGCCTCTTTTGGTATCTAGTGATTTGATGACTTCAGGTATATAGTGATTGGTACTTTAATGGTGTCTAGTGATTCGATACCTATATGATATCTAGTGTTCCAAAAGTCCACGCCTATACCAAATTTAAGTTAAAAAAGTGAATATGATGAAATTGAAGTAGTGTTAAATATAGACATGATTTAGAAGATTATTGACTTTTTCACGGATAATGTTATTAAACTAATGATTATATATAGTTTGCATATATGTAACGTAGCTAATGCATATGTAACATTGAATGTGTAATGATGGTAATTTCATATGCTTAAGTGATGGATGAGTTGTGAGGTGTATAGTTGACATGTGAGCTAAATGTACCCTAGAGGAATTAAAGTAACTGATTATATGGTTTTAAAGTAAAAGAATCTTAATTGTGTGTGTTTGGGATGTATTTGTTATTTAAACTATTGTTGGGGCAAGTAAGTAATTATATAATTAGTGATTATGTTTTTAAAGATGGATTAAATTGAAAGAAAAAATCATGATTTGAAGTAGTTAGTGAATAATAGTTAGATAAGGGACTAAAAGTAAATAAGACAAGGATTAGAATTTCAGCTAATAAGAGATTGACACCTAGTGAACTCTAGAAGAGGAAGCAATTATAGTGGCCTTAAAAATTTGCCTCTTAGGGGAGTTGGCCGACCATTTTTGGCAACCAATTTAAAAATTCTTCTTGTTCTTTCTTGTATGAAATTCTCTCTAATGCTTTCCTTAAAAATTTTGATCCTAATTAGTAAAGTAAAGGAAAAGAAAGAAGGATTTTGTAACTACTTGAGGTGAGTAAGAGAAAACTCATCTCTTTTATCTTTTCTAACACTATTTCAAACTGATTAATTAGTAATTGAATTATTTTTTATGAGAATAACTAGAGAATTATGTAGGAGAAAGGTCATGAAGGGATATAATGTAAAGAAAATAGAGAGGATAAGCAAGAAAGGTAACTTAGAGGTATGAGAACCCTTACTCCTCTTTATGTATGTTAAATAAGATTTAAGTATGTATATTAATGAATTATTGTATTATGATATTGATGAAAGTCAGAATTAAGGGTTAAGTGCATGAGTGAAGCTTAATTTAACCTTGATTATTGAGTTAGTAAAATTTTGTTGTAGGTTAATTTGAACATATTTTAGTGTGAAGGCCCTAAATTACTTTTTAGTTAACTAAATGAGGTGATTTTAGTTGGACATCAAAGATAAGGCATAGATCTACAACTTTATAAAAAAAACCAAAACCTAATTCTACTTCTAACATTCTTGTAATATAGCTTGAATTTGAATGATTACTGCTGCCCTATCATTTGGAGCAACCTTCATTCTTTGGTGAATATCTTGAGAATTAGAGGGCCAAATGGAGTTATTTTTAATATTTTGGAAAATAGAAACATAGAGGAACCAATTTCTAAATAAAGTTTTTCTAGGTCAAAATTAGTGAAAAATTTGAACTTAAAAATCTATCTGTAGAATTCTTAGAGTAGAATGGCGCACATGACAGAGAATATTTTGTCTCCACCATGTAGATCTTTCTATACCAATTGGGACCATTGTAAAAAGCTGAGACTAATTAGTGTCCACCATAAGCCTCCCCTGTTTTAGCCTAAACTTGATTTTTAAGCCTCGAAATGTCACTGAATTGCATCTAAACTTTTTTGAATGCTTATGGAACTTTACAAACACATGATTAAGGTTAGTATATATGGTAATGAACATGAAATAATTGATGTAACATTAAAGTATAGATTGCAATAAAGGTATATAAGATGAATAATGAATATTACAAGGTTTTTAGTATATCTTACCTTAATGCTTATAATATTGAATTGTATCTTGAATGTTTAAGTGTTGTTAAGCATAAGTATTATATGAATAGTGATTTATATTAATATAATTATATGTTACACATGATACATGTTATAATGACCATTATTGTAAGATGAATGAAATGTATATTCAGTTAATAAGTGATCATAAGTTCATTTGCTAGTAAGTAGCCATAATGTAGTGTAATTGACATATTCAAATGTATGAATAAATTGTATATTGTATCCACAAGTGATTAGTGTGATGAATTAGTGTACGAAAGAAACATTTACTTGGGGCCTAAATTTGATATAGATGTGAGCATATATGGGATATTGATCGATACCTTCGAATATCTAGTGTTGGCCCCTTTTGGTGTTTGGTGAATCGATACGTTTTGGGTGTCTATTAATTGGTACCTTTTGGTGACTTATGAATTGATACCTTTTAGGTGTCTAGTGATTGGTACTTATTGGTGTCCAATGAATCGATACCTTTTAGGTATCTAGTGTTGGCACCTTTTGGTGTCTAGTGAATTGATACCTTTCTTGGTATCTAGTGATTGGTACCTTTTGGTGTGTAATGATTTAGTGATTAGCACCTCAATGGTGTCTAGTAATTTGATACCTATACGGTATCTAGTATTTCCAAATGTCCATGCCTATATCGAGTTTAAGTTTAAATATGATGAAATTGAAGTAGTGTTATAGATGATGATTATTTAAAAGATTATTGACTTATTCATGGATAATATTGTTAAAATAATGATTGTATATAGTTTGCGTACATGTAATGTAGTTATTGTATATGTAAAATTAAATGTGTAATAATGGTAATGTCATATGCTTGAGTGATGGATGAGTTATGAAGTGTATAGTTGATGTGTTACATGTTAGTTAAATACAAAGCATAGGTATATATTTAAAACTACATAGTTCTGATTTTCTATTGTTGGGATACGTAGGAAGCTTGGAATACTAGTTTCAAGTTCGAACAAAATGCTAGATGTAATGTGAAGTATTTTACTATTAGTAACAAGATAAGGAAATGGCTTATAAAAGTATTTTGAGTGTTATTAATAATGCTAAGGAAAGAACTCAATAAAGTAGTCTAAGTAATTATGTTATAAGTAGAGTGGAGTTAATGACTAGTGAAACTAATGGAACTAAAGTAAATAGTCGATCTGTTTGTGTACATATGAATGATTTTAGTAATGAAATAAATATATCCTTAGTTATATGTAATGAATAATTTTTATTATTATAAATAATTTAGTCATATGTATTGCTTGAGTAGGTCTTGAGTTGAAGATGTTCTAGGGGCTAGGTCTTTGGCAATTACGAAGGGCTTCTCGAAGATGTAGTGTAGACCATGCAAAGTAGTACATTATGTACATTTCTTATTGTATATTTAACTAAGGTTATGTTTATATGTAATTAAAACTTTACATTTGTTATAAAGATTTGAATTTAACAATATGTGTTTGATATCAAGTTTGAATGAATATTGTAGTGGTGCTTATATTAGCTATATCGATATGTTTCATAGTAGGTGTAGCATCCTAGAATACTCCTAAGGGGTATGAGGGTGCTACACATCTGGTACAAATTTCCATTTGCATTGTTGTAACTTTAGAGTTGCCATCATTTTTTGACTTAAGGCATTAGGCACCACATTAGCTTTCCTTAGGTGGTAGTGGACTATGCAATCATAATCTTTAAATAACTCCAACCATTTATGCTAATTCAGGTTAAGTTATCTCTGCATAAGCAGAGACTTAAGACTTTTGTGATTTGTATAAATCCTAAATCTCTCTTCATTTAAGTAGTGACGCCATATTTTCAAAGTAAACACTACTACTGCCAATTCTAGGTCATGTGTAGGGTAATTGTGTTTTTGAAGCTTCAATTACTTGATGCATAAGCTATAAATTTGCCCTCTTGGATCAATACACATCCAAAACCATTTCTAGAAGCATAACTATACATGGAATATTCTCTACCCAAAGTTGGTTGTGTTAGGATTAGAGCTTCTATTAATAACTTTTTCAACTATTCAAAGCTCGCTTGACATCTGTTAGTCCATTCAAACTTGAGACCCTTCCAAAGTAATCTAATGAGCAGAGAAGCAATGACCGAAAATCCGTTTACAGAGTGACAATAGTACTGTATTAGGCCCAGAAAACTCCTTACTTTTATTACATTTTGAGGCAATTTCTAATTAACAATGGCTTCGATCTTACTAGGATTAACTTTAATACATTCTGATGACATGATATGCCCAAGAAAGGAAGCAAAAAATCACATTTACTCAATTTGGCATATAATTACTTCTCCCATAATGTTTGTAGTATAATTATTAGATTATTTGCATACTCTGATTTATTTCTAGAATAGACCAGTATATCATCAATAAAAACCATAACAAATTGGTTTAGATAGGTTTTGAACACCTTATTCATCAAGTCCATGAAAGCTACTAGTGTATTAGTCAGCCTAAAAGGCATGAACAAGAATTCATAATGGCCATACCAAGTTTTGAAGGTAGTTTTTAGAATATGCTCATCCTTCACTCAGAGTTAATAATATCTCAATCATAAATAAATTTTCAAAAACATGTCGACACCCTTCAATTGATCAACAAGTCTTCTATTTGCGGTAGCGGACATTTGTTCTCCATTATTACTTTATTAAGCTATTTGTAGTCTATACACATTCTCAAAGTGCCATCCTTATTTTTGACAAACAAAATTAGCGTGCCCTAGGGTGATACACTAGGTCTAATAAAGCCTTTGTCTTGTAGCTCTTACAATTGAACTTTTAATTCCTTCAATCCCGATAGTGCCATTTTATATGGTGTTCTAGAAATAGGAAATGTAAAGCCCTAATGTACACCCTAGAAGGACTTGAGTACCTTTAGGGTACATTAAGAAGGTGATACAAAGAGTTAAATGCTTTGAGAGTAGTGAAGGACCTAAAGGGAATTTAATTAAAGACCAAAGGTGATATAAAGAGTTAAATCTCCATTCTTTTGTGAAAAATCATCCATTTTCTCTTAAGAAAATACCCTAAGTTCAATTGTAAAGGTTGTGAAGTGAGAGAAGTTAGGGGTTAAGCAATTTCAAGGTAAGAATTTCTACTTCTTTTCTTTTATTTTTTTATATGATAAAACTCAATTTGAAGGATCTAAGTGTATGTTGAAATATATGATTCATCCTATGAAGAAATAAGGGAAGGAAAGAGCAAGGAGAAGGGGGTAAAAAGAAAGAGGTTGAAGCAAGAAATATTAGTGCACTAATAAGGCATGGGAACTTTTTATGCTTAAGTGTGTTTATACTTAGGTTATTGGCATGAGAAATGTGTTCAGTATGGAATTTAAGGTTGAATTTTCTTGATAACCGAAATAGGTATATAGCTCTTGAAGTTACAAAATCTGTCTTAGGGATCACTTGACTAGTCTGTACTATTTTGATGATATATTGATATAAAGTAAATCAAATTGAGATTTTCTAGTTGGGATAGAAAATAAACACTTAAACCTTGATTTTGAATAAAGAAATAAAAAATTGAATCTCTCAGCACGATAGTGAAAATTCAGGTTGAATTCAATGTGTGGCTGTTGCCTTGTCATTGGGAGAAGTATGTGGTTTTTGGTAAATATCTTGCAATTTGCATGTTGGATTTAGGTGATTTTTGATGATTTGGAAACTAAAAACATGGATTAATAACTCTGTAATAGGCCACTTTGGCTAAAAATGCTATTTTATAGGACAAAAATCGTGTACAAACTGAGACTGAAAATCTGCCTTTGGGCAGAATAGACCTCACGATCATCAGGTTTGAGCTAATGACCATGAAATAGTCCACTTTTCAGTCCAAAACCGAAACCAACCTTATGTCATGGTTAATAGGTCTTATCTAATGATCGTGACCCCTTTTTATGACCAAGGTCACGGTTAATAGGTATTGGGTGATGACCGTGACCCTCCCATATTCCTTTTTAAAGTTGATTTTAAGTTTAAATGGTTACTAAAGTTAATACAAACCCTTTTAAACATATTTTGAACATTCTAATCATAAGAATAAAGGTGATTTGTGACTTTAAATATGTCAAAAATATAGTAATATATATAAGAAAAAGTAACGTATAGTGTACACATAAATTATGGATGATAAAATAGGAGCCTTGAATATGTATTGATATGTTATAGACATTTTAGAGCATTATACAATAAATTATGATATTAAAAAGGTAAAAACTATATTAAAATATAAGAATAAAGCTATAAAAGGTATACTAAGATTAGGAGTTATGAAGGCTTCAAGTTATGTAGGAATATACTTAAATTCATCAATGAATATGTATGAATAATGGTATATCAAAGAGATGATGGATATATGTATAATTGTATATATGTGTATGTATATTATTGAAGTATACAAACAAAAGCATGGTATACTATTGTAATTACTCAAGAATAAGAATATAAATGTTAAAATATATATATACACTTGAACATGTGTTGACATATAGATGGTCAAATGAAATGGCATAGTAAAGTGCTTATTTTTACATAGTTGATTCAATTTTAATGCATGAAAATAAGATGTATAAACTATAAAGGTGCACATAAATGACTATATATGCATATGTTTATTCGTTTCTAGACATATTCATATGCAATGAGCTATATATATATATATATATATATATATATATATATATATATATATATATATATATATAATGTGGAAAGGAAAAGTAAAGAAATTATAGAGAAAAGAATTACAGTTGCCTGCATCTATGTCTAGGTTGTGGATAAATAGGTATGCCTATAAGGGTTTATCGCATCTGCCCTATGATTTGACCTTGTTTGGGTCCCTGGGATCCGACCCCATTTAGGTCCCCATGATTCTGCCTCATGTAGGTCCTTATAATTCGGCCTCATGTAGGTCCTTATAATTCAAACTCATATAGGTCCTTATGATTCTGCCCATTTGGATCTATAGGTTGATACCTTCAAGTATCCTTTCGTTCTTTCAGGTACTATAGTACAGTATCACTCGTTATCCACTCCTT
This sequence comes from Excoecaria agallocha, assembly GCA_037975025.1. Taxonomy (NCBI): domain Eukaryota; kingdom Viridiplantae; phylum Streptophyta; class Magnoliopsida; order Malpighiales; family Euphorbiaceae; genus Excoecaria; species Excoecaria agallocha. Next base: position 22,068,057 of record CM075814.1, on the reverse strand, counting down.
TAAAGAGGTTCAGGTTTGTTACAAGAGATAAGAAAAGCATTTTGGAAAGCCATATGATAGAAATGTTATGATATTTATATAGCCAATGATAATTATTGAATTGATTAAAGACACTATTAAAAGTATATAATTATATAGTGTTATAACATCGCTTGTAAAAATTTATTATTGCAAATATATAAGGCTTTCTTCAGTTAAATCGGAAATATATAGATGAACACTCGTGATTATTTAATGGACCAATATTAATTATGCTGTTAGTATATGTTCTTTATAGTTATAATGTCACATGTTTGATATTGAATAGATAATGTATAAACTATCTATAATTTCAGATTTATAGGACTTAATGAGTAGATAGGCCTTTAAACTTATGAAGTTACAACCTAAATATATAAGTTAAGTCATGAGAAAGATACAAGCTATCATCCTAACCTATCAATATACTAGAATTAACATGTAAAAGATAAAAGAATGACATGATAATAATATTGATAACATGAAGGCTATTAATAAATACATATAGAACAACAATAGCAAAATAATATAAGTGTTTGTATGTTATGAAGCATAGTAGTTATAATAGATATTTATAGAACTAATTGACAAAAATTAATCACTAAAAACAACTCATAAAATGTTATTGTAATAAGACTAATTAGGAATCTTAATAGGGGCCAAATAAATTGGATAGATGTATTTGAACTAATAAAAGTTACTGAGTGAACACAAAGGTTATAAGAAGTCAAATGACTTAGCATATCAAAAATCAATGATTATATGGAATAGGAGCGCTATTTGTGGCAATGCTAAGGAAATAAGTGAACACAACCAATAAGCATATGGATTAACTTATATAATTTTATATACCCGAACAATTATTCGTCAGTCAATTTAATGGATCAAATGTGCAATTGTCAAATAGGTTAGAGTTTTAATGTTAAAAGTATAATGGCTATACATACTAAAGTAAATCACATAATGTTTTGGTATTATTATAAGAATATCATTTGTTAGTTGTTATTATCTTATCACATGTTAAGCTAAATGCTCATATGTGTGCGTGTTATTGATGACTTCTTTGAGAGGTCATATCCATGATTTTGCTTTGTTCCCCACTAAGTTAGTAAGCTTAGAATGGGTGTTTTTTTCGTGTAGGTATAAAAAGATAGAATTCATTCTAGAGGGATAAGTTCTGCTATAGCAAGAACAACATTAGAGATAGAAAGGGTTAAAGTATGGAGTTGTATTATGTTTTTTTTTCTTGTAATTATCGTCTTGTATTAAATAAAACATAATATAAAGAACAATATAGTTAACAATGTAATGTATCTAGGAACCCTATCAATATAGTTTCTCACTACATAATAATATATGTACATACACAGATAATATTAATTAGCAAGACAATGGTGAAAATAGTTTATCCTATGTACGAGAATGTATAAGATAATAGATAACATGAGGCATTAGTATAGTCCTTACATCTTTGGTATAAGAGCACCTTGGTTTAGGCAGGTCTTGTGAGTCCCTTATCATGACCCTAATTGAAATTGCATGTTTTGAGTAGGATTTTATTTGATTAACATTAAATTAAAAATGAAAATTCCATATAAAGTATGGAACAAGGGATAAATTATTGTGTTATTATATTAATTTCATGAAAATAAAATTTAATATTATAGTTTAAAATTACTTAAGGGTATAATTGAAGTATAAATTATTAATTTGGGGCAAATTTTGTAATTATGGTATTTAAGGGGTCAATTATGAATAGAAGAATAATTGAGAGGGTAATTTAAAAGAAGGAATAAATAGAAAGGTTAATTTAATAAAAGGAATAAATGTATAGGTTAATTAGTAGCATGCAAAAAGGATAAGGTTAATTGTTTGACATGCAAAAAGTTAAAGGACTAAGAAGGGGATTATCCCTTGCTATTATAAAAAAGCCAACTTTGAGGAGAGAGAGGAGAGTGGGTCGGAGTTTTCTTGAAGAAAATACAGAAATTTTCTTCTATCTACTTTAAGATTTAAAGTTAAATACTTTAAGTGATCTTGAAGAGGAAATCATTGCATGATGCTTAATCAAGATCAATAGTGTAAAATTGTAAGGTAAATATTCTAACTTAATAATTAATCTCTTCTTTTTCATCATCATCTTCTTCTTCTTCTTTTATGAATGATAATGGATTGAGTTGAATGTGGGAGTTGATGTTGAAATTGAATGAGTGAATTGTTGATTAAGGAGAAGAAGAAGGAGTTAGAAGCAAAGGAAAAGGAAAAGCTCAAGAGTGAGGTTAAAGAGTGATTTCGGCCAAGGTATCGGATTAAAGTCTTCTTAATTTCTTGTGGATGATTTTTAATAAAACATGTTGTGATTGATTGAAATTTTTGGATCAAAGAAAAAGAGAATTAGTTTGTGATGTGTTGTTTGAGGAAATTATATGAAATCACTTAACTTGGTGACTAAAATTTTAGCATAAAATAAAATAGAAATCTTTAATTATAACAATTGAAATTTCAAAAGTTATACAAGACATATACCTATAATATTGTAGAAGGAATATAGCCTTAATTCTACCTATAAATAATTTTTATGTTTTATTGAATTTTTGTTGAACTATTAATTTTGGTTCTGGAATAGGTTGTGATTAAATTGAGATATCTTTGTATACAATGATCAGAATTGCACGAGGTTAATTTCTATATAAATTAGACCTCTAAATATAAAATTATTAAGAGGAATCTAATCCTAAATCAGTATATAAGAATATGGAATTTAGGGTTGAATTCGGACTAGTTTACTATAATGCTCATAGAAACAATTGTCAGAAAATTTTGAATATCTTGAGTTCCAAATATGGTTTTGGAATTATTTTTGATGTTATAAAAAATAGAAATATATATTTACAACTTTGTAGAAGAAAAATTTTTCTACAAAGGTCCTTTAGGGTTTCAAAAACGAAGCATAAAATGAGTTTATTAAGCAGTTTGCAGGATTCTAAGAACAAGGGAAAATTTGTATGGTCCAAAAGGGTAATGTCTTAAGCATGACATTTGTCACGAGCACGAAATCATGATTTTTCCCCTAACTTCGCTTTTTAATCCCCTTTTATCAATATATTATGCTACCCCCAAATGTTACTTATATAACCGAACAAAATAGGCCTTGAATGCAAGTATATGAGGGCTATAGATTCGAGTGTATACAAATTTGTAATGAAGTATATTTATGGGTTTGCATGATTTGTATTAATTACATTGAAAAATGTCTATATATGTATACCAAAAATTTACATGTTGTTAAGCTAAATGTGTGCCAAATGGAAACATACATACATACATACATATATATATATATATATATATATATATATATATATATATATATATATATATATATATATAGTATATGATTCGATTAATGATAAAGGTATTGATGTATAAACATTGAGATGCCTAATGAAGACATGTTTAAGTATATAATCATGATGATATGTATGTTTAAACACAGATATTTGTATTACTATAAGTATGCATGAATACATGTCGTACACTAGAGAATTAAGTATGATGATATGATCGTGCACGAGTAAAGTATATGATATTTGTGCAAGCATGATATATATATTAAATGAGCTCAAAAACTATTTTGCCTGCTACTAGAGTTTAATTGTTGATAGATAGGCGCCTATAGGGATATTGCAGCTGCCACCATTGACCTTTTTAGGTCTAAACTATTGTTGATCCTGCTGGATCATGCACAACCCATTTGGGTTGTTACTTAACCCGTTTGGGTCCCTAATCGGTCCACCATACAGTTATCCCTGATTGGGTCCATAGTTTTGATATCTTCGGATATCCACCGTTTTGATACCCTCGGGTATCCACCAATCCCGTTATCCACTCTTAGAACTTAAGTAGGCTAATTTAAAGTATTAATGATTCTTAGTTATTCATAGTATGAATTATGCATATGATATATGGATTATCACGTTTAACTATGGTTTCTAATGCATATATTGGTGTCTAATTACATGATGTACAGATCTCATTATGAATTTTTTAGATTCGAGTATGTTGAATTTATTGAAGAGTTACATTGTTGTTGGGATATTGTGCTTTGTTTTATACTTATCTTTATTATGTAAACCATATTATTTTCTATTATTGTATGTTAAATATTTCTGACGACCACTGTGGGTGGTTGTCTTTCATGTTTAGTATCCCCACTAAGCTATATAGCTTAGCATGGGTTATTTGATCCATGTAGGTCCTATTTTAAAAGCTTTTGCTCAGGAACGATCCCTGCATTAGGACAGGCCAACACCAGAGTCATAGAAGTTGATGTAGGGTTATTTTTGGTTAATTTTGTGCAAGATCTTCTGTATGTTTAATATGTATAAGAAGGGCTATTAAATATATGTATGTAATATGAAGTAAGTGATGTAATAAGTTTATTGAAAGAATGCTAAAGCATGCATGCATATAGTAGCTTGAATGCTTAGTACTATATATGCTATATGAATTGATAAATGTCATGCATGATAAGAAACAAAGTTAAGATAGTTATAACTAACATGAAAATGATGAGAATGTTGTAAAATAAGTCATTATGCATATGTAATTAAGATACTAAAGTTGTGGGAAACACCTAATTGATGCATATGATGCCTAATTAAATAGACTATTTGTTATGTTAAATGTATCCTACATTGTGTTAATAACCTTCTATTATAGGATTGAAAGGTATTATATAATTCATGATAACGGCATGAGAATATGGTGTTTCAATTTGGTATTAGAGCCTTGGTTTAGTCTTTTCTAGGCAATTTGAGTATATAATTCTATAATATGAGATAGTGTTGTGTTAGCCTAATGCAGAAGTTCTTATTTTCTTATAGATTAAAGATGGAGAATTCCACTAGGGATACTATAGAAGAATCGGCTAAAAGTAATTTACCGGTTAGATCAAATTCTCTAATCAAGTGACTTCATCATCACATCGAAATGAAATTCCTACTGCAGTTCCTAGAGAGGCCTTGTTAAAAATTTCTCAAGATATGGCCTAGATTCTACAAAGAATGACTATGCCCAAAGCTTCAATATCTGAAATTAGGAAGCATGGGGCACAAGAATTTATGGGCACTAATTTAGAACAATTCAAAGAAGCTGAGTTCTGGTTGGATAGGCTAGAGAGGATATTTGATGAAATTAACTGTCCTGCAAATCACAAGGTATCTTGTGCTATGTCCTTACTTCAAGGCATGGTTTATGATTGGTAGAAGCTGATATTAAGATAACCTTAGTTACCTGACCCATTTACTTGGGAATTCTTTGAGGGGGAGTTCAGAAAGAAATATGTTACTGAGGCTTATAAGGAGGAGAAATTAAAGCAATTTTTAAGTCTAAGACAAACAGTTCTATCTGTGGCTGAATATTATAAAGAATTTAACCGGTTATGTAAGTATGTTCCCAAGGAGATGTTGACAGGAGTCTTTAAATGTAGACACTTTGAAGATAGGCTGAATGATCGAATTAAAGAAAAACTATTTAGATTTACATCTTTGAATGTGATAGATTTTAATTAATTTGTTATGACTGCCATGAAAGTTGAAAAGCATGAGATAGCTAAAAGAGAGAGAGACCACAAAAGAAGTGGTTCTAGAGGAGGATCTTCCACTGGAAAAAGATTTATAGGAACTCAAGGAGGTCAGCTTACAAAGTCTATTTTTAGTTCTGCTAATAAAGGAAAGAAACAAAAATCCTCTGCCAAATTTAAATCTAAGAAGGCAGCTTTAGGAAGACAGAGTGGGGTCAAGCACCTGAGTGTCCACATTGTTCCAAGCACCATTGGGTTAATTGTAGGAAACTAGTTTGAGAATGCTTTAGATGTGGCAGTGTTGATCATTTTATGGCAAATTGTCCTTTGAAACAAAATCAAGGTTTTAAGCAACAGGGTAGCAGGGGAGCTTCTAATACACCCCCATCTGGTAGAGGTAGAAGCAGAGGAAGGGGTGGATCAGCTCATCATAGATCTCAGTCCCATAATATGTCAAAATCAGTTGATAGACCTTCTACTTAAATGGTTACTAGACGGGCTTATGTAATGAAGGCTCGGGGAGGAACAAAATGCTCCAGAAGTTATAACTGGTACTTTTTCTTTATATAATTGTGACATACATGCACTTATTGATCCTGGCTCTACACATTCATATGTTTGTATTGGGGTTTCGGGTAGAGATAAGTTTAAAATACAACAATTAGATTTTGACGTATGTGTAACTAGTCCTTTAGGACATAGTGTAATTGTTAATAAAGTGTGTAATGACTGTCCTATAGTAGTTCAGGGGAAAGAGTTTCTAATAGATTTGATTGTATTGCCTTTTCATGAGTTTGATGTAATTCTGGGAATGGATTGGTTATCCAAGCATCATGTAGTGGTAAATTGTGAAATGAAAATAGTAACTTTTAGGGATGATGAAGGAAAGGGAGTGGTAGTAGAAGGCAATTGTTCTAAGCTACTGACTAATGTTATATCAGCAATGCAAGCTAGGCATTGTCTTAGAAAAGGATGTGAAGCATTTCTAGCTTTAGTCTTTGACTAAAAAAGGGATACAGTGAAGCTTGAGAATATACCAGTTGTGAATGAATTTTTAGAAGTATTTCCTGAGGAATTACCTGGTCTTCCTCCAGAAAGAGATGTTGAGTTGTCTATTTATTTGTTACCTGGTACATCCTTGATCTCCAGGGAACCATATAGAATGGCTCCATCTGAATTAAAAGAACTAAAGGTTCAATTAAAAGAGTTGTTAGATAAAGGCTTCATTAGACCTAGTGTGTCAGCTTGGGGTGCTCCGGTTTTATTTGTTAAGAAGAAGGACAGTTTCATGAGAATGTGTATTGATTATAGACAGTTGAACAAAGTGACAGTGAAGAACAAATATCCTTTGCCTTGAATTGAGGATTTGTTTGATAAGTTGAGTGGTGCTGGTGTGTTTTCAAAGATAAACTTGTGATAAGGTTATTATCAACTCAGAGTAAAGGATGGTAATGTTTCAAAGACTGCATTTAGAACCCGTTATGGGCATTATGAATTCTTATTTATGCCATTTGGGTTGACTAATGCACCTGCTGCATCATGGATCTTATGAATAGGGTATTCAGACCCTATTTGGATCGATTTGTTGTAGTGTTTATTGATGACATATTAATTTACTCTAGAAATGAAGTTGAGCATGTTGAACATTTGAGAATTGTATTGGAAATTTTGAAAGAAAATCAGTTGTATGCCAAATTGAGTAAATGTGATTTTTGGCTTAAGGAAGTTTCCTTCTTAGGTAATGTTGTATCTGCTGAAGGTGTCAGGATTGATCCAAATAAAATTAAAGCTATTGTTAATTAGAGACCACCCAGGAATGTACATGAAATTAGAAGTTTTATTGGGTTGGCAGGTTACTATCGTCATTTTGTGAAGGGTTTTTCTGTCATTGCTTTTCCCCTCACTAAGCTGTTAAGGAAGAATATTAAGTTTGAATGGTCTGATCATTGTAAAGCAAGCTTTGAAAGGTTAAAGAAGATGTTGACTAAAGCTCCAGTGTTAACTCAACCTATGTCAGGGAAAGAGTATGCAATGTACAATAATGCTTCTAAGGTTGGTTTGGGTTGTGTATTAATGCAAGATGGTAAGGTTGTAGCTTATACATCTAGACAGTTGAAATCGCATGAATAGAACTACCTGACTCATGATTTAGAACTGGCAACTATGATATTTGCTTTAAAGATTTGGCAACACTACTTGTATGGGGAAAATGCAAGATTTATACTGATCATAAAAGCCTTAAATACTTGCTTACTTATAAAGAACTTAATTTAAGGCATAGGAGGTGGTTAGAATTATTCAAAGATTATAATTGTATAGTTGACTACCACCTAGGAAAAGCGAATGTGGTTGCTGAAGCCTTGAGTCATAAGACAATGGCAGTATTGATGTTAAAACAGTGCAGATGGAAATTTGCCTCGGATGGTGCATTACTAGCACAGCTTAAAGCTAGGCCCATGGTTAGACAAACAGTGATAGATGCTCAGAAGGATGATGAAAAGTTACAACAGATTGTCAAAATAGTTTGTGAAGGAGATCGATTAGATTTTTCAGTGAAAGAAGATGGTGGTGTATACTACCATAATAGGTTGTGTATTCCTGATGACAAAGAAGTGAAAAGAATATTGTTGTATGAAGCACATAATACTACATTTACTATGCATCCAGGTGGGAACAAGATGTATCAAGAGTTGAAATAATTTTATTGGTGGCCTGGCATGAAGAAGGATATTGTTGAATATGTTTCTAAATGTCTAACATGTCAGCAAGTGAAAGCAGAACATCAGTTTCCTTCATGTCTCTTGAATCCCATTCTGATTCCACAGTGGAAGTGGGAAGACATTACCATGGATTTTGTTACTGGTTTGCCTCTTTCTTAAAGAAAATATGATGCTGTCTAGGTAATAGTGGATAAGTTAACAAAAGTAGCTCACTTTATATCAGTTCGAACAGATTATTCTATGGATAAGCTTGCAAAATTGTACGTGAATGAGATTGTACGATTACATGGTATACCCATATCCATAATTTTTGATCGAGATCCGAGGTTTATATTAAGATTTTGGCAGATTCTACAACAAGCTTTGGGAACACAGCTCAAGTATAGTACAACTTTTCATCCTTAAATGGATGGACAATTTGAAAGGGTTATTCAGGTTCTAGAAGATATGTTGAGGGGATGTGCTTTAGAGTTTTTTGAAAGTTGGGATAAATATGTGGCCTTAATGGAATTTGCCTATAATAATAGTTATCATAAGGGTATTCAAAAGGCACCATATGAGGCTTTGTATGGCAGAAAATGTAAAACTCAGGTTTGCTGGACTGAATTGACTGAATGTAAAATGATTGGTCTTGACCTTGTTAAAGATACAGAGGAAAAAGTTCAAGTTATCAAGCAGAGGTTGAAAGAAGCTAGTGAAAGGTAGAAATCATATGCTGACATGAAAAGAAAAGATATCGAGTATCAAGTGGGTGACAGGGTGTTTTTGAAGGTATCTTTATGGGGAAATGTACTTAGATTTGGGAAAAAGAGAAAGCTCATCTGAGGTTTATTGGTCCATATGAAATCCTTCAAAGAGTTGGACTAGTGGCTTATAGGTTGGCTCTTCCCATGGAATTAGCCAAGCTTCATGATGTGTTTCATGTGTCAATGCTTTGAAGATATTGCTCTGATTTGTTTCATGTGCCAAGTTCAAGATATTCAATTACAGCTGGATTTCACATATGCTGAGGAATCGAAGGAAATCCTAGCTAGGGAAATCAGGCAATTGAGGAACAAGAAGACCCTTCTGATCAAAGTACTCTGGCAACATCATGGTGTACAAGAAGTAACTTGGGAGCCAAAGGTAGCCATGAGAAAGCAACATCCTCAATTGTTTGAATCAGGTATGAATTTCGAGGACAAAATTCCTTAAGGGGGAGAGATTTGTGAGGCCCCTATCACGACCCTAATTGAAATTGCATGTTTTGAGTAGGATTTTATTTGATTAAGATTAAATTAAAAATGAAAATTCCATACAAAGTATGGGATAAGGGATAAATTATTGTGTTATTATATTAATTGCATGAAACTAAAATTTAATATTATAGTTTAAAATTACTCAAGGGTATAATTGAAGTATAAATTATTAATTTGGGGCAAATTTTGTAATTATGGCATTTAAGGGGTCAATTGTGAATAGAAGAATAATTGAAAGGGTAATTTAAAAGAAGGAATAAATAGAAAGGTTAATTTAAGAAAAGGAATAAATGTATAGGTCAATTAGTAACATGCAAAAAGGAGAAGGTTAATTGTTTGACATACAAAAAGTTAAAGGACTAAGAAGGGGATTATCCCTTGCTATTATAAAAAAGCTAACTTTGAGGAGAGAAAGGAGAGTGGGTTGGAATTTTCTTGAAGAAAATACAGAAATGTTTTTCTCTCCACTTTAAGATTCAAAGTTAAATACTTTAAGTGATCTTGAAGAGGAAATCATTGCATGTTGTGTAATCAAGATCATCAGTGTAAAATTGTAAGGTAAATATTCTAACTTAATAATTAATCTCTTCTTTTTTATCTTCTTTTTCTTCTTTGAATGATAATGGATTGAGTTGAATGTGGGAGTTGATGTTGAAATTGAATGAGTGAATTGTTGATTAAGGAGAAGAAGAAGGAGTTAAGAGCAAAGGAAAAGGAAAACCTCAAAAGTGAGGTTAGAGAGTGATTTCGGCCAAGGTATGGGATTAGAGTCTTCTTAATTTCTTATGGATGATTTTGATAGAACATGTTGTGATTGATTGAAATTTTTGGATCAAAGAAAAAGAGAATTAGTTTGTGATGTGTTGTTTGAGGAAATTACATGAAATCACTTAACTAGTGACTAAAATTTTAGCATAAATTAAAATAGAAATCTTTAATTATAACCATTGAAATTTCTAAAGTTATACAAGACATATACCTATAATATTGTAGAAGGAATATAGCCTTAATTTTGCCTATAAATAATTTTTATGATTTATTGAATTTTTGTTGAACTATAAATTTCGGTTTTGGAATAGGTTGTGATTAATTTGAGATATCTTTGTGTACAATGATCAGAATTGCATGAAGTTAATTTCTATAGAAATTAGACCTCTAAATATACAATTATTAAGTGGAAGCAAAGCCTAAATCTATCTCTAAGAATATGGAATTTAGGGTTGAATCTGGACTAGTTTACTATACTGCTCATAGAAATAATTGTTAGAAAATTTTGAATATCTTGAGTTCCAGATATGATTTTGGAATTATTTTTGATGTTATAGAAAAAAGAAATGTATATTTACAACTTTGTAGAAGAAATTTTTTTTTTAAAAAAGTCCTATAAAGTGTCAAAAATGAAGCAGAAAATGAGTTTATTGAGGAATTTGTAGGATTCTAGGAACAAGGGAAAATTCGTATAGCCCAAAAGGCTAATGTCTTAGGCGCGACATTTGTCACGAGTACGACCTCATGATTTTTCCCCTAACTTTGCTTTTTAATCCCCTTTTATCAATATATTATGCTACCCCCATGTGTTACTTATATAACTGAACAAAATAGGCCTTGAATGCAAGTATACGAGGGCTATAGATTCGAGTGTATATAAATTTTTAATAAAGTATATTTATGGATTTGCATGATTTGTATTAATTACATTGAAAATTTTCTATATATGTATACCAAAAATTTACATGTTGATAAGCTAAATGTGTGCCAAATGGAAACATATTGATATATATATATATATATATATATATATATATATATATATATATATATATATATATATGTATATGATTCGATTAATGATAAAGGTATTGATGTATAAACATCTTTTTATATGATCAATTTTTGAACAAGTTTATTACATGTAAGCATACTTTACAGGTATGTACATTCATGATTATGTGAATGGATGTATGAACTTGTACTTGCACTATAAAATAGAAAAGTTTTAGTATGACTATGATCACATGAGATGCCTAATGAAGACATGTTCAAGTATATAATCATGATGATATGTATGTTCAAACATAGATATTTGTATTACTATAAGTATGCATGAATATATGTCGTACACTAGAGAATTAAGTATGATGATATGATCATACATGAGTAAAGTATATGATATTGGTGAAAGCATGATATATATATTAAATGAACTTAGAAACTATTTTGCCTGCTACTAAAGTTCAATTGTTGATAGATAGGCGCTTATAGGGATATTGCAGCTGCCACCATTGACCTTTTTAGGTCTAAAGTATAGTTGATCCTGCTGGATCATGCACAACCCATTTGGGTCCCTGACCGGTCCACCATACAGTTGTCCCTGATTGGGTCCATAGTTTTGTTATCTTCGGATATCCGCCGTTTTGATACCCTCGGGTATCCACCAATCTCGTTATCCACCCTTAGAACTTAAGTAGTCTAATTTAAAGTATTAATGATTCTCAGTTATTCACAGTATGAATTATGCATATGATATATGGATTATCATGTTTAACTATGGTTTCTAATGCATATATTGGTATCTAATTACATGATGTACATATCTCATTATGAATTGTTTAGATTCGAGTATGTTGAATTTATTGAAGAGTTACATTGTTGTTGAGATATTATGCTTTGTTGTTTGAGCAATATGTGGTTTTTGTTAAATATCTCTTGCAATGTACAAGTCTAATATGCACAATTTTTGATGATTTGGAAACTAGAAACATATATGAATAACTTTTTATAAGGCCACTTTGGCTAAAAATGCTATTTTATAGGTCAAAAATCATGTACAATTCAAGATTAGAAATCTACCTCTGGGCAGAATAGACCTCATGGTCATCAAGTTTGAGCTAATGACCATGAGGTAGTCTACTTTTCTATCAAAAATCAAAATTGACCATATTTCAGGGTCAGTAGGTCTTATCTAATGACCATGACCCCTTCTCATGACCAATATCATGGTTACCACGTATTGGGTGATGATCGTGACCCATTCTCGTGACCAAGGCCACGGTTACCAGGTATTGGGTGATGATCATGACCCTCCCCTGTTCCTTTTAAAGTTTATTTTAAGTCCTAAAAGGTTACTAAATTTAATACAAACCCTTTTAAACATATTTAGAACATTCTAATAATAAGAATAAAGGTAATTTGTGACTTTAAATATGTGAAAAATATAGTAATATATATAAGAAAAAGTAATGTATAGTGTATAAATAAATTATGGATGATAAAATAGGAGCCTTGAACATGTATTGATATGTTCTAAACATTTTAGAGCATTATACAATAAATTATGACATTAAACAAGTAAAAAGTGTATTAAACTATAAGGATAAAACTATAGAAGGAATACTAAGATTAGGAGATATGAAGGCTTTAAGTTATGTATGAATATACTTAAAATGCATTAATGAATACATATGAATCATGGTATATCAAGGAGATGATGGATATATGTATAATTGTATATATGTGTATGTACACTATTAAAGTATATGAAGATAAGCATGTTATACTATTATAATTACTCATGAATAGGAATATATATATATATATATATATATATATATATATATATATACACACACACACACTTGAACATGTGTTGATATATAGATGGCCAAATGAAATGGCTTAGTAAAGTGCTTATAGTTACATAGTTGCTTCAATTCTAATGCATGAAAATAAGATGTATAAACTATAAAGGTGCACATAAATGGCTATATATGCATATGTTTATTCGTTCCTAGACATATTCATGTAATGAGCTATAGATACTTATATATATATATATATATATATATATATATATATGATGTGGAAAGGAAAAGAAAAGAAATTATAGAGAAAATAATTATAGTTGCCTGCATCTATGTCTAGGTTATGGATAAATAGGCGTGCTTATAAGGGTTTATTATAGCTGCCTTATGATTTGACCCCATTTGGGTCCCTATGATTCAACCCCATTTGAGCCCCTATGATTCGGCTTTGTGTAGGTCCCTATAATTCGATCTCATATAGGTCCCTATGATTTGGTCCATTTGGGTCAATAGTTTGATACCTTTGGGTATCCTTTCGTACCTTCGGGTACTACAGTATAGTATCACCCGTTATCTACTCCTTTAGAGAGGTGCAGGCTTGTTACAAGAGATAAGAAAAGCATTTAGGAAAGCCATATGATAGAAATGTTATGATATTTATATAGCCAATGATAATTACTGAATTGATTAAAGACACCATTAAAAGTATATAATTATATAGTTTTATAACATCCCATGTAAGAAATTTATTATTGCAAATACATAAGGCTTTCTTTAGTTAAACTAGAAATATATAGATGAACACTCATTATTATTTAACGGAACAATATTAATTATGATGTTATTACATGTTCTTTATAGTTATAATGTCGCATGTTTGATATTGAATAGTTAATGTATAAACTATCTATAATTTCAGATTTATAGGACTTAATAAGTAGATAGGCCTTTAAACTTATGAATTTACGACTTAAATATATAAGTTGAGTTAAGTCATGAGAAAGATACAAGCTATCATCCCAACCTATCAATATATTAGAATTAACATGAAAAAGATAAAAGAATGACATGATAATAATAATGATAAAATCAAGGCTTTTAATAAATACTTATAGAACAACAATAGTAAAATACTATAAGTGTTTGTATGTTATGGAGAGTAGTAGTTATAATAGATATTTATAGAACTAATTGACAAAAAGTAATCACTTAGAACAACTCATAAAATGTTATTATAATAAGACTAATTAGGAATCTTAATAGGGGAAAAATAAATTGGATAAATGTATTTAAATTGATAAAAGTTACTGAGTGAACACAAAGGTTATAAGGAGTCAAATGACTTAGCACATTAGAATTCAATGATTACATGGAATAAGAGCACTATTTATGGACATGCTAAGGAAATAGGTGAACACAACCAATAAGTATATGGATTAACCTATATAATTTTATGTACCTGAACAATTATTCGCGAGTCAATTTAATGGATCAAATGTGCAATTGTGAAATATGTTGAGTTTTAATGTTAAAAGTATAATGGTTGCATATACTGAAGTAAATCACATAATGTTTTGGTAGTATTATAAGAATATCAATTGTTAGTTGTTATTATCTTATTACATGTTAAGCTAAATGATCATGTGTGTGTGTGTGTTATTGATGACTTTTATGAGAGGTCATCTTTATGATTTTGCTTTGTTCCCTACTAAGCTAGTAAGTTTAGCATGGATGTTTATTCGTGTAGGTATAAAAAGATAGAATTCTTTCCTAAGGGACAAGTTCTGCTATTTCAAGGCCAACACTAGAGATAGGAGGGGTTAAATTATAAAGTTGTATTATGTTTTTGTTCTTGTAATTATTGTCTTGTATTAATTAAAACATAATGTAAAGAACAATGCAATTAACAATGTAATGTATCTAGTAATGCTATTAATATAGTTTAGTATTGCATAATAGTATATGTACATGTACAGACAATATTAATCAACAGGACAATAGTGAAAACAATTTATCATATGTAAGAGAATGTATAAGATAATACATAACATGAGGGATTATTGTAGTCCTTACAGGAACTGTACCAGGTAAAATTTTTATGGATAACTCTACCTCTCTTTCAGGTCGAAGACATGGTAAGTCTTCTAAAAATACATCAGGAAAATTCATTAATCATCGATATTTCATGAAGATGGTAGTTTAATTAAAATAGCTAAAAACTCTTTTCCTTAAATCATGATGGGACAATTTTTACAAACTCTATTGGCACAAACGCTATGGCCTATAGGACTAGTTACACATATATCAAAATCTAATTGATCCACAGTTGACATGTTTCTAACTTTATTCCCAATGCAAATATATGAAAGTGTAGAGCCTGGATCATTAAGTGTATACACATCAGTATTAAAGAGAGAGAAAATACCTGCTATTACTTCTGGGCCACCCTGATCTTTGCGAGCCTTTACTGTATATGGTTGACTAGCGATTATAGGAGTAAAAGGTCGATCAACTTTCTTAGATGCATTTTTAGACTAGGATCTAAATTGACTTGATCGACCCCATCCTCTATCATGTTCTTTAAATGCTGGGTGTGCATTAGAAGATCCTATATTATCTTATTATGTAGACCTTTATTTTTGTTTAATTGCAAAATTATCCATAAAGTGATCAGTATTACCACATCTAAAATAATCACCTGTCAGCAATCTACATATACCCTAATGTCTCCTAGCACAATATGAACACTCAGGTAGTGGTCCTCCACTTTGTCCAACTAGTACCTCCCTACCAGATCTAGATGTTATAGAGGGTCCCTATCATCTACCCCTAGTGGCAAGACTATTAATAGATTTAGCCACTTGATTTCCTTATGCACCTCTCAATTTTTTTCCTATCGAAGAGCCATCTCTAGCAAAATTCTATCTTTGCTCTTTTTCTTTCTTGGCCAATTTTGATTTTCTACTTGAATAGTTGCTTGAATAGGTTGATAGAAATTTATAGGTTGTAAAGATGTAGCTCTAATCAAACGTTCTTCAATCCATTCATTTAAGCCATCTTCAAATTATCAACATCTAAAAACTTCAGTTAACATCGGTTTCGGTACATACTTGGTCAAACTTCTAAACTCATTTTCATATTCATATTCATCCACAGTCATACCTCTTTGTTTCAAATTCAAAAATTGCCTCAAATTTGCTTCTTCATTGGCTTCAATAACATATTTTCTTTTAAAATCTTCTTCAAAGAACTTCTAAGTAGTGGGTCAAGTAATTGGGGCTATTTAAGCACTAGTTTCCACCATTGATATGCTGTTTCTTGAAGTATAAATACAATACAAGTTACCTTCTAACTAGTTGGACATTGGATTTCATCAAACACTTTTTAAACCTTTTCCAGCCAAAACTCTACTTTTTTAGACTCTTCCAAAGTGGTACCTATGAACCCTTATGCTCTGTATTTCTTGATTACTTCAATATAAGCTTTAGGTGTAGTCATTCTTGGCAAAATCTGGTCTATATCTTGAGAAATTTTTAACAATGCTACCCCAGGGATCGCAACAGGTACTTTATGTAAGGCCCCAATTATGACACTAGTTAAAACTGCATGATTTAGTGAAATTATATTTGATTAAGACTAAATTAAATATGTGAATTTTGGATTAAAGTTATGGGGCAAGTGATAATTTTATTTTATATATGAATTGAATGTGAATTATTTGGCATAAAAATATTTAAGGGTGAAATTGAAATATATAATAAAAAGTTTGGGGTTAGATTGTAAAGGTGGCTCATGTATGGTCAATTTAAAAAGTAGAATCAAGTTGGGGTTATTAGAAATTAAAAGATAAAAAGATAGGGTTGAATATATGAGAAGAATAAAGGAGAGGGGATATTTTATAACATGCAAATTCGTAGAAGACCAAAAAGGACTTTTTCCCTCCACTTAACACATTGGACCTTTGCATGTAGGAGAGATAAATAAGAGGATTGGTGGAATTTTAGGTGTCTTGAATGGTAGCACCAAGAGGCAGACCTCATTCTCCTTTTTATCTTTAAAAAAACTCCATTTTTATCTCCCTCGTTTGCTCTTAAGAAAACTCAATTGTATGTGATAGTTGAAAAATGGTAGTGGATTATGAAGGTAATGAAATTCTTTTAATATATTTCATCTTCTTGCTTCATCTTCTTTCTTAAAGTCTAAATGCATGTTAATGAAAGAATAATTTGGGTTAATTCATGAGTGCATGGATATATGTAGAAGAAAAAAAAGTAAGAAAGAAGAACAAAGGCAAGAAAGTTGCAAAGGATTAAAGTGAAGGAGTAGGATTTTAGCCAAGGTAAGGGATAGTGTATTTTGTAGTGATTTTGAAAGTGTTTAAAGTTGGAAATTTCTATAAAGATATGGAGTAAGGCATGTGTTAATAAAACTAAGTCAATAAAGTCAAATAATCAAGTTAGGACTTGTAAAAAAAAGGCAATGCATATGAAGAATTATTGAAATTAGCTTCTGTAATTTTAGTATATCTCGAGTTGTAGACCTTTAAATGACTTGATTATAGTTGGTAATTAACCTTAATTTGTTTATCTATAATTTTGCAGAAGAAACCAAAAGCTTTTTTTGCCTTTAAATGGTCTTAATTTTTAATCGAATATGAAACTGAACTGCTGTCTTTTTTAGTGAATAGTTTGCAATGTTTTGAGCATAATTAATTTTATAGAGGTTGAAATGCTATGATTCAAATTTCTAATAAACTAAACTTATATTTCTACAATATCTATGAAGAAAAAATAATTTATTTTGTCGCTAAATATGTTAAAAAGTAACTTGAATCCAAAACTGTTGACAACATTATTTTCAAGAACGGTTCTCAATATTTTTTTGACATCTTGTAATGTAAAAATGATATTTAGGTAATTTCAGTTGAGATATGAAATAGACTCTCATATCTACCTTTTTATGAAGAAATCAAAGTCTAAATATGCTTCTAAACCTATCTAAATTTGGGTTGAAAATTGGAACCATATGCTGCCTATCATAATGAACAATCATCAGTAATTCCTAACTTTCTTGAGTTATAGAATGATATAGATGTTATTTAATGTTCCTAGAAATAGAAACATAGTGGATCATGTTTGTATCATATCATTTTGACCATAAATGTCTTTAGATAGGTCTAATATATCTTTCAAAATAAACTTGAAATTCTGTCTCTATACAAATTTGTTATTTGAGTTTGCCAAGAACCATCTTAAACCTCTTTTGAGTATTTTTTGTATTATAAAAGAAGCACATTAAGGGAATTAAATGTACAAATTATATAATAGTATCTTATTGAAAAGTATTAGGCATGATTATGTGATGAAGAGTGTGCATGGTGATTGCAATGCTAAGGTAAATTATTATTTATCTATTTGAGATAATATGAATATAATGCTATTTGAGGATTATATGTTATGACTATATGTTTGTGCCAAATGTATAATCACAATGATAATAAAATGGCAAGTGTTGTTGTATGGGAAGAAAATAATGGATAAAGCATGGTTACATAAAAGTATGTTAATTATAGATAATATAGTAAAGTGCATGATCGCAATTATATTTATTTGATGAGATTGTGTATACATGAATATACACTAATGATGGTATAACTTTTCATTGATTATTTAAATGAACAAAATTGTTTGGATTATGCTATGAGATGTGCATACATGCTTATATGCTCAAGATGGTATGCCATTTACATGATTATATACATGTCTATATATATTGGTTTCAATACTAGAGATTGTGATATAAGCATAGTGAAAGTACATATATCTATCTTTTGATACCACATGATATTACATACCTGTTTATATGTTAGTATACCAAATGTATAGTCATAAGGATATTACTTGAGTGGAATAGTATGGTTATGCATATGTGATGCAAAATGTTAGTATGCTAAAGTACATGAATACATGGAAGTATAATTGATTATAGATAATATGATAAAATATATGATGGCATTTTTACGAAACAATCTATACAAGTATATACACTAAGATTGTATAGTTTTCCATTTATTTCTTACTCGAGTAAAATTGTATAAATTGTTATATGAATTATGCATATATGTTTATATACTAGAGAAGGTATATTTTTACATGATTATATACACGTGCAAATGGAATAATATAAGGATAGTCTTGATATATGAAATGAACACGAACACGCTATTGCCCGCAAATAGAGTTTAATTGTGGATAGATAGGAACCTATAGGGATTATTGTAGCTACCATGGTTTGGCTTGAATGGGTCTAAAGTATAGTTGATCCCATTTGGATCATGAATAGCCTCGTTTGGGCTGTTAGCCGACCATCTGGATTCGCTTGATTGGTCTATAGTACAATTGGCCTCATTTGGGTCTATTGATTTGATAACTTCAGATGTCCACTGCTTTGATACCTTCAAGTATCCACCATTCCTATTATCCACCTTTAAAACTTAAACAGGCCATCTAATATGATTACAGTAATTGAACTAAAAGCACAAATGCTCCTATGTCATCGTTTTAGTAATGTGAATCATTTTAACCACAGTTATGGCTCAAATTATAGTATATAGAATATATGATACATATTTGAGGCTACATTATAAAGATGAGTACTTGACATTTTTTAATCACATAGTTATACTAGACCAAGAAGTCATGCATATGAAGTAGCTTAATATTGATAATTTATCAATGATCTAAATGATGAATACATGATCTTTATAATCAAATGCTTCTTATATGATAATATATATATATATATATATATATATATTCAAAAAATCAATGTATATCATATGGAAAAGTATGACTTGGAGTTAAAGAGTATTTGGTTATTGTATGTATGAAAATCCTTAAGATGCCTTTAAAGTGTTTCCTATACCTAGGAATGCATGATATACGAAATGGTATGTGATGTTTTACAAAAGTATACCAGTTGATGTATATTACCATAACTACATGTTATTTGTTGAATATTTTGTAATTGATATGAGTGGTATGTATGACTTATTAAATGTTAATATAAATAAGTTATGGACTCATAACATGTGAATCTGATTTATGTGGATATAGAAGTGTAAGGGTAGTATTGCAATGCTTTAAAGAGTTTGTATAGTACTCAAGGTGACAATATAATAGCTTAATAATAATAATAAGTATTCAAGCGGATGGGAACATGTCTTATCCATGAAATATGCTATATATATATAATGAAAATTAATTAAATTTATAAATATTTAAAGATTTAGTTAATTAACTTAAAGTTTTATGATTATAAGATGGCTTCTATGAATATGGATTGATATTGCCATGTCTTAAAAATAGTTAAAGTATATGAATATGTGTAAGAGTAAATAAGTGATACATAAATGGCATAGTTAAAGAGTGTTTGACAATGTTTTATAAGCAAGAAAGACTTGTACGTTAAGATGATTAGTCAAGAATAACATGAAGGAATTAAGAAAGGAAACTTGATGTATAAGATTTTCAAGGTCAGATGAATATTGTTATAAGTATGAAACTGATAAGTAATGGAATATCAATAAGTACCTAATATTGGTTAAAAGTGGAAATAAAAGATAATATAATCCCTGAAGGTCTCTATGAATATGGTTTAATGATTAGTTATATGCTTAAAGTTATGCTTGTATGTGATTGCATTTTTGATGACCTTTGTAAGAGGTCATCTACATGTCTTATGTTCCCTACTAAGCTTTGTAGCTTAGCACAGGTGTTTTATTCGTGTAGGTTCTATAGATAAGATTTTTCTTAGGGACGTTCTCTACATCAAGAAAGGCCAACACAAGACTAATAAGAGTTGATGTTGGGATATTTTATATTAATGCTATTAGGCATATGAGGATGTATTTAATATGTGTATATTGAATTATAACCAACTTATGATATGACTAAGCAAGAATATGCATGCAAGTAGAACCTAAAGTAACACATACATAACATGGTATGCATGATGCTAAACATGAGATATAACATGCGAATAGTTATAGTAACACCAATATGAATATATGATATAGCATGACATGAGTAATGGTAACATAATGACCATATGAATAATAATATACATGTATGTTAATGATGAAAAACATGATCAATATGACTAATTGGATATAGTTAATTAGATATTGGTATAAGGATGTTACATTTTGCCCCGAGTAGAAGCTAAAGATTATGGACTTGAAGGATTTGATTGCATGGGCAAATTGGTCTCAGTAGTTTATTCTATTGCCTCCTTAGATCCTTTTACGATCTATTATTTAGAAGAAATAGGGATTTTGCAATAGGCCAACACAAATAATAATCTATACATGTATATCCCTAAGCTTCTATTGTCCAAAACCGCCTAAATCATACTCTGATACTAAAAATTTAATGCTCACTCTAAATGTCTTTCCCCATTTATCATATATACTATTGTGACCCTAGTAATTGCACTAGATCGACAACTAATATAGTGGGGATTTTTAAGACTATGGATATCGAACCTTATAAGAAAAATTGATTGATTTGAGAAATGTGCTTAAAGAATTCCCTAATTTGTTGATGATTATATAATGTTCAAAATTGAAATTGATTAACTATAAAATTAAAGCAATGTAAAGTATAAACTACCAAAACACTAAAAGCAAAAATTATGCTACTGATGAAACTAACAATGACTTAAAATGTTGTTCGGGAAATCTAATCCTCCTTTTCCCATGCAAGGTTCATTTTTGACATAATATTCATATGTCTTGGATGTGGTCAATCCATCTAAACCCTTAGTATCCCACTCTGGAGCCTACTGTTCCAACTACTCTGTATTCCATTTAAGAGCTTACCCAATAACTAGTATAAGCACGAGGTCCAAAGACCTGGGTGTGAATTAATATCCCATTCCGGAGCTTACTATCTTAACACCTATTCATTTTCCTCCCTTTTTTCAGATATTGCCACACACTAACCCTAGATCTAATAGCTCCCATTCAGGAAATCCCCTCTACAGCTACAACTTATATGAGGTAAAACTGAACATTCATGATATGAACATACAATCAGCATCCATGCATTAACTTGAATAAGATTAATGCTATAAACAATTGTAAAACATTCACATCAAGCTAAGCACAAGAGAAAAGAAACATCCAAACATATATTAAGAAAATAAGTTTATAATATTTACATGGTTAGAGGATTCAAAGATCCCCAAACAATAAAACAACTACTCACTAATCATAATATAAATAATAAGTAAAATAAAAAAAACTATAAAACCCATTTGGAGTTATAGATTTAAAGTTGATGAAGTTTCCTCTCTCCTTCTCTGAGCTGGAACTTGAGTGAAAACTGTAACTTGAAGTGTAAGATAAGCTAAAAACTAAGTATTTTTGTGTTCTTGAAGTAAAACTACACAAAAGAGTGATTTTTACAAGTAAATCTATAGAATTATGTATGAAAACCCTACAATTATGAAGAACTACGAGCTAAACTACTTTAGAGAACACCTATAGCACAAAGCCCTAAAATGACATCCTTTAATACAGACAAAATTGCAACTTTTATACAGGTTTCTAGAGGGGCATGACTATGACACTTTGGTCTCAATCGAGTGATAAACAAATAAAATAATACTATTGCACAGGATACGACTAGACCACTCTGGTCTCAACTGAGTACACCATTCTGGATCAAATCATCATTGAAGGCTACATTGGACATGATTAAAACACTTTAGTCTCAACCAAATCCTTTGATGAAATGGTGCGTTCTGAGGATTTGCTTGGCACACGGCTAAGACTAATGGTCTCAGGCTAGTGCTGGCTTTTTTTTTGCACAAAAACCAAAATAGCATAATTAACCACTCAATAACTTCACAATTATCAAAATAGAACTAAATGACATAAAAAGAAAACTTTAACACTAAAAACACATGAAACACGCAAAATAAGGCATAAAAATAGAAGAGAATATACTAAAATTAAACACTAAAATTGGGGTTATCAATAGCATTTGCTCACCCTCGAGCTATTGTATAACCAAATTACCGTAAACCTAAACTTATAAAAAGAAATTACAAGTTCAAAGAAGTTTATAAACACTACAGTCAAAGCCACTAACTATTTACACAAATCAAAGAGAATTCAATTTAAATCATACTAGCTAGTCTCCTAGTGTGTGTGCAAAGCCTAATGAAAATTTTTAACTTATAAAACTCTAGTACAATCCAACAACTGAAAATAAATTCACATGCAAAAATTTGCATATGCGGTTTCGCTCTTGAAACTCAAGAGATGCCATAGGCCTCTCCGTTAGCATCGAAACTTGAAGGTCATCTCCACAAACAAACTAAATAGAATAAGATTATTAGGACTTCAATAGATTGCAATGAGGTTGTGTATGGTTAACAAAAATGTGTAGGATATGCAAAGTAGAATGGCCATTCCGTAATTCCTTTTATCCTAAAAGCACTCTAAAATAAATTTCAGCTCATATTTTATCCTTTTCTTAACTCCAAAGATACTATAAATGCGAGACTACCCAGAATGCATCATGGTCTTTCAAAAGTTTGATTTTCCAAGAGAAGGAATACATTGCTAGCTCAATTTGAAACTCTAAAATTTCCTTCTCTAATTCAGCAAGCCACCCCACACTTATTTCAAGCTAGGGGCTTGCTAAAAAGGAATATTACAAAATTATGCTCCAAAAGTAAGCTTTTCATTCACCAATTAATCCTAATCCAAGACTCATTGACAAAATACCTATATCTTAATTCACCTCTTTTTAAGTCCTGAAAATTTTTCTCTTACTCACTTGAAGAATGGCCAGTTCTAAAAGGGTCGAAAAAAGGCTTTTAAAGCTAGGAAACTTACATGGGTAACAATAAAAATTCAAAATTTAGTATGCATTTAGCATACTACAATAGGTTCAACGGGCCATGCAAGGGAGAACAAATCAACATTCGGTAGGTCTAAGGTCTTTTAGAGGCTTAACAAGAAAATTTGCCTAAATCACTTCAAGCTCTGAATTCAAAATATTTTTTAATGCCTTGAAGGGTGATGAGGAAGGTTCTAGTGCTCTAGAATTCCTATCTGATCACCTTCATGCACTAGTTTTTTTTAATTTATTTTTACTAAAACAGGCTTAAATTGCAAAAATTTTAGAAGACCTACTGGTATTAATTTAATTAAACCTAACAAAAAAAGTAAACAATCAATAATGAACTACTCTCTAATCGTTAAGCTTCCCTATACAAGCTTTTCAAAGCCTAAGTTTGAGTTATCCATAATGGGAACAACAAGGGCAAACTAAGCAACTATGCAAAGGTTTTTGATAAACAACCAAAGAATAAACACACTACTAAGAAAACAAAATGATAATTAAAGCAAAAATTGAGATTAAACAAAATGCAAAAAACTAAATAACAAAAACAATCACAACTAAATAATAATAAAAAGATAAATAAAACTAAAGAAAAAGTAATCAACTAACTAAAATTAAACAAACAAGATAGAAAATACATAAACATAAACCTTAAAAACATAAACATAAAAACCATTACCTAAAAGAAGTGTCTAACTATATTAACAAGTTATAGTAGCATAAAAAATAAACATAAAAATATTGTGGTGAAAGTTAGAACAAGTAAAGAAAAGAAATAACATCCAACAATCCAAAATAAAAAAATATCCACAGTTCAACAAAAGAAAACTAAAGTAAATGTTCTTAACCCTTACCCCACACTTAAAATTTTGCTGTCCTCCGCAAAATACAAGATAAGAAGCAAAAAAATTGGTGGGTTAAGGAAAAATCCCTAAAAGCATGCCTATGGCTCCTATGCAGGCAGTAGAGATAAAGGAGGAAACTGGCTATCAAATCGAGATTGCAGCATCCCGATAGTAGAAACTATCTCATCCATTCGCTTTGTGATGGAAGTAAAATCAGAATCCATCCTCTCAGTGATGTTGTCAAGTTGGTTGTTGATGGAAATGTACTGCTCGATGGATAAGGTGATAGTGCTCTCTCCAACTCTATGGCTCCGTTATGTATAGCTTCTTTATATAGCGGTCGGATACCATGAATTGCCCTTGCCCTGAAAAGTGTGGGTCATCAATAAAAACATATATGTTCTTTAGCATATTTTTATCAATCATGATTGGATTGCCCACTACTTTGCTTAGATTGGTGTGGTTGTGATATCGGGCCAATGTGGTGATAAAAGCTCCTAAGAACAATTTAGAGTCTTGCTTTTTATAGGTGCACAAGTTAGTGATATTATGAGCAATAAAAGTAGTGCCATTCGAATGGATTCCATGGACTATAGCATATAGAATTATAGCTTAATTGGCATTTAAGTGACCAAGCACTCCATGGTGGCTGAAGAATGCCAATGGCAGATAGTGGTGTATGATCCTCTAGATCATAAATGCCAATCCAAACCTCCTTCTTGTTATATTTTCAAGTCCTATTGCAGCATGCTGATCAAATCCTAGCACTTTAGAGACAACATTAAATGACATTTGGTAAGGAATACTTTTGAGGCAAAAGATCACATCGCCTTCTTCAGCGTAGCTGTCCTTGCCAATTTTGAATTTTACTATGGCCAAAAAATCTTGGACGAGATGAGGATAGACCTTCTCATTTGGATCAATAAACACTCTTCAACCCACTCTATCTATCAACCTATCTAGCTCATTTTTCAATCTGAGGTCCTCTATCAATTCCATATCTATTTGAGGAGTGGATACGTACTCTTGCTTGTTGGACAAGGCCCAATCATCCTTGAATTCATTTGGAACCCAAGTTGGTGCCTTTGGTTTTGCAGAATCTTATAGAGTAGAAGATGAACCAGCTTCAGTTTGAGTGTGCTTAGGTGCCATTTGTAAAAACAAACAATCTAACGTAAGGTATAAAAGCACTAAAAAGAAACATAAAGTAAAATAAAACATTTGAACACCAAAACCTACAAATATGCATCACAATATAAACTACAATAGGAAAATAGTTAATTAACATGCAAAAGCAACCAAACAGGACAAACAACAAAGGAAAAGTTGCATAATGTACATGGTACTCAACAATGATAATCGAGTTATCCTATGGAAACTATTAGGCCATAGGTTGAATCGTTTCAGCTGATGTACCTTGGTGCAACAAAATAATATGCAAGCAAAATGCTTATGCACAAATAGATGAACAAACCTAAAAAATATGCATGAGCCATAATGAACAAAAAGGGATTACTACAATGCCTTAAATAATAAAAATTGGCAATTAAACAAAGTAAAACTTATAGGATATAAAAATCATGCATCAGGTTAACAACTATCATAAGAAAGCATGATAAAAGAACTAAAGAAACTGAACAAAAATGCTTATCATAATTCACAAAACATAAACTTAACAACATCTAAAGTATCATTTCTATCTTTTTCAAGCACAAAAGCACATTGCACTTTTCTTAACCATGTTTCAAAAGGAAATTATGCACATGCAAAAAAAATAACCCAACACAATCTAAATCTTAATTCTTTTAGTCATTTTATCAAGCATTTGGCATATATAGGTTAAAAGAGCAATTAAAATGAAATTAGCACAAGATGTAGATATGAAACTCAAATAATATGTGCATAAAACCATAAGCAAGCCTTAATTTCACATTAAAGAAGTAAGGTACAAAAATGGAAACACAAAATTCACATAGAAAAACCCTAACATGAAGAATAGATGCAAGGTTAAGTAAGACTTTCTATCACAAAACTAGATAAATATAGAAGAAATTGTACATAAAACTTAAGTCAAAACAAAATTAAACACAGAATGAAAATAAAAGAAGAAAGAACTTACTTGAGGTTGATGAAAAAGAGTAAAAAATTGTAAGAAAACATGAGAAAATGGAGAGGAAGGGTCGGATTCTTGAAGAGAGAAATGCGGAAATAGAAAAATGATGAAGGGGTGTGACTATTGGAGGGCATTTATAAGGGGACATGATAGGATGCCCTAAGGACATAGTTGAGACCAAATAGTAAGACACAAAAGATCAATGCATAATTTTGAAAAAAATAAGGGGACAAGGTTGAGACCAAATGGTCTCTGTCGAGTCCACCAATGAGTTTTGAAAAATCCCGTTTACACTTAGTTGAGACCATTTATTCTCAACTGAGCAACCCCTACTAGACTTAATGTTCACAAATTACATGGCTGAGATTTGGTCTCAGTTGAGTGATCAACATTTTTAAATTTCCCTCTTGATTAGACACGGATGGGACCATTAGTCTCAACCTAGTGAGGTATTTTGTATTCGAACTCCAATGTTGCACATGATAGAGAAAAAATGGTCTTAGCCGAGTGCCCTATTCTACAACATATATATTAAGGTGGACACAACTAGGACCATTTTGCCTTAGTCGAGTCCAACAAAATTTTTGCATTTTCAGATAAGTTTTCTCCCTCCTTTAAGCACATGATCTTGATAAATATATATGTAATTTTGTTTTATTTTTAACTCTAATAAGCAAAAACTAACACCACTTTTTTATACTAAAAGTAAAAACACAAAACAATCATAAAAAAATTAAAAGATAGCTTAAAAAGAAAAATTAAGTTCAAAGGTTAGAAAAATTTTAGGGTTTAACAAGTCGCTAGCTTATCTTTTTTAGCTCTCATGGCACATCTTCCAAGGTGATGACCACTTGTGCAATCTCAAACTTGGAATCGAAGTAAGGTTTCAAGCGGTTGCCATTGACTTTGAATTCGCTACCTTCTCCTGGATGTTTAACAGTGATTTCTTCATAACTAGTGACCTTCACAACTTCATATGGTCCCTTCCATCTGGATTTTAATTTTTTTTGTAAATAGCCTAAGATAACTATCATAGATCCACACCTTTATTCCCAGGATAAATTCCTTTGATACCAATTTGTTGTCATGCCATTTCTTCATCTTCTCCTTGCATCTTCTAGCACCATCGTATGCCCAAAATCTTAGCTCCTTTAGCTTATTCAAATGTAAAGGCGTACACTTTCCTACACGTTCAAGGTTAAAATTCAAAAATTTCATGGCCCAATATACCTTGTGATCTAATTCACCCGATAGGTGATAAAACTTTCCAAAAACTAACCTAAAAAGGGACATCCCTATAGGTGGCTTAAAAGCTATTCTACATGCCCACGATGCTTCATCAAGCTTAAGGTACCTATCTTTTTGATATGCATTAACCATTTTCTCTAGAATGGATTTGAGTTCCCAGTTTGACACTTTCGCTTGACCATTTGCTTGGGCATGGTATGGGGTGGTGACCTTATTCCTAACTCCAAACTTCTTCAACAAAGTTCTAAATTGATGGTTAACAAAGTGTTTGCCACCATCATTGATTATGGCTCTAAGTGCTTTCTCAAGAATTCAAGTACTACATTGGCATCACATGTCCTAGTGACTATAGCTTTTACCCACTTACTCAACTAATCTATGGCCACTAAGATATACTCAAACCTGTAAGACACTAGGAAAGGTCCCATGAAGTCTATGCCCTACAAGTAAAATAACTCTACCTTTAGCTCATTGGTCAATGGTAATTTATCTCTCCTAGATATATTTCCTACCCTTTGACATCTATCACATGATTGAATGAAAATTTTCACGTCATTAAATAGAGTAGGCCAATAAAATCCAAAAGAAAGAATTTTTGATACCGTTTGATTTGGCCCATGATGTCCATCGAATTCCCCACTATAACATGCCTCGATGATGTCTTCTTGCTCTTCCTTAGGAATACATCTCTTCCACACTTGATCAGCACACAATTTGAAGAGACAAGGGTAACCCCACACGTAATGCTTTAAATCAGCCTTGCGCTTTTTTCTTTGTTGCCAAGTATAGTCCTTTGGCATGTAACCTTCTACAAGATAATTTGCTAAATTAGTGTACCAAGGCATAACAATTTCAAAAGCAAATAAAGCACAAATATACTCATCAGGAAAAATAAGTCTAAAATCTCCCCTTTCTCAATGTATTCATGCTCAAGTCAAGATAAATGATCTGCTATAATGTTTTCAGCCTCTTTCTTATTCTTAATTTTGAGGTCAAATTATTGCAAAAGAAGTACCCATCTAATCAATCTGGTTTTTGACTCCTTATTGGTAAATAGATGTCTTAATGCCTTATGGTCGGGCCACGCTACAATTTTTATGCCAAGCAAGTAAGGCCTGAATTTCTTAAATGCAAAGACAATTGCAATAAGCTCTTTCTCAGTTGTGGTGTAATTAGCTTAATCTCCTATCAAGGTATGGCTAGCATAATAAATTGCACAAAAATTTTTTTTCTTTTCTTTGTCCTAACATCGCTCCAACTATAAAATAACTTACATCACACATTATTTCAAAGGGCAAATTCCAATATGGAGATATAATTATCGAAGTTGAAATAAGTCTTTCTTTCAAAGTATCCAATTCATGCAAGCATTCATTAGTAAAAACAAAAGGAGCATATTTCATTACAAATTTAATAAAGGTTTGGCAATCTTGGAAAAATATTTGATAAATCTATGTTAAAAACTTGCATGCCCTAAAAGCTCCTGACTCCCTTGACATTGGTTGGGGGTGAAAGTTTATCAATCACCTCAACTCTGGCTCTATCGACTTTTATCCATTTTTTTGAAATTTTATGGCCTAACACAATTCCTTCCCTTGTCATAAAATGGATTTTTTTCCCAATTTAACAATATATTATTCTTCTCACACCTTTTAAGCACTAAGTTGAGATACTTAAGATAACTTTCAAAGTCTCTCCCATATTGTTGGATTTTAACGGTTACATGCATCACATACATGAGTGGAATTTTAAAATTTTTTAACCATTAGATCTGATCTTGCCATGAATACACAATATAACTATATGAGAATAAGAAAAATCACCTTTGATTTTTGTTGAACAGTTGATTTTACTTCGCACCGGGTTGTCGCAAACCACAGTGTCCAAAATCGAACACCTCCAATGAGTAATCCACACTAGAGAGGAGTAAATTGAACCAAAAAATTGGTGTTTAACTAGGGCTGGCCGAAATTCCCAAGAGCTAGCTTAGGAGTTGGTGTAAAAGGGAGAGAGAGATTAAGAGAAAAGACTTTCTTTTTGTTTTAATCACTTAACCCTAATTCTCATTAGTTGGCCTTTTATAGTTAGGTTAAAATTCCAACTCCTTAATGAGATTGGGCTCCTTAAAATTGCTGGAGAATTATTAATTGGGCCTCTGTAATTAATTATAATAATTTGGGCTTAATTAAATCCAATTTAAACCTTTTCATAAAAGTCTATGCACAAAACCCACAAACTAGGCCATTTGTGCAACTAATTGGATTTAAATACCCAAATGGATTCCAAATCCAACCAAATTAAATATGTGGGTTCCATAACACTTATGTAACATATATAAATTAATTTGGTTCATTAAATAGGCCATTAAGGCCTTCTGTTCTGAGGTAGGCGTGTCGCCCTTACAGAAGGGCTTCCGCCAAATGCTTCATTCCTCTGGCCCTTAATAATTGCTCCAATGGACTTATTAATTATTATACCAGTCCTATAACACTTATAGTAGTCCTAAAATACTTATAAGACAATAATAATTAATCATGAAATATATTATTTCAATTAGGTCCAATTTTGCAGAACATTTCTCAAAAGTTTAGCGGACAATTTTATTTGATTATAATTAATTAAACTCTTTAATTAATTATTATCATATTCTCTTCTCTACCTTTATAATAATATCAAATATTATTATCCTTGTCATTTTACCATTTTACCCTTTTCTTTATATGTGTGTGG
Organism: Excoecaria agallocha; assembly: GCA_037975025.1. Taxonomy (NCBI): domain Eukaryota; kingdom Viridiplantae; phylum Streptophyta; class Magnoliopsida; order Malpighiales; family Euphorbiaceae; genus Excoecaria; species Excoecaria agallocha. Next base: position 22,037,061 of record CM075814.1, on the reverse strand, counting down.
CCTATTGGGTTCCTGTCCATGTTGGCAGTATAATAAGTAATTGTGAGTTCTATTCAAAACTTACATGATTTAAACTCCTTCAAATCATCTTATCAATTCCTATTGATACTTTTGATACATCATTATACAAGTCATGATTGGTCTCTAGCTAGGCATCATGACTACCCAAATGTCAGGAAAGTCATGTGGTTTGACTGTACCTTTCCATAGAAATAGTTACCGTGCAATTACTCCTTTCACCACTCTTATCTCAATTAGATTCTGAGTATGGATTTCTGTCAACTCATATAAATCTAACTATGTATGTTCTATTAATTTAACCATTGTTCCTAAAATGCCCTTCATGGATCTCCATCCATCTCGGCATATTACTCTGGCCAGAGATTCTCTGAACAAGGCATTTATAGAATCATGTGAGATAACTTCCCTTGTTAAATCTGGGATGGTGAATCCTTTGTCAATCTCTCAACTATCTTCAAGTAGGTCATGATATACCCAATCTCCTAACTATGTTCACTCCCAGTTGGAAGTAATCAGTTATGGAGTCAAAGTATACCACTTGCTACTTAAGATGACTTTGGTGATCTCAAGTCTAAGGATACTTGCACAACCGCTATGAAGAGATTCCTCACTGACATAGATTTAATATCCATGTGAGGATTCTCTTTGCAGGTCTCCAATGAACTTGTTCTTCTAACAAGCATCCACATGTTAGCTTTGATTATCTTCCATAATCACAGTTATGAGAACCACTGCTTGAACCATTCAAGAAGCATAACATTTGCTAGTATGTTCGAATTAACAATGTCCTATCTTATTAATTCTATGATTAGGGATATTTAGATATTAACACATTTGCATACAATAGACATCTCACATCATGAACACCTTCATGATTGCCTTTGCACTGTGTTTATAATATCTAGGACTTCATTTATTAATTTAAGATTTACAAACTCATGTATTCAAACATAGCATTAATAAATGAATGATGCCTTTTATTAAGAATATAAATTTCATACATATGAAAAAAATTCCTATTACATGGGCTCTAGGGCATACTCTCTAACAATCTCCCACTTGCACTAGAGCCAATCACTCATATGTCTCAGACCCATGCTATTTATATGGTGATCATGCTTAATCTGGGAAAGTGCTTTAGTGAGGTAATCCGCCACATTTTCATCTGTGGGAACCCTTTCTATTTACACATCATTTCTAGCTACTATTTCCCTTATGAGATGGTAGTGTCTGGGAACATGCTTGGATCGCTGATGAGACTGTGGTTCCTTTGCTTGCGCAATGGCTCCATTGTTGTCACAATATAAAGGAATCGGATCAACATTGCTAGGCACCACTCCTAGTCGGTTATGAACTTTTTGATCCAAACTACTTCTTTGGCTGCTTCTGAAGTAGCAATGTACTAAGCTTCTGTCGTGGAATCAGCAATTTTTTCTTGTTTGGAACTTTTTCAACTAACTGCTCCTTCTCCCATTATGAACACATAACCAGATTGTGATTTACAATTATCTTTGTCAGATTGGAAGCTGGAATCTGTATACCCATTTACTTCGAAACTGCCCTCTTCATATCCAAGAATATATCCTTAGTCCTTCTCAAGTACTTAAGAATATTCTTGACAGCTGCCCAGTGTTCCTCTCCAAAATTGGATTGGAATCTGTTTGTGACACTCAAAGCAAATGCTACATCTGGACGTGTACATAACATAGCATATATGATAGAACCAATTGCAGATGCATATGGTATTATATTCATGCTCTCTCTATCCTCTAGTGTTTGTGGACACATAGACTTAGAAAGGTGTTTCCCATGCACCATGGGTATAAACCCTTTCTTAGAGAGATCCATATTGAACCTCTTCAATACTTTATCTATATATGTACTCTGAGAAAGACCTAGCAACCTATTGGATTTATTTCTATAGATCCTTATTCCCAGAATATAGGATGCTTCTCCAAGGTCTTTCATGGAGAATTGCTTGGATAACCATATTTTAACAGATTGGAGAAGAGAAATGTTATTTCCCATGATTAATATGTCATCTGCATATAGAACTAGGAAGACAATTGCTCTCCCACTGACCCTTTTATACACACAAGGTTCATCTTCTTTTTGTGAGAAACCAAACTCTTTGATTGTCTCATTGAATCATATGTTTCAGCTCCTAGAGGCTTGCTTCAATCCATAAATGGATCTTTGAAGCTTGCATACCTTTTCGCCATTTCCTGATGTAAATCCTTCTGGTTGTATCATATACACATCCTCGGTTAGATTTCCATTAAGGAAAGCTGTCTTTATATCCATTTGCCAAATCTCATAATCATAATGAGCTGCAATGGCTAAAAGTATTTTTATAGACTTAAGCATCGCTACAGGAGAAAAAGTTTCATCATAGTCAATACCTTCTTTTTGATGATAACCTTTTGCTACTGAGCGAGCTTTATAGGTAACTATATTACCTTCCATGTCAGTCTTCTTTTTGAAGACCCATTTGAACCATATGTGCTTTATCCCTTCAGGTGGTTGAGTTAAAGTCCATACTTTGTTCTCATACATGGAGTCCATTTCAGACTGCATAGCCTTAAGCCATAAATCACATTCTGAACTGTTCAAAACTTCTTGATAACTTGTAGGCTCATTGTCCTCTACTACAGTTATGCCTCTATTCGAATCAATGTGAAATCCATATCTCACAGGGATAGAATGCATCCTAGTAGATCTTCTAGGATTTTGTGTATAATCAGGTTCAACTGTAATCTCATCACTATGAAATTCAGTTTTGGGTTCAATTGGTTGATCATCTTCTATTTATGGGTCATGAACTTCACCAAGTTCAATTTTACTCCCACTGTCCTCTCGTAGGAGAAATTCTCTTTCCAAGAAGATAGCATGCCTTGAAATAAACACATTTTGTTCTAAGGGATGATAGAAATAATATCCAAATGTTTCTTTTGGATATCCCACAAATAAACATTTGTCAGACTTAACATCCAGTTTGTCTGACATTGTCCTCTTCACATAAGCAGGACAACCCCATACTTTCTTATGAGAAAGCATGGGTTTCTTGTTATTCCACATCTTATATGGAGTAACATCAACCGATTTACTAGGAACTCTGTTTAACATATAAACAGCAGTTTCTAGTGCATATCCCCAAAAGGACTTAGGCAAGTCTGCTCGGCTTATCATTGATCGAACCATATCTAATAGTGTTCGATTTCTCCTTTCAGATACACCATTGTGTTGTGGTGTATATGGAGGAGTCCATTGAGATAAAATCCCATTATCTCTAAGATAATCCTGAAACTCTTGACTTAAGTATTCTCCACCTCGATCTGATTTAAGTGTTTTAATACTTTTGCCAAGTTGTTTCTCAACTTCATTTTTGAACTCTTTGAACTTTTCAAATGCTTCAGACTTATATTTCATTAGATAGAAGTATCCAAACCTGGAATAATCATCAATGAAAGTAATAAAGTAAGAGTAACCTCCTCTGGCATGTGTAATCATTGGACCACATACATCTGAATGTATTAAGTCCAAAACCATTTTAACTCGTTCTCCTTTACCAATAAAGGGAGCTTTTGTCATTTTTCCCAATAAACAAGATTCACATGTATTAAATGACTCATAATCAAATGATCCCAAATCACTTGACTTGTGTAATTTGGTCATGCATTTTTCATTTATATGGCCTAAACGACAATGCCATAAGTATGAGGTATTTAAATTATCATGTTTCATTCTCTTGGTATCCACATTATGTACTTCTCTAATTAAATCAAGAACAAATATACTATTATTAATGATAGCTTTTGCATAAAACATATTTTTCTTAAAAATGTAACAACATTTGTCCTTTAAAGAAATATCATAATCGTTCATCAAACGACTGAAAGAAATAATACTTTTGGATAAAGCTGGAACATAATAACAATTATTTAATTCCAGTACTAATCCACTAGGAAGAGGCAAATAGTAAGTCCCCACAACTGTTGTAGAGATGTTCTGTCCAGTAGCTGACTGCAAACATATCTCTGCCTTTCCAACTCTTCTAAAGCTTCTAAGCCCCTGTAGATCATTACATAAATGAGATCCACATCCGGTATCTAATACCCAAGATTATTTTGAAGCAATAGAATAAGTATTAATTTCAATCATATGAATACCTGAAGTAGAAGCATCAGCTTGCTTATTCTCCTTGAGAGAATCTAGATAGGCCTTGCAGTTACGCTTCCAATGACCATCCTTTCCACAATGGAAGCAAGTTCCTTTGGGACTCTCTTTCTTTGCAACCTTCTTCTTGGAGATCCCACCATTCTTTGGCTGCACCTTGGTTATCTTCTTCTTCTTCTTCTTCTTCTTCTGCTTTTTGCCTTTAGCAGCAGTGACAACCATGACACTTTTTGGATCTTTCTTAAATGATTCATCAGCTATCTTGAGCATACTGATTAACTCAGGAATGGATACTTGGATCTTGTTCATGTTGAAGTTAAGCATGAAAGGTGCATAACTTGGAGCCAACGAGTACAAGATTAAATCTATGTATAGATCATTATCCATAACATAGCCAAGTCTACTCAAATGCTCAATATACCCATACATCTTCAATGCATGAGTAGCAGCTAAAGTGCCTTCCACCATTTTGCAGCTAAATAGAGCTCGAGCAATCTCATATTGCTCAGTTCTAGCCTAAGAATAATAAAGCTCCTTTAGATGCAAAACGATGGTTCTAGCATCCATCATTTCATGTTGCTTCTGAAGCTCCAAGGACATAGCACCCAGCATCAGACATGCTGCTGCTTCACTATCCTCTATGTATTTTCGATAAATGCCTTTGATCTCATCAATGGCATCATCTGATGGAAGTGGTGGTGGATCTTTATCCAAGACATAGTGGATCTTTTCAGCTCTGAGAACAATTCTCACTTGCCTGATCCAGTCAGAATAGTTGTTGCCAACCAGCTTGTTATCCAAGATTGATCGTATATTAATGTTTGATGTATTCATAATGATGACCTAGATGTGAAAAAGAAAAGATATGAGAGTATGTTCATATATATATGTATGCATTAATAAGGTCTTTAATTAATCCATTTACTCCCACTATTTTATTACGAAGTAATAACCCTCACTATATAATCTGAGAAAAGCCGATGGTTTTCTTAGTGGGCCAATATCCAATCCTTGATATGTAATTTGACCTTGACTGTGGTCAACAAGCCAAATTCCATACCCTTGAAAGGTAGGTATCTCTATACCAATTGTGTCTCTACACAACTATTGGATCATTAGGTTATCAACTCTCGATGCATGCATATCATATATGCATTCCCTAATATTGCCTTTAGAACCATTAGCCTTGACTGTGGTCAACAAACTAATGGACTAGCTAAGATGACCCATTTAATTAGATTTAAACATATTCGATATAATGTGAGCTTGACTGTGGTCAACAACCCACACTATAAAGAACTCTGGTTCTCCTCAAATTAATGGAAGGCTTATATACCTTAGTATTTGTTTGAGGGTTTTAGTTAATTAAGTTTCATCAAACATGGTTGGCATACATTGGTATGCATCCTATATCTATCACATAAATATAAGCATACAAATATGGTATAGTTATGGACTTCACCACATTGATTTCCCCGAGCCAAGAGGGAAATCAAAAGGTCACACCTAGGTAGTATGCACGATTCAAACAAGAAAATAATTACATTATCTTCAAGCTTGTTGGATCTCCATCCGGCCCATCTTGCTCCTTGATATTGGTCTCCATCTCTATTTCTAATTCTAATCTAAGTAATCTAATTACATATTACAATTTAAAATGAAATACAAACCAAAAACAAGTGGTTGGGACATGAAAGTCCTCATTGGGCCAAAACATGCATTATGCTCAATCACATTGGGCTTTGTCCATAACTACCCATCATGCCAATCATACACCCTTATATGCCTCTCTAATTTATAAAGAAATGAATTACTAACTTTGTTTCAACCTTTGAAACAATATTTTGAGTTATTTTAATGTTGTGATCAAATTAGGAAACTTTTCCATTTTGGAAACTTTCATTTTAGGAAACCTTTTTGCATGCATATGTTGTTTTCTTAATAATCAATCCAATTGATTATTAATTAATTATAAATTGATTATTTAATTAATTAATCATATTAAATAATTAAAATAATCAATTTTGGGCTTAAAACAAATGTAGGCCAAAACCCACAGAAGGAAAACCCTAACTGTGTTCACACACAAACTAGTTTTGTGTCTTTTGGACCATTTGGGCCTTTTGGAATGAGCCAAGCACACTCCAGCCCTTAAAACCCATTAATAAACTTAATTAATGTTTATAATGTTTAATTTAAATCAGCTCCTTGGGCCCAACAAGTCATTCACTAATTTAAACCAAGTCCGTAAACATAATTAAGCCCATTAAGTGGTTTTAATAAATTAAAATTAATCAAATTAATTTAAGGCCCATTTTAATTAATCTAATTAATTAAAAACACTTTAATATATCATATATATCAGATTTAGAAGATCAAAAGTCGTTCTAACCAAGAACACATCAAGAACACACGAAGAACACCAATTTATCGAACTTTTTGACTAAACTAGTTTTCATGCAAAACTTGTTCGATTTTAATTCCGTTCTATCCTACAGCTTAATATCCCATATTAAACACATAAAATATCATCTAAATGATGTTTAAATGGATCCATAAGAAATTAAATTAGAACATCCCCTTAAATCACCTAGGGTTTCACGCCAAACCCTAATTGGTTTCATGCCAAACCCTAATAACAATCCTTCAAACATTTCGTTTTTGTTTCCACCAAATTTATTTGATCACACATACAACCAGAAATAAATATTTCTCATTCATGAACAATAAAATATAATATTTTAAAGTTCATGAAATAAATAACTCAAAACAAAAACAAAACTTATTCCGCAGAAGAATATAGAATTGTATATCCATGGAAAAACCTTGGCTGTGATACCATGTTGGATTTTAACGGTTACATGCATCACATACATGAGCGGAATTTTAAAATTTTTTAACCATTAGATCTGATCTTGCGATGAATACACAATATAACTATATGTGAATAAGAAAACTCACCTTTGATTTTTGTTGGACAGTTGATTTTACTTCACACCGAGTTGTCACAAACCACAGTGTCCAAAATCAAACACCTCTAATGAGTAATCCACACTAGAGAGGGGTAAATTGAACCAAAAAATTAGTGTTTAACTAAGGCTGGCCGAAATTACCAAGAGCTAGCTTAGGAGTTGGCGCAAAAGGGAGAGAGAGATTAAGAGAAAAGACTTTCTTTTTGTTTTAATCACTTAACCCTAATTCTCATTAGTTGGCCTTTTATAGTTAGGTTAAAATTCCAACTCCTTATTCAGATTGGGCACTTTAAAATTGCTGGAGAATTATTAATTGGGCCTGGAATTAATTATAATCATTTGGGCTTAATTAAATGCAATTTAAACCTTTTCATAAAAGTCTATGCACAAAATCCACAAACTAGGCCCTTTGTGCAACTAATTGGATTTAAATACCCAAATGGATTCCAAATCCAACCAAATTAAATATGTGGGTTCCATAACACTTATGTAACATATATAAATCAATTTGGTCCATTAAATAGGCCATTAAGGCCTTCTGTTTTGAGGTAGGCGTGTGGGCCTTATAGAAGGGCTTCCGCCAACTGCTTCATTCCTCTGGCCCTTAATAATTGCTCCAATGGACTTATTAATTATTATACCAGTCCTATAATACTTATAGTAGTCCTAAAACACTTATAAGATAATAATAATTAATCATGAAATACATTATTTCAATTAGGTCCAATTTTGCAGAACATTTCTCAAAAGTTTCGCGGACAATTTTATTTGATCATAATTAATTAAACTCTTTAATTAATTATTATCATATTCTCTTCTCTACCTTTATAATAATATCAAATATTATTATCCTTGTCATTTTACCATTTTACCCTTTTCTCTATATATGTGTGACCTATTGGGTTCCTCTCCATGTTGGCAGTATAATAAGTAATTGTGAGTTCTATTCAAAACTCACATGATTTAAAATCCTTTAAATCATCTTATCAATCCCTATTGATACTTTTGATACATCATTATACAAGTCATGATTGGCCTCTAGCTAGGCATCATGACTACCCAAATGTCAGGAAAGTCATATGGTTTGACTGTACCCTTCCATAGAAATAGTTACCGTGCAATTACTCCTTTCACCACTCTTATCTCAATTAGATTCTGAGTATGGATTTCTGTCAACTCATATAAATCTAATTATGTATGTTCTATTAATTTAACCATTGTTCCTAAAATGCCCTTCATGGATCTCCATCCATCTCAGCATATTACTCTGGCCAGAGATTCTCTAAATAAGGCAATTATAGAATCATGCGAGATAACTTCCCTTGTTAAATCTAGGATGGTGAATCCTTTGTCAATCACTCAACTATCTTCAAGTAGGTCATGATATACCCAATCTCCTAACTATGTTCACTCTCATTTGGAAGTAATCAGTTATGGAGTCAAAGTATACCACTTGCTACTTAAGATAACTTTGGTGATCTCACGTCTAAGGATACTTGCACAACCGCTATGAAGAGATTCCTTACTGACATAGATTTAATATCCATGTGAGGATTCTCTTTGCAGGTCTCCAATGAAGTTGTTCTTCTAACATGCATCCATATGTTAGCTTTGATTATCTTCCATAATCACAGTTATGAGAACCACTGCTTAAACCATTCAAGAAGCATAACATGTGCTAGTCTGTCCGAATTAACAATGTCCTATCTTGTTAATTCTATGACTAGGGATATTTAGATATTAACACATTTGCATGCAATAGACATCTCACATCATGAACACCTTCATGATTGCCTTTGCACTGTGTTTATAATATCTAGGACTTTATTTATTAATTTAAGATTTACAAACTCATATATTCAAACATAGCATTAATAAATGAATGATGCCTTTTATTAAGAATATAAATTTCATACATATGAAAAACATCCCTATTACATGGGCTCTAGGGCAGACTCTCTAAACACATATATGGTGAAGTAATCCATGAACACTTTTATAAATTTCTCTATGAAATCATGGAAGACAACCATCATACACTATTGAAATGTAGTCGGTGCATTGTACAATCCAAAGGGTATTCTCTTATAAGCAAAGGTACCATAAGGACAAGTGAAAGTCATTTTCTTCTGATCCTTAGGGGCTATGGCGATTTAGAGATACCCTGAATACCCGTCTAAAGAACAATAAAATATATTCCTTGCTAACCTCTCTAACATTTGATCTATAAATGGAAAGGGGAAGTGATCCTTCCTAATTGCACTATTGAGCCTCCTATAGTTAATACATACTATTTAATCTATCATCGTATAAGTTGGAATGAGCTCATCAAGTTCATTTCTAATCAATGGCATCCCTCCTTTCTTTGGCACACACTGAACCAGACTTACCCAACTAATATCGGAGATAGAAAAGATTGTACCTACATCAAGCAACTTTAAAATTTCCTTCTTAACTACCTCTTACAATGTGAAATTTAGTCTACGCTAAGGTTGCACCACTAGGTTGTACTCTTCCTCCATTATGATTCAATGGGTGCAATAGCTCGGATTAATCCCTTTCAGGTCTGATATTTCCCATTCGATTACTTCCTTATGTCTTTTCAATACAATGATCAGCATTTCCTCTTCAATTCCTATCAAAACAAAAGATATAATTATTGGTTTGGTTTTATTTTCCAAAAACACATATTTTAAATGAGGGGAAAGGGTTTGAGTTTAGCTTTTGAGTCTCCCTCTTTCATTTTAATCCCTTCTTTATAAAAATTTCCCTCCTTATGTTCTTTCTCCAGCTCTTCCACAGCTTTATTCTCAACCTGATTTAAGTCTCCTTTAATCTCATTCGCCAAACAATTCCTCAATGGGTTATAAAAATAATTCTTTTGCACTTCTTATCTACAATCCTCTATTGCATCCGTGAAGCAAAATGACTCTTTAAATTCACATGATGGGTACTTTATCACTTTATTTACATCAAATAACATCTCTTTATCATTGAATCTTAGAGTTATGGTTTGGCCGTGCACATCTATAAGGCTTCTTGCTATACATAATCAATGGGACCTTCTTATCTTCATCCATATCCATTACCTGAAACCAATTGAAAAAAAAAGTTGCCTACTTTATCTAGTAAATCCTCTATGATTCCTATAAGGTGCTTGATTGGCGATTTGTTAGTTGAAGTTTCATCCTTTTCTCTTTGATATCTTCTAACTTTAATTTTTTGCATATCGAATATGGCATCAAATTTATACTTGCCCCTAAATCACATAGTGCATTACCTATGAAATTCCATCTCAACTCACAAGGTAATGTAAAACTACCCATATTTTCTAGCTTAATAGGAATTTTATTAGAAATGATAGCACTGCAATTTTCAAAAAGTTGGATTGTAACTACACATTTTAGCTTCTTTTTGTTAGATCAAAGGTCTTTCATGAACTTGGTATATTTTGGCATATGAAGTAAAGGCTCAGCAAATGGCAAATTAACATGCAATTTCTTGAACATGTTCAAAAATTTCTCTAATTACTCATATTTTTCTCTTTCCTAGCTATTGAGGGATATGGAAAATATGATGCATCAAAAGGAAAATCAGAGTATATGATGTTTTTACCCTTTTCTTTTTGCTTTGGAACCTCATTCACATTCTTAAGGTTAGAATCACATACCTCTATTGTTGGTTCCAACTCTTTAGAAGAAGGTGATGGTTGATTACCTTGTTTGGATCCTTGGACTTGTTTACCAGTTCTCAATGAGATGGCTTTAGCTTTTTCCTTAGGGTTTTGATCAACATTCAAAGGAAATGTATCCAATGGCCTTGATGAAATAACATTTGCAATTTGTCCTACTTGAGTTTTGAAATTCCTCATTACCATATCTTAGTTCCTATTCCATTGCTCTTGAGCTTTCCACCTCGCCTTTAGGCTTGTCATAAATTGATTATGGCTAGCCATGAATTGATTTTGAGTTATCATCAAACCAGCAAATAATTCCTCAAGATTTGGTTTCTTTTCTTATGGTGAGGGCTATCTATGAGGTGGAAGATATGGTGCTTGATGAACTTGAGGGTGTTGATAATATTGTTTGATGCTATGGGTTGGTGTTGTTAATAGTAATTGTGATTTTTTTTAGCTTGGTTATGGAAAGATGGGTTAAATAGGGCTTTTGGTTTGGTGTTTAAGGTTGAGGCTTGGGTTCCCTCTCTCCATGAGAAGTTTGGGTGATTCCTCCATCTAGGATTTTAATGACTACTAAATGGATCATTCCTCCTATATTCATTTAAAGTATTCACTTCTCTCATCCCTTAGGTGTATAGTTCTATTGTCCTTGCCTCACTACTCAAAATTCCTCCCTCAAAAGCATTTCCCTCTTCGCTAATTGATGACACATTTTGCACCTTTAGTCTATTCAACTCCTTTTTTACTAGCTCAAATTGAGCCTCGAGTAATGCCACTTTCATCCATAAAATGAACTTTTGGTCTCCTTACTAGTGCTTCTGAACTAGACCATTGAGCTTCATTCAATACCATTTCATTAAGAAGTAAAAAGGCTTCATCTGGAATCTTGTTCATGAAGCTTCCTCCTGAAGCAACATCCAATAAATACCTTGTATTTGAATTACAAGCTACATAGAATGTAGACATTAACTGATGCATTGCAATTTCATGATGAGGATAACTCTTCAATATCCTTCTAAACCTTTCCTAAGCTTTATGGAAGGTCTCAATATTTAATTGCTAAAAATTATAGATATTATTCTTTATGATCGCCATCTTGGTAGGTGAAAAGAATCTCACAAGAATTTTTTCTTGCATTTGTTCCCATGAATGAATGGATTGGCTCAATAACATAAATAACTAATCTCCTATTTTCCCAATGAGAGTGAAAGAAAAAAGCTTCAATCTTATAGCATCCATCAACACACCTTGAATTTGGACCATGTCACTTATTTCCAAGAATATATCTAGATGTTGTGCCGGGTCCTCAATATCCAATCTTGAGAATTTTTTCCTTTGAACCATGGTGATCACTATCGATTTTAGCTCAAAATATTGTTGTCACAAAAGTACCACTATTCTATGCTCCTCATTCCATCTTGGAGTGGCATAGTTATGGATAGTCTTTGGTCTTGGGCCACCATATTTTCTTTTATGTTGTTTTCCTTTTCCTTCTTCATCCATTAGAGGGTTTTCCATAATTGGTTGATTGTTAATATCTTCATCCTAAACTTGTCTCTCCTCCAGTGTAAGGTCCTCTCGATTTCAGGATCAAATGGCTCTAAATGATGTGGTCGATATCTATTCATACACTAAAGTCACGTAAAAAGAATGATCAAACAAAAGTAAATAAAAGAAAAGCAAGTAAAAACAACCAATCAAAATTTTCAATTAAACTCACCAAAAGTTCACTAGCAATGGCGCCAAAAACTTATTGTGACCCTAGCAAGTGCATTAGATTGACAAGTAATATAATGGGGATTTTTAAGTCCATGGATGTAAAACCTTAGGGAATTGATTGGCACAAGCAAAATTGATTGATTAGAGAAATGTGCTTAAAGAATTATCCAATTTGTTAATGATTATATAGTGTTTAAAATTTTATATAAAAGCAATAAAAGTATAAACTACCAAAGCACTAAGAGTAGAAATTATGCTAATGATAAAACGAACAATGACTTAAAATGCTGTTCGGGAAATCTAATCCTCCCCTTCCCATGCAAGGTTCATTTTTAACATAATGTTCATATGTTTTGTATGTGGTCAACCTATCTAAACCCTTAGTATTCCATTCCAAAGCCTAATATTCTAACTACTCGGTATCTCATTCCGGAGCTTACCCTATAGCCAACATAAGCATGGGTCCCAAGACCTAGGTGTGAATTAATATCCCATTCTGAAGCTTACTAACGCAACACCTATTCATTTTCCTCATTTTTTCCAGATATTACAACATACTAGCCCTAGATCTAATAGCTCTCATTCCATTAAAACTATAGCTTATATGAGGCAAAACTAAACATCTATGATATGAACATACAATAAGCATCCATTCATCAACTTAAATAAGATTAATGCCATAAATACTTGTCAAACATTCACATCAAGCTAAGTACGAGGGAAAAGAAACATCCAAACATATATTAAGAAAATAAGTTCATAATCCTTACATGGTTATGGGATTCAAAGATCCTAAAACAACAAAAAAACTACTCACTAATCATAATGTAAATAACAAATAAAATAAAAGAAGAAACTATAAACCCATTTGGAGTTGCAGATCTGAAGTTGATGAAGCTTCCTCTCTCCTTCTTCTAGCTGGAACTTGAGTGAAAACTATAACTTAAAGTGTAAGCTAAGATAAAATCTAAGTATTGTTATGTTCTTGAAGTAAAACTATACTAAAAGTGTGATTTTTACAAGTAAATCTATGGAACTATGTATGAAAACCCTTTAACTATGAAGAACTATAAGCTAAACTACTTTAGAGAATGCCTACAATACAAAACCCTAAAAAGATCTCCTCTAAAATAGATGAAACTCTAGCTTTTACATAGGTTCTAGAGAGACACGATTGAGACACCTTGGTCTCAATCGAGTGATAAAAGGATAAAATAGTACTATTGCATATGACATGGCTGGACCACTTTAGTCTTAGCCGAGTGCACCATGCTAGATCAAATCATCATCAAAGGTTGTATTGGACGCAGCAAAGACACTTTGGTCTTAACCGAGTCCCTTGGTGAAATGGTATATTTTGAGGATCTACTTGGCACACAACTGATACCATTGGTCTCAGCCAAGTGCTAGCTTTTTTTTTTTTGCACAAAAATCAAAATAGTACCATTAACCACCAAATAACTTCACAAATATCAAAATAGGCCTAAATGACATAAAAAAAACTTTAACACTAAAAACACATGAAACATGCAAAGCAAGGCACAAAAAGAGAAGATAATATGCTGAAAATATACACTAAAAGTGTAGTTATCACATACCATATTGATAATAATCATAACCTATTATTATAAACATCCACATACAATAAATCACAAATATGAACATCCATTTGCCCAAAAATTCCAATTCCTAATATGTGGGACAAAATAAGAAAAAATATGAGATTATTACCTTAATATTACTTAACCACACTCTCTCTCTTTTCACAAAGCTTATGGTAAAAATTAGGGGGTTAATTAGTGGAATGTGTTTACTTAAGGGGGAAATGGTTGGGTTTTGGGTAAAGGGCAAACCATCATGAATTTTCTTTCATGATTTCTCTTTATTTTTCATGAAATCTTTTAAAAGAAGGCTAATAGTTGGGTCTCACTCAATAGGCCTACTTATGGGCCTTAAGTAAGCCCAAGCCTCATTAGATTTCCTCCTTCATTGAGTTCTCCCTTATGTTTCTTGCCCATTTTATTTCCTTTATTTCAATTTAAGTCCCTTACATTACACTTCCTTTTAATTATGTATGTGCATGCTTAATGTAAAATGACCATATTACCCTTTTCTTTTTAAAATAACTACCTCTAAGTCCCTACATATAATGCATTGATCAATCAAACATATATCAATCATATTATCATAAACACATGTATAATTCTCCTGGGGCATAAGTATAGGCCTTACAATACTAGAGTACTAGAAGGTACAACAAGGATACTCGAAGCTATAAAACTATAGACCTAAATGGGATCGAATTTGTACTATGGATCGGTCAAACAGACCCAAATGGGGTTGGCTAACAACCAAGTGAGGTCGATATTATAATCCAAATAGGATCGATACTATGTTATGACCTAAATAGGATCGAACTATAGCAGCTGCAATATATCTTTATAGGCATGCCTATCTATCCATAACCTAGACATATACCCAGACAATATTAACCTCTTTACTTTAACTTTCTTTAATTTTCTCTTTCCAATCATGTACAAACATATATATGTATAACTACTAGTATAGACCTACGTACATATTCGTGTATTAACATCCTATGAGCATGATATCATATACATGTTGGAGTAAAAAAATTCTGTACTTGTAATCAACGCCATGTAACTCATTATATGTATATGAAGGTGATGCTTATCACCGTGTTATCCTGAGTTTCCCTTTTCAAATAATATATGTATGCATATTTGTATCTCACTTTTCTTGAAAGCATACATTATGATTTAGAAACACATATTAAGTATGCTTATGTTTTTATGCTTGCACACTCACTATCATACTTAAATGATATATTCATAATATCTTTAATTATATGGAAATAAACATATATGTATATTATCATTTCATAGGTGCATATCTATGCAATTCACTATACATAAATCAGGTCAACTACACCGATGGTCACTAAAGTTTATCAATTGTAACGACATGGTCACTTAATTTTGATTTGTAACGAAAAAATCACTGAACTTTTATTTTGTAACATAAAAGTCACTTTGATTGAAATAATGAAAATTAAACGATTGGCGTGTGTAATATACATGTAATAGTCAATTCACTACCTACGTGGCATAAAATAAAAAAATTAAAATCAATTTTTTTAACTCTTTCTGACCCCCTCTCTCTTCCTCCTTATTCTCTCTCCTCTTCCCTTCTCTCTCCTCATCTAAAGCCTTTACGCTCTGTTCACAATCTGTGCAATTAAGTTCAAATTGAAGAGTGGATAAGCTAATTCATATCTAATATTCATATATATAGTTTAAGGAAAAGGCAAAGGAAAAAACAAGAAAATCAAGGAATAGATGAGAAACCCTAATGGCAGCAAGGGGCAATTCTATTGGGGATATTTGGACCGTGTCATTTTGGTGGGAAAGATAAGGTATGTAAAAAGTGGTTAAGAATTTTATTAAGAAATTATATTGAGAAATAGAAAAAAGGGGAAGTTACGACATTACATTTACACTTACATTGATAATAATCCAAATTTGATGCTTTCACCATCCTAATAGACGTTAATTTGGAATTGTTATGCCAGTAGTGAATAAAATGGCACTGAGCTTATGTTTGTTTTTCTGTTTGGTGTATGGAGGCTCTCTCCTTTTTTTGGTGGAGCCTTTTCAGTCCCAATTGCTTCAGCAGCAAATCTCCATTCTTTTCTTAGGGTGTAAGAGACTTCTCTTTGCTTTTCCTACTGCTCTCTTTTCTTTTTCCTCTTGTTTGCTTTGTTGCTATTGGTTGGCTGCTTTTTAACCTCTATTTCAATTGTGTTATCAGCTGGCAAGGCAATTTTTATTGTTTTTGTTTTCAGCTTTATCTTGGAAGCTTTACTTCTGAGGGTTGTAGGAATGGCATTTTGGTTTAGTTGTTTGGGTAGCTTTTCGGTGATTGCAGGCTTCTTTTTTAGCAGAGGTTGAGATCGTTTTTTTGGGTTTGGGCTGGTTTTGTTGTTTCTTTTAGCAGAGGTTTTTTATTTTCATGTTCTTAGGACTATTAGTTCCTTTTTGTTCCTGATCTTTGAGCTATTGTTAGGTTCTCTGAGTTTTGAATTAAAATTTTAAGCTTATAAAAAATAGCAGATGAATAAACTATATAAGCAATTATACAAACAAAAAAAAGAGAGAGATAAAGGGGTTTGTTAGATTTTCTGGAGAGAGAGAGGAGTTTGTTAGATTTGCAATGGGGATAGGGAGATAAGAGGAGAGATCCATAGCTTTGTTTGATTATAGAGAGAGATGGGGAGTATAGAGATTGGCACAATGGAGATTAAGAGAAGGGGGTGAGTAGAGAGAATAGGGATAGGAGAAAGAGAGGGCTGGGAAGGGGAAAAAATCACATTATAATTTTTTTAAAGTTGTGCCATGCAACCAGTGAGTAAGATGGTGACGTGTCATTTTTTGTTGAGGTGTACTGATATTATACGTGTATTACACTCTCTGATCGTCTGATTTTCATTATTCATGTTAAAGTGACTTTTATGTTACAAAATAAAAGTTCAATGATTTTTTTCATTACAAATCAAAATTAAGTGACCACATTGTTACAATTGATAAACTTTAATGACCATCGGTGTAATTGACCCTGCATAAATCCTATGCGTCTTTATATTTAAAACATATCATTACATGTCTATAATAGATTATCAAATTAAGCATATATAATCAAAATAATATAACCATTATAGTTATTCAAATATATATGTCATTCCCATTCTAAGGTTGACACCCATTCATACATGTTCATACCATATTAATATCTATACATACTTATATAGATATATAGATATACAATTTCATGTAATTGTAATAATATCTATACAATATTGTAATATCTATAGATATTACAATAATGTAATTATATACAATCATATGATAACATAAAGGTATAAGCGTGCATGCATACTTAAACTATTTAAAGTAAACAATTAAAGTCATTTCTACTCATGTGAATGTCATATGAATATATTACTTTAGTTGCACTGATGGCTTTACAACATGATATTATCATTCTTTCATGTATTTATAGAAAATTTTATGCCTTTATTTTCCTTATTAAATTACTCTAAAATGATTTTATTACATCCTAGATACATTTCAATATCAAAAAGTCATTTATACTACCTTTTGTGTATTTTGCATGAGGCCATTTGGAGCAATTTATAATCAACTTGGTAGGGTTAAAATTTAACCCATATGAGGTGCAAGAGTCTGCATGCATGAGTTTAAGATGACATCAACTCGGTAGAGTTGATATTCAACCCAATTGAGGTGTTCCCAACTAGGTAAGGTTGATATTCAACATGATCGAGATGCACACTGCCTTTAAGAGTAGAATGAATCAACTAGGTAGGGTTAATATTCATCCAACCGAGGTGCTCCCAACTATGTAGGGTTGTTTTTTAACCCAATCGAGGTGATCATTCCCTTTATATGTAGAATAAATAGGAAGGGTTTATTTTCAACCTAACCGAGATGCTCAAACTGGTTACAAAATTCAACAGCAAAATTTCCAAAATTTAACTTGCATGAATGAAGAACTTAGTGAAACTTAATTTCTAGATCAATACCTTTAAAACCCATGAATCTTTAAACTCTAAATATCATTTAATTTCAAAGTTACCTTATTAAAACATTTATACTTGAGAATTTCTAGAAAACAAACTAACATTCTCTTTAAGTAAGATGATAAGCAATACTGTAATTCAACATGGTTTCTTTTCCTTCATTGAGAGTAGGATGAAACTTCAGCTTCTTAAACAAATGAATTTTATTTCCTTTCAATTGGAATTACACATAATAGAGTTCTAAATCACTTTTTGTGTAATATATAATTATTAATGAAATAAACCTTGAAATGAACATATGCAAAGATTTTATGAGCTAATTTCCTATTCTATCTATATTGTAATCCTAATTTTCATAGAATCTAGCACATACAAAACATTAATCATAGTTCTCAAACCTATAATCCATGTCTCCACCTTATTAATACATTTATTACACATGATTATCTAAATCATTACACAAATAAGCTCATGTAAAGTGATAAAAGTTCCCAAACCTAACATGCAATTCTAATAACACCTTCTTCAATCATGCTTACTTCTTTTCCATTGTCTTTGTTTGCTTATTCTTTGACATAAAACAAGTTATAGATGTGAACTTCCTTAAACTGATTCAACTTCAATTTCCATCAAATGGAGCAAAAAAGAATATAATAAGAGGAAAACATAGAAGGAAAATAAGATTAAGAAGTTATTACCTTAGGAAAACCTAACCATCAAATTCTCTCTTACATATGATATAATAGAAGATGAAAGTGTTATATAGAGATGGAGAGTCAGTTTTAGAAGAGATAAGAACAGAAATACTAATCCTTTTAGAGGGAGAAATGGGATTAGTAGATTTTTGTTAAGAAAAGAGAGTGAATGCTTTGCTTACATTATCCTATTTATCCTAAATTTCTCTTCCCCTTTCTGTCCTCGCATGAGTATTCTAGAGAGGTGAGTGCAGGATGATCTCATCCTATAGCCCATAAGAAAAATTTCACTTAACTTCCCTTTTCTTTCTTATTTCTTATTTCTTATTTCTTTTATTGCAATTGACCATTAAAACATACTTTTGTTCCAATTATGCACAATGTAAAAAGATGATTTTACCCTTTTTCATTAAAACACTTAGTCCTCTATGTCTTAACTTATAATACATCAAATAATTAAGCCTAAATGAACTTTAGTATGATAATAACACTCATGGATTTTTCTAGGGCCTATGTTGGGTTCTGACAATTCTTTTCCCTTAAAGAATTTCATCCTTGAAATTCATAACTGAAACATTTACCATTATCGTCACTAGTATTCCTATAACTCTACCTTGATCACAATCAAGCTTTGACCAATACTATCTCTTTTAGCTTGTTTTATTCTTTATTTTATCACATTTAAGTTCTATCTAACTTTATCTCTTTATGACAGTAACCTTCTCTTTTTAACATATTATTACTGAGCTTATTATATATCCTGTTAGTTTCCTTTTTAGTTGGGGTCTATACATATGATATGAAACTTTTCATGTCTTGTCAAATGATAGTTAGTGCTATGCTATGAGAGAATGATGATTTCATATTATGTAATAAAATGCAAATGCATTTTCTCATGTAATGTATATGTTTTTCCCCATTCCATACCATGATATGTTTAGTCATCTGCCCACACTTGTTAAGGAGTCACTGATAGGTATACAGAGCATCATAATAAATCAGGACTTATCATCATACCAACTTCAAATATGGAAAACCTTAACAAATATAAATAAACTCTTTCTTATAAAATATATTGATATAATCTCTATATATTCTATACATACACCTCTACTATAATTATAATAATAGTGATATATACATATTGTATACTATTCTATTGGAACTTAGGGTCTCATTAAGTATACTACCTTTACACACATACTAATATGAGTGAATAGTCTAGTCTATCATTCATACAAGCCATCCTAAAAAACTTTCTTCTTTTCTAATATTCCAAAAATACATATATGCATTTCCATTATTAGAATCTATCAATACATATAAATAAATATCAAAAGATGAGAATTTAAATACCAAAATCTTATTTGATTACATCTTGCTTTATTAGGATTTCAATCCTGTCGGTTTATAACAATATGGTTAAATCTATAGATCTGACCCTTTCATTATGGGCTACCTCTTCTTTTTGAGGTATATCTAAAACATTAAATTGCTTTTCACTCATTAGTGATGTACCACTTTTCTTTTGCTATTTTGGGCTATTCACAACAAAATGATCTATATGTCCACATCTAAAACAAGCCCTTATCAGAACTCTACACACACACCCCAATGATTTTTAGAATAATGTGGGTATCTATGAGCTTAGGCTCCTCTACTATGCCTAACTAAACCTCGCATGGGTTGGGATGTAATAGAGATTGATGTTTCTTATGATATGTGAATTCTCTTTCCATGTGTTTTGTAGAAGAACCTTTTTCCATTACCCCTTTCCTTTTACTTGTTTTCACTTTTTTTTGTACTTTTATTTCTATTTCTTGTAGTCTCATATTTCCTTTTGACATCTCTTGATATCCTATACTTGGTTAACTCTTATAAAATTTGAGTCAAGTTTTGGTTCATTTTTAGGTTTCCTTTTACTATTGAAGTAGGTATCTCATCATGAGATACAATAGTAGAATCGGAGGCAATTAAATTCGAAACCTAGGAATTGCTAACTTCTTTAATCTCTTTTTCAATCTCTTTCAAATCATCGATCTTTCATTCTACAACAAAGCAAAACAAGGATATATGCATTAGGCCAACATGATAAAACTTCCCATGATAACTAATTTCTAAACTCTTATTGACCAAAATTGCCTAAACCTTAGTCTAATACCAGGTTATGACACCTACTCTAATAGCCTATTTCTATCGTCAAACATATTATCATTATAACTATAACTTAATATTTGTTCTCTATATTGCTTCAATGTACAAATGTCTCTTAAGAAATTAAAGTATAACATGTAATCTTTACCATTAAAATTTAGCTTATAAAACATCTCTTTATACATTACAAAATTTGTCAATTACTAAAACATCTTTACTTTACATAATTTTCAGTACAAAATAAAAACTTCATAAATAAAAGAAAATGAAAATAAGGACTTAATACTTTCAATCTCTTTTATAACTTATATTGGCCATCCTGCTATAGATATTACCCTTGAAAAGAAGTCCTAGCTTGATAGCCTACACAAATAAGCACCCGAGCTAAGCTATAATGTTTAGTGGAGAGCTAACATCATGTGGATAACCTCTCTCGAAGGTCATCAAAATAATCACATACACTTAAAGCATGATATGTAAACATATAAGTTCACTAGAATAAATAATAGAAAATAAGTTAAAGGCATTTTAAGGCATTAAATAGTCTAATTTAATTCTTATATTCAATCGCCTATTATCATTCACTTACTTATCAATAACATATTGCTTTAGAAATATTCATATAGCACTTAAAATCATATACATCAATTTGACTTTCTTGATTTCCATAATTTGTTCCTAGTTAATCTTAATGACTTACATGACATTCATATGTATGTGTTAGTACCAAGCTAGATTTATAGAATAATCCAATTAATTAACCATTTTCATGACATATAAATGTTTACATTACTATCTTATATATCAAATGCATATATTAAGAGTCTTAATTATATTATCATTATTATGCCATTCCTTTGTATAGATCGAGGGATGGATAAGTTAAAAGAAATTGGAGATGAGATAGTTAAAGATTATAGTATTAGGGCTTTGGACTCTTCTGCTCCTGATTCTTTAAAAGTGAAATATGTCTAGATATCGATTTCCTTGCTTGAAAGGTTAAAATAGGTGATCCATGATTTGACTTAGATTCTATAAGAGTTATCTAAATTAAGAATGATGGTAGTTTTTGAGAAGAACTATGAGACTAAAGGTAACTATAATAAGAACCTAAAATAAAAGAAATCAAATAAAAGGGAAAAGATGATGAAAGAAGGTTCCTCTAGAAAAATACCACAACTTAAGCAAGGTTTAGTCAAGGAAGGCAGAGGTTCTCAAGCTCCTAAGTGCATTTATTGCTCTAAAAACCATTGGGGTGTATGTAGAGTTGCAAATCAGGTTTGTTTTAGATATGGGCATAAAGTTCATTTTATATCAAATTGCCCAAGACCACAAAACATTAAGAGAACAACATCCATGAGTGAAAAAGAAACTTAAGGTTCAAAAGAAGTATGAAGCTACTAAACAAGTTTCTGGTAAATATCTCTTCTACCTTAGAATTTATTTATTTGGATTGATAGATCCTAAACTTAGAAATAAAATTATATGCTTTTGGAATATTTGATATGATGGAAGTTTGTCAATAATATATGAATATGATTCGTATACGCAATTATGGTATAGGCATGTTAGTAGAATACATGGTGATTATTTTATAATGATAAATGAGATAGAGTTATGCTTAATTGATGAAAATATATAAAGATGAGGTTTTAGAGATGATAAGTTGAGGATTCATTATAATGCTTTGTATACTTGTCAGTGTTTCCTTATTGAGTACGGGTAATTGATGAAACATTACACATTAGATAGGGCAAAAACATATACAACACATGAGAATATGCATTTGTATCTTATTGTGTATATGAAAGCATCATTCATGCATAACATCAAGCATCATATTACATGTATAGGTCCCATTTAAAAAGAAAACTGATAGGATATATGTGAGCATAGTAATGATGTAATAATATGATGAGATTGCTCTTATATGGAGATAAAGTTATAAAAGAAGCAAATTAATTTAACATAAGCATCAAGGGCAGTTGGTAGAGATAGTATGGAATAAAAGTTTATAGCGTTAAACATAGAAGTATAAGAATGATAGTGATGTATTTGAGTAAGCAGTACAGGTATGGATTTTGAGGATAAAATTCCTTAAGGAGGAGAGATTTGTAAGGATCAAAAATAGGTCTTAGTAGAATTCAAGGGCAATAACATGTTATTAAAGACTAATTAAGCATTATTGGATGAATTATTATTAGTTAAGATCTAGTAAATTCATGGTCTTATATGATCACAGGTGCAATAGTCAATTGACATTGTGGTATATTAGTGTGTATAAATGAAATAAAATATAGTAAAGAGATTAATTGGGACATAAGTGTGATTAAGATGAATTAATTATGTAACGAATATGTTAATTATATGGTATGAATTTTATAAGGGTATAATTAAAAAGGGAAAAATAGTTTTAGGACTAAATTAAAAGTGGATATAAATTTAGAGGCCAATGTTTAAATAATGATTAAGTGGGGTTAATTTCATAAGAGATATAATATGATGGGGTTGAAATTGAAATGCAAAGGTGAGTGGAGTCAATTTATAACATGCGATTAGTTAGAGGATTTAAAGGGATATTATTGTGGGCCTAGCATGCAGTCATTCTCCACTTAATACCACATTCAAGGCAAGTATAAAAGGGGTTTTAAGTTATGGAGAATGGCAGGTTCTATAAGAAAGAAAGAAAGGCTTCATTTCAATTTCACTCCTCTCTCTCTCTCTCTCTTAAAGATAACAAAAAAATTAGCAGCCTTCCATCTCTCTCTCATCTCTTGCAAATACGATCCTATCTCTTTCTCTCATTTTATAAAGCAATTCTAGATTCTTATTCATGCATGTAAGGAAGGTGTGATCAAGGCTAGAAGTAGGAATGTGAAAAACAAGGAGAAAATATTTGTAAAAGAAGAAGTAAATTTCAGGTTTGGGAACTCAACCATTTTGCATGTTATAATCTTTGTTAGAAATATGGATTTATTATATGCAATTAACGTCTTTGAGGTTTGTGTTATGATTTATAGTCTTGAAACAAATTTTTGTTCTTGCATGTGTTTAAAATGAGGTAAAATTTCATAAGGAATGATAATTATAAAGTTTAAGTTAACATGCAAGCTTCCATCAAAATTTCAGGTTTAAGTTTACTTGACCTAGCTGTATTATTTTGTTAATATCTTGAGTTTTAGGATAGTAAATTAAATGATTCCAGTTGTAATGTTTCTCAAGACATTAATGTATATTTTTGTAGAAAGAAGCCACTTCTGAATTGGCCTTTAACTTTCCTTAAAATTTGAAACACCCTACTCTAGCATCTCTATCATATGTTATGAAGTCTACTTAAGTCATGTTATGTTAAACAATTATTTCGATTAACATCTATATGCATTAATGTCACCTGATCTGTCTAATCATATAACTTGTATTTTAATTAGGCATCTCACATCTTTCATGTACATTTCATTTTGAATAAGAATAGAGACTCATTATGCAACCCATTATTTTAATCATACTAGATTCAACTATCTTAGTCATTTCACTATCATGCATAGCATTCAGCATTCCAACACATTTGAATAAAGTCATTCTAGCTTCTAGATGCATGCATATACTAGCATTCTCACTAAGAGCTTATTACAACCATGACCTCCATATGACATACATATATAATATAAACTTTATACATATAGAACATGTAAGGAACTATACAAAATTAATCAAAATTTCTACATCAACTCCTATAGACTGGTGTCGGCCTATCCTGATATAGAGAACATTCTTGAGAAAAAACCTTGACTACAAAAGCCTACGCGGATCAAAATAACCTGTGCTAAGCTACACAGCTTAGTGGGGATATTAAAAGTGAAGGACAACCACTCACAGTGATCGTCAGGTTCAGTAAATCATACAAAATTTATAGAACACTTAAAATAACATATAAACGATATGCATATGATAAATGTAAAAATGTTTTTGATCAGCAATGTATTCTTGCATTCAAGTAGTCTCCAGAAATTCAACATTTCATAAAATGTTTTGTACATATATGTAAACATAAGAATAAGATACATGCATTGGAAAACTGGGTTAAACAAGATATTTCATAATTTATATGCCTTGTTATACTATAACCATTTATGATGTATTTATACTGTAACATATCCTGATTAAGTTCTAAAGGTGGATAATGGGAACAGTGGATACCCAAGGGTATCAAAACAGTGGATATCCAAAGATATAAGATCTATGGACCCAAATGTACGATGGACCTATCAAATGGACCCAATCGGGATCAACTAATAATCCAAACGGCTCTTTATGATCCCATAGGATAAAATGTACTTTAGACATAAACAAGTCAACTGTGGCAGTTGCAAAATCCCTATAGGCGCCTATCTATCCACAATTGAACTCTAATTGCAAGCAATACTTTCTTTAATTATGTTTTCATATACCATACTTGCACTTAATTAAATCAAAGCAAACGTATAACTATAGTATAACTATGTATACAAAGTTTATGTATATTGATTCACATAGTTTTTGATCGTGTTATCATTACTCATCATATATAGCTTAATCATAACATGGCAATCAAGTAATATTTCATACCTGTTTAAGTGCTAAACCTAAGTCATCCCTTGTTCTTAGAACTTTCCAATACAAAACAACTTAGGTATATGATCATGTAAAGAGATCCAAAATCTCTAATTTATATAAATACATGTAACCAATTTGCCAATTAACATTTCAATATTTTGTCAATTGAACATATATTATTTTAATAGATACCATAACATGTTATCCATAAGACATTACCTATGACATGGTCATACTATTATATTCCTTATTTCATAGCATAGGTACATGTCAAATATACACCTACTCATTATAGGATTTCATACATAAAATTAATCTTGCATTTAACAATCATGTACAAATTTAATTACAAATACATACATACATACATACATACATACATACATACATATATATATATATATATATATATATATATATATATATATATATCTTTGTCAATAATCTTTACCTATGTGCTTGTATGAATGTATATGTATACATACAACCTTTTTTTTAATTGTCATATTGCATGCCATATCCAATTCATTATGTATTCACATAGACACATATTTAACTTAACTATTAAACAAATAAGGTAAAATACATTAAAAATCTGCACAGGGCAGCATTTTGGACCCAATTTGTGAGCCACTTATGAATTTGAAAATGTCATTTTTAGGCTAAATAAACTTCTACAATCTTATTCCCATATGTGTCTAGTTTCTAAAAAATCAAAATTCACCTTAATTTCTTATCTATAGTTCAAGATATTAGAGAAAAACTATAGGCTATTCATAGAACCAAGACAGTGTTTATTACCACATATAAAAAATTTATAGTGTAAAATGAAGAAGAAATTAGACTAGCATGCCAAAGTTGTACTTCCAGGTTCTAATGTTACCAGAATTTAACTTTGTGGAAATTTAACAATTATACCAAAAGTTATGCCTAAATTACTAAAGTCTATACTCTAATAGTACATCCAATACCTATGAATTTCAAGTCAACATTTGACATGCTTGAATACATTTTTAAGTCATACTTCCTTAACAAAAAACGTGAATTTAAGATTCTATTTTTTATAAGAATTAACCTCATGTCATTATGATCATTGTACACACAGATATTTCAATATTTCCACAAACTATTTCAGAACTAGAATTAACAGTTCACCTAACATTCAATAAATCATAAAAATTATTTAGAGGTGGAATTAAGGCTAGATTACTCTACAATATTGTATGTATGTGTCTTTTTAAACTTTATAAGTTTGAATGGTTACAATTAGAGATTTTTATTTTAACTTATTCTAAAAGATCATACACTAGGTCAAGAGGTTTTCATCTCATCCTTGCATGTACACATCTTAAGTATTACAATCTCTTTAATTACTCAAATTTCAGGACATTCACAACATAATTCTACCAATATAGTCACAAAAAATAAGAATACTCTCATCCCATACCTTTGGTTGAAATCCCCTTTTGCTTTCAATCTCTAGCAACTCCTTTTCCTTTGATTTTTCTACTCTCCTTTTCTCATTTACAACAAACATCATCATTTAAATAAAATTCCAGCACCATACTCAATCATTACTTCAACATTGAGAAAGAGAAGGAGAAAAAGAAGATGAAATTCAGTAGAGATTATTTACCTTGAAGTTCTACACTTAGTTACCTTTAATTAACAATTATGAATTATCACTTAAATTGCTGGAAAGAATTCAAAGACAATGAAGGAAAATGAGATAAAGTATTTCTTGTTTTTACTCTCAAATGGCCGGCACATCCAACTCACTCAACTCACTCACATAATAAACACACACCTTTTTGCATGCTATAGTTTGACCCCTCCTGTTAATCTATCTTTTAAATCAACCTCTCCATTTAATCCTTTTAATAAATTGACCTCTCAATTTATTGTTCTATTCACAATTGACCCCTAAAACGCCATAATTACAAAATTTACCCCAAATTAATACTTTATACTTCAATTATACCCTTAAATAATATTAAACTATAATATTAAGTTTTATTTTCATGCTATTAGTAGAATAATAAAATAATTTATCCCTTGTTCCATACTTTTTATTAAATTCTCATTTTAATTTGGTCTTAGTCAAATAAAATCCTACTTAAAATATGAAATTTCAATTAGGGTCATGTTATGAGCCTCAAAAATCTCTCCCTCTTAAGGAATTTCGTGCTCGAAATTCATACTTGATTCAAACAATTGAGGATATTATTTTGTCATGGCTGCCTCTGTCTCTCAAGTTACTTCTTTTAAACTATGATGTTGCCAGAGTACTTTGACCAGAGGGATCTGCTTGCTCCTCAATTGTTTGATTTTCCTAGCCAGGATTTCCTTCAGTTCCTCATCATATGTGAAATTCGGCTATACTTGAATATCTTAAACTTGTAACTTATGAGATTCATCAAAGCGATATCTTTGAAGCATGGACACATTAAACACATCATGAAGCTTGGCTAATTCCATAGGAAGAGCCAACTTATAAGCCACTGGTCCGACTCTTTAAAGAATTTCATATGGACCAATAAATCTCGTACTGAGTTTTCCCTTTTTCCCAAATCTAAGCACCTTTCTCCAAGGAGATACCTTCAGAAACACTCTATCATCCACCTGATACTCAATATCTTTTCTTTTCAAGTCAGTATATGATTTCTATCACTAGCTTCTTTCAGCCTCTGCTTGATGGCTTGAACTTTTTTTTTCTGTATATTTGACAAGGTCAGGACCAACTATCCTACATTCATTTAGCTCAGTCTAGCAAACTGGAGTTCTACATTTTTTTCCATACAAAGCATCATATAGAGCCATCTGAATACTCTTCTGATAACTATTATTGTAGGCAAATTCCAATAAGGTCACATATTTGTCCCAACTTCAGAAAAACTCCAAAGCACATCCCCTTATCATATCTTTTAAAACCTGAATAACACTTTCAGATTATCCGTCAGCTGTGTTACCAAGGCCTCCTATAGACTTTGCCAAAATCTCGATGTAAACCGTAGATCTCGATCATAAATTATAGATACAGGTAACCATGTAATCGTACAATCTTATTCACATATAATTCTACAAGCTTATCCATAGAATAATCTGTTCAAATCATTATAAAGTGAGCTACTTTAGTTAACTTATCAACTATTACCCAAATAGCATCATATCTTCTTTGAGTAAGAGTCAAACTAGTAACAAAATCCATGGTAATGTCTTCCCACTTTCACTGTGGAATTGGAATGGGATTCAAAAAACCTGAAGGAAATTGATGTTCTGCTTTCATTTGCTGATACATTAAACATTTAGAAACATATTCAACAATATCCCTTTTTATGCCAGGCCACCAGTAAATCTGTTTCAACTCTTTATACATCTTTTTCCCACCTAGATGCATAGTAAAGGCAGTATTATGCGCTTCATGTAATAGTACCCTTTTCACTTCTGTGTCATCAGGAACACATAACCTATTATGGTAGTACACACCACCATCTTCTTTCACTGAAAAATCCGATTGATTTCCTTCACAAACTACTTTCACTACCTTTCGCAACTTTTTATCATCCTTTTGAGCATTTATCACTGTCTGCCTAACCATAGGTCTAGCTTTACTCTATACTAATAATGCACCATCCGATGCAAATTTCCATCTACACTACTTTAACATCAATGCTGCCATTGTCTTACGACTCAAGGCATCAGCAACCACATTCGCTTTTCCTGGATGGTAGTCAACTATACAATCATAATCTTTGAATAATTTTAACCACCTTCTTGCCTCAAATTAAGTTCTTTCTGAGTAAGCAAGTATTTGATGCTTTTATGATTAGTATAAATCCTGCATTTTTTCCCATATAAGTAATGTCGCCAAATCTTTAAAGCAAATACCATAGCTGCCAGTTCTAAATCATGAGTCGGGTAGTTTTGCTCATGTGGTTTCAACTGTCTAGATACATAAGCTACAACTTTACCATCTTGCATTAATACACAACCCAAACCAACCTTAGAAGCATCACTATACATTGCATACTTTTTCCCTGACACAGGTTGAGTTAACACTAGAGCTTCAATCAACATCTTCTTTAACCGTTCAAAGCTTGCTTGACAATGATTAAATCATTCAAACTTAATATTCTTCTTTAACAGCTTAGTGAGGGGTGAAGCAATGACAGAAAAACCCTTCACACAACGACGGTAGTAACCTGCCAACCCAAGAAAACTTCTAATTTCAAGTACATTCCTGGGTGGTTTCAAATTAACAATAGCTTCAATTTTATTGGGATCAACCATAACACCTTCAGCGGATACAACATGACCTAGGAAAGAAACTTCCTTAAGCTAGAGTCACATTTACTCAACTTGGCATACAACTAATTTTCTTTCAAAGTTTGCAACATAATCTTCTGATGTTCAGCATGCTAAACTTCATTTCTGGAGTAAACCCATATGTCATCAATAAACACTACAACAAATCGATCCAAGTAAGGTTCGAATACCCTATTAATGAGATCCATGAATGCAGCAGGTGTATTAGTCAACCTGAATGGAATAACTAAGAATTCATAATGTCCATATCGAGTTCTAAATGCAATCTTAGAAACATCCCCATCCTTTACTCTGAGTTGATAATAACCTGATCGCAAGTCTATCTTTGAAAACACACCAACACCACTCAACTGATCAAAAAAATCCTCAATTCGAGGCAAAAGATATTTGTTCATCACTATCACTTTGTTCAACTATCTATAATCAATACACATCCTTATAAACCCATCCTTCTTTTTAACAAATAAAATCGGAGCACCCCAAGGTGACACACTAGGTCTGATGAAGCCTTTGTCTAACAATTTCTATAATTGAACCTTTAACTCTTTCAATTCAGATGGAGCCTTTCTATATGGTTCCCTGGAGATCGAGGTTGTACCAGGTAACAGATCAATAGACAAATCAACATCTCTTTCTGGAGGAAGACCGGGTAGTTCCTTAGGAAATACTTCTGGAAATTCATTCACAATTGGTATATTCTCAAGCTTTACTGTATTCCTTTTTGAGTAAAGGACTAAAGCTAAGAATTCTTCACATCCTTTTTTAAGATAACGTCTAGCCTGTATTGCTAATATAACATTAGTTAGTGGATTAGAACAATAGCCTTCTACTACCACTTCTTTTCCTTCTTTATCCCTGAGAGTTACTATTTTCATTTCACAATTCACCACTGCATGATGCTTGGATAACCAATCCATTCTCAGAATTACATCAAACTCATGAAATGGTAACACAATCAAATCTGCTAGAAACTCTCTCCCCTGAACTACTATAGGATAGTCTTTACACACTTTATTAACAATTACACTATGCCCCAATGGACTAGTCACACAAACATCATAATCTAACTGTTGTATTTTAAACCTATCTCTACCCAAATCTCTAATACAAACATATAAATGAGTAGAGCCAGGATCAATAAGTGCATGTATGTCACAATTATAGAGAGAAAAAGTACTAGCTATAATTGTTATGGCATTCTATTCCTCTCAATCTTTAACTGTGTAAGCTCGGATAGAAACCACTTGTGCAGGAGTTCTATCAACTGATTCAGACACATTCTGAGATTGGGACCCATGACGAGTTGATCCACCCCTTCATTTGCCTCTATCTCTACCAGACGGGGGTGCATTAAAAGCTCCCTTGCTACCCTATTGTTTAAAACCTTGATTCTATTTCAAAGGATAATTTGCCATAAAATGATCAGTACTGCCACATCTAAAGCATTATCCAGCCAGTTTTTTGTAGTTACACCAATGGTACCTCAAACAATGTGGACATTCAGGTGCTTGACCTAACTCGATCTTCCTGAAACTTCTTTCTCAGATTTAGACTTGGCAGAGGACTCTTGTTTCTTTCCTTTATTATCAGAACTAAAAATTGACTCTACATGCTGACCTCCTTGAGATCCTCTAAATCTTTTTCCAGTGGAAGATCCTCCTTTAGAACCACTATTTTTGTGCTCCCTCTCTTTTTTAGCTATCCCATGATTTTCAACTTTCATGGCAGTCATAACTAGTTTATTAAAATCTACCACATTCAAAGATGTAAATTTGAATAGTTTTTCTTTAATTCGATCATTCAACCCATCTTCAAAGTGTCTAAATTTAAAGACTCATGTCAACATCTCCTTAGGCATATACTTGCATAACCAGCTAAATTTTTTTCATATTCAACCATACATAGAGCCTTTTGTCTCAGATTCAAAAACTGCTTCAATTTCTCCTCCTTGTAAGCCTCAGTAATATTTTTCTTTCTAAACTCCTCCTCAAAGAATTCCCAGGTAAGTGGGTCAGGTAACTAAGGTTGTCTTATATTAGCTTCCACTTAACATGAGCCATGCCTTGAAGTAAGGACACAACACAATATACCTTGTGATTTGCAGGGTAGTTAATTTCATCAAATATCCTCTTCTGCCTTTCCAACCAGAACTCAAATTCTTTAGATTGTTCTAAATTAGTGCCCATAAATTCTTATGCCCCATACTTCCTAATTTCAAATATTGGAGCTTTGGACATAGTCATTCTTTGCAGAATTTGGGCCATATCCTGAGAAATTTTCAATAAAGCTTATCCAGGAACCGCAGTAGGAATTTCATTTTGATGTGATGATAAAGTCACAGTATTAGAAGGATTTGATCTAACCGGAAAATTACTTTCAGCCGATTCTTCTATAGCATCCCTAGAGGAATTCTCCATCTTTAATCTATAAGAAAATAGGAACTTTCTCATTAGGCTAACACAACATTATCTCATATTATAGAATACTATACTAAAATTACCCAGAAAAGACTAAACCATGCCCTGATACCAAATTGAAACACCCTACTCTATCATCTCTATCATATGTTAGAAGTTTATTTAAGTCATGTTACGTTAAGTAAGTATTTTGATTCACATCTACATGCATTCATGTCACCTGATCCATCTAATCATATAACTTGTATTCTAATTAGGCTTCACACATCTTTCATTTACCTTTCATTTTGAATAATAACAGTGACTCATTATGCAACCCATTATCTTAATCATACTAGATTCAACTACCTTTGTCATTTCACTAACATGCATAGCATTTAGAATTCCAATACATTATAATAAAGGCATTCTAGCTTTTATATGCATGCATATACTAGCATTCTCACTAAGAGCTTATTACAACCTTAACCTCCATATGACATACATATATAAAATAAATTTTATACATACAGAACATCTAAGGAACTATACAAAATTAATCAAAATTTCTAAATCAACTCTTACGGCCTGTCCTGATGCAGAGAACACTCCTGAGCAATAACCTTGTTTACCAAAACCTACACATATCAAAATAACCCGTACTAAGATACACAGCTTAGTGGGGATATTAAAAGTGAAGGACAACAACTCACAGTGATCATCAGGTTCAGTAAATCATAAAAAATTTACAAAACACTTAAAATAACAAATAAACGATATGCATATGATAAATGTAAAAATGTTTTTGATCAGCAATGTATTCTTGCATTCAAAAAGTCTCCATAAATTTAGAATTTCATAAAATGTTCTGTACATATATGTAAACATAAGAATAAGATACATGCATTGGAAAACTCAGTTAAATAAGATATTTCATAATTTATATGCCTTGTTATACTGTAACCATTTATGATGTATTTATACTGTAACATAGCCTGCTTAAGTTCTAAAGGTGGATAACGGGAACGGTGGATATCCGAGGGAATCAAAATAGTGGATATCTGAAGATATCAGATCTATGGACCCAAACATGTCGTCTGTACGGTGGACCTATCAAATGTACCTAATCGAGATCAATTAACAACCTAAACGACTGTTTATAATCTCATAGGATCAACTGTACTTTAGACCCAAACAGGTCGACTGTGGCAGTTGCAAAATCACTATAGGTGCATATCTATCCACAATTGAACTCTAATTGCATGCAATACTTTGTCTATATACCATACTTACACTTAATTAAATTAATTTGCAAACGTATAACTATAGTGTATCAATATTATTACTATAGTATAACTATGTATACAAAGTTTATGTATATTGATTCATATAGTTTTTGACCATCTTATCATTAGTCATCATATATAGCTTGATCATAACATGGCCATCAAGTAATATTTCATACCTATTTAAGTGCTCAACCTAAGTCATGCCTTGTTCTTAGAACTTTCAAATAAAACACAACTTAGGTATATGATCATGTAAAAAGATCCAAAATCTCTAATTTATATAAATACATGTAACCAATTTGCCATTTAACATTTCAATGTTTTGTCAATTGAGTATATATTATTTTAATAGATACCATAACATGTTATCCATAAGACATTACATATAATATGGTCATACTATTATATTCCTTATTTCATATCATAGGTACAAGTCAAATATACACTTACTCATCATAGGATTTCATACATAAAATTAATCTTGCATTTAACAATCATGTACAAATTTAATTACAAATATATATATATATATATATATATATATATATATATATATCTTCGTCAATAATCTTTACCTATATGCATGTATGAATGTATATGTATACATATAACCCTTTTTTTAATAGTCATATTGCATGCCATATCCAATTCATTATGTATTCACATAGACATATATTTAACTTAACTAGTAAAAAAAATAAGGTAAAATACATTAAAAATCTGCATAGGGCAGCATTCCAGACCCAACTTGTGAGCAACTTATAAATTTGATAATGTCATTTTTAGGCTAAATAACCTTCTACAATCTTATTTCCATATATGTTTAGTTTCCAAATCATCAAAATTCACCTTAATATCTTATCTATAGCTCGAGATATTAGAGAAAACTATAGGCTGTTCATAGAACCAAAATAGTGTTTATTACCACAAATAAAAAATTTATAGCGTAAAATGAAAAAGAAATTAGACCAGCATGTCTTTACCAAAGTTGTACTTCCAGGTCTCTAGTGTTACCATAATTTTACTTTGTACCAATTTAACAATTATACCAAAATTTATGCCCAAATTACTAAAGTTCGTTCCTTAGCAGTACATCTAGTACCTACGAATTTCAATTCAACATGTGACATGTTTGCATACATTTTTAAGTCATACTTCCTTCATAAAAAATGTGCATTTAGGATTCTAATTTGCATAGGAATTAACGTCATGTCATTCTAATCATTGTACACATAGATATCTCAATTTTTCCACAAACTAATCCAGAACCAGAATTAACAATTCAACTAATATTTAATAAATCATAAAAATTATTTAGAGGTAGAATTAAGGCTAGGTTCCATATACAATCTTGTAGGTATATGTCTTGTAAAACTTCATAAATTTGAATAGTTACAATTAGAGATTTATATTGTAACATATACTAAAAGTTCAGTTACTGGATCAAGAGGTTTTCATCTCATCCTTACATGTACACTTCTTAAGTATTATCATCTCTTTAATTACTCAAATTTCAGGACATTCACAACATAATTCTACCAATACAGCCACAAACAAATTTGAAGACTCTCATCCCATAACTTTGCCCGAAATCCCCATTTGCTTTCAATCTCTAGCAACTCTTTTTCCTTTGATTTTTCTACTCTCCTCTTCTCCTTTACAACCAACATCATCATTTAATTAAAATTCCAGCACCATACTCAACCATTACTTCAACAAATTCAGAAAGAGAAGGAGAAAAAGAAGATGAAATTTAGTAGAGATTATTTACCTTGAAGTTCTACACTTAGTTGCCTTTAATTAACCAACATGAATTATCACTTAAATTGCTTGAAAGAATTCAAAGACAATGAAGGAAAATGAGATGAAGGATTTCTTGTTTTTCCTCTCAAATGGCCGACACATCCAACTCCCTCAACTCCTCTCTCCTTTTTTAAATCCTTATTATATAGTGACATGAAAAATATCCTTTTTAGTCCTTCTAAACTTTGCATGTCACACAATAAATACACACATTTTTGCATGCTATAGTTTGACCCCTCCTTTTAATCTATCTCTTAAATCAACTTCTCCATTTAATCCTTTTAATAAATTAACTTATCAATTTATTGTTCTATTCACAATTGACCTCTAAAATGCCATAATTACAAATTTTACTCCAAATTAATACTTTATACTTCAATTATACCCTTAAATAATATTAAACTATAATATTAAGTTTTATTTTCATGCTATTAATATAATAACAAAATAATTTATCAATTGTCCCATACTTTTTTATGAAATTCCCATTTTTAATTTGGTCTTAATCAATTAAAATCCTACATAAAATATGCAATTCCAATTAGGTTCATGTTAGAGGCCTCACAAATCACTCCCCCTTAAGGAATTTTGTTCTCAAAATTCATACCTGGTTCAAACAATTGAGGATATTGCTTTCACATTGCTGCCTCTGGCTCCCAAGTTACTTCTTATACACTATGATGTTACCAGAGTACTTTAAGCAGAGGGATATGCTTGTTCCTCAATTGTTTGATTTCCCTAACAAAGATTTCCTTCGGTTCCTCATCGTACATGAAATTCGGCTATACTTGAATATCTTGAACTTGTAACATATGAGATTCATCAGAGCGATATCTTTGAAGCATGGATACATGAAACACATCATGAAGCTTGGCTAATTCCACAAGAAGAGCCAACTTATAAGCCATTGGTCTGACTCTTTGAAGAATTTCATATGGACCAATGAATCTCAGACTGAGTTTTCCCTTTTTCCTAAATCTAAGTACCTTTCTCCAAGGAGATACCTTCAGAAATAGTCTGTCACCCACCTGATACTCGATATCTTTTTTTTTTTAAGTCAGCATATGATTTCTATCATCACTAGCTTCTTTCAGCCTCTACTTGATAACTTGAACTTTTTCTTCTGTATCTTTGACAAGGTCAGGACCAACTATTCTACATTTATTCAGCTCAGTCCAGCAAACTGGAGTTCTACATTTTCTGCCATATAAAGCCTCATATAGAGCCATCTGAATACTCTTCTAATAACTATTATTGTAGGAAAATTCCATTAAGGCCACATATTTGTCCCAACTTCCAAAAATCTCCAAAGTACATCCCCTCATCATATCTTTTAAAACCTGAATAACCCTTTCAGATTATCCATCCATTTAAGGATGAAAATCTATACTGTACTTGAGCTATGTTCCCAAGGCCTCCTGTAGACTCTGCCAAAATCTCGATGTAAACCTTGGATCTCGATCAGAAATTATGGATACAGGTATACCATGTAATCGTACAATCTCATTCACATACAATTCTGTAAGCTTATCCATAGAATAATCTATTCAAACTGGTATAAAGTGAGCTACTTTTGTTAACTTATCCACTATTACCCAAACAGAATCATATCTTCTCTGAGTAAGAGGCAAATCGGCATCAAAATCCATGGTAATGTCTTCCCACTTCCATTGTGGAACTGGAATGGGATTCAAAAGACCTGAAGGAAACTGATGTTCTGCTTTCACTTGCTGACACGTTAAACATTCAGAAACATATTCAACAAAATCCTTTTTCATACCAAGCCACCAGTAAAACTATTTGAACTCTTGATACATCTTTTTCCCATCTAGATGCATAGTAAAGGTAGTATTATGCACTTCGTGCAATAGTACCGTTTTCACTTCTATGTCATTGGGAACACATAACCTGTTATGGTAGTACACACCACCATCTTCTTTTTCTGAAAAATTCAATTGATTTCCTTCACAAACTACTTTCACAACCTATTGCAACTTTTTATCATCCTTTTAAGCATTTATCACCGTCTTGCTAACCATGAGTCTAGCTTTAAGCTATGCTAATAATGCACTATTCGATGTAAATTTCCATCTACACTGCTTTAACATCAATATTGCCATTGTCTTACAACTCAAGGCATCATCAACCACATTTGCTTTTCCTGGATGGTAGTTAACTATACAATCATAATATTTGAATAATTCTAACCACCTTCTCTGCCTCAAATTAAGTTCTTTCTGAGTAAGCAAGTCTTTGAGGCTTTTATGATCAATATAAATCCTGCATTTTCCCCATACAAGTAGTGTCGCCAAATCTTTAAAGCAAATACCATAGCTGCCAGTTCTAAATCATGAGTCGGGTAGTTCTGCTCATGCGATTTCAACTATTTAGATGCATAAGCTACAACTTTACCATCTTGCATTAATACTGTAAGGACCATAAATAGGTCCTAGTAGAATTCAAGGGCAATTACATGTTATTAAAGCCTAATTGAGCATTCAATAGGGCAATTACATGTTATTAAAGCCTAATTGAGCATTATTGAATGAATTATTAAGAATTAAGATATTGATTAAGGAAAAAAATTTATTAAGTTATCATTAATTGTGTGATAAATGTGTGAATTATATGGTATGAATTTTATAATGGCATAATTAAATTATTATGTTGGTATAATAATATTCAAGGTTGTAATTGAAGTATAAAGTATTAGTTAAAGGGTCAATTTTTGATAAAACTAAATATAGGGTTAAATGTAATAATATAATATTTATTTAGGGTCCAATTAAAAGAGCATGTAAATTTAGGGGCCAATATTAAAAGAAAACTTAAGTGGGGTTGATTGTAAAAAAGAGAAATAAATTAAAGGTTAGTTTTTAAAAGAGTAATACATGCAAGGATTAAAGAGAAATTTGCCCACTTAATTCCATAGGAAACGGTGATCACGTGAGAAATTCCACTTTCTATTCTTGAAAATGGTAAACTCATATTGCTGGCAAGAGAATGTTTCAATCTCCACTCTTCTCCTTTAATGATTTGAGATTATTTTAAAGTGATTTTATTATAGAAATCTTATAATAAAATGTATAAAATTATATTTGATGATTAATTGGAAATAAAACATCAATCTTTGATGTTTAAATCTACATGTATGTAAGTTTTAAAATTTTGGGTTTGGGTTCACTAGACCTAGTTGTATTCTTTTAGTAATATCTTGAGTTTTAAAATAGATAATTAGATGATTCCAATTAGGTTTTAAAATAGACTTCCAAAAAAAGATTTCATAAGAAGAAATCACATTCTAATTCTACTTCAAAAGGGGTCATAACCTAGCTTGAAAATCGGATAAGTGTGCAGTCTCATACTCATGAACATTAGTCAGTATTTGGACGATATCTTTTAATTTATAACTGATATTGAGATGACATTTGATGTTATAAAAATATAAATGTATATCTGCAATTTTGTAGAAGAAAATAGTCTCTAAAAAGGTCGTTTAATATGTCAAAAATGAAGTATAAAATGAGTTTATTAAGTAGTTTATAGGATTTTGGGAACAGGGGGGAAATTCGTATGGCCAAAAAGGCTACTATCGTGAGTGCGACATTTTTCATGAGAGTGACATCACGATTTTGCCATAAATTTGCTTTTTTATTTCCCTTTATCATTATATTAGGCTACCCCCATGTGTTACACATATAACTG
The DNA here is from genome assembly GCA_037975025.1 of Excoecaria agallocha. Lineage (NCBI taxonomy): Eukaryota > Viridiplantae > Streptophyta > Magnoliopsida > Malpighiales > Euphorbiaceae > Excoecaria > Excoecaria agallocha. Next base: position 21,997,916 of record CM075814.1, on the reverse strand, counting down.
AACAAAATAGGCCTTGAATGTAATTATATGAAGGCTATAGACTCGTGTGTATATAAATTTGTATCAAAGCATATATATATGGGTTTGCTTGATTTGTATCATTTACATTGAAAATTTTCTATGAATGTGTATACCTATGCATCATTGAAATTGTGCATTAATAGTTAAGTTATAGCACCATGAATAATTATGAAAACTTACACGAGTGGTCATCTAATATAGATGTAATGTGATAACCTAAACTTCAGTTAAAGGTCCCAAATGGATATCTAAACTATTTTCATTATGAATTATACAATTTCTAGCATAGAAATACATGTATTAATGAATATATTTTGAGTTATGATTATGTATATATATACACTTTATTTACATGTTGATACGTTATATATGAGTTAACATGAAAGTACATTAAATTATGTATGGTCTATGATATGTTTACTGATAAAAGTATATATATATATACATTCATATATGAACAAGCTTGTTATATATGAACATACTTAAATGTAGATATAAATACATACATGATAGTTAATATTAAAAATGCTATCCATGAATGTTCATTTGATGCTGGAGTATATGAACTAAGAAAATGAAAACATGTCATGTTATATATATTTATATGTAAAGATGATGGTACCTAGTTGTATACATATTAATGAACCTAAAGCTACTAAATTTAGTTATATGACTTGTCCTTGAATGGTCTAATATATATATATATATATATATATATATAATTCTAGATGATTATACATGATTCTTATTGATTTCTTGAAGTTACTATGATACTTATAGCTTGAAATGTTAGCTTTACTTGTATAAAGAAGTAATGTGATTAGTAGAATATATGTGTACATATAACAATAAATAAATATATATATATATATATATATAGTATGATCTTACATGATTGGGTTTGAAGCTTGAAAGATGTTTTAGAGTAATGATTTAAAGAATATGCTTAAAGTGAAATGTATGAATATGTCTTTGCTTAATTGAAATGACATGATTAAGCATATGTGCTGTCACATGTTAGCATGCTAAAATACAAATCTATAATGCTATAGACTCAATTATAGAAATCTTATTAAAGCATATAATGGCAATGTTATATGAGACTATGTATACAAGTCTATGCATTAGAGAGGGAGTATCTTGTCATGTGATTGTTACATGAGCAAATTGTATAAATTGTTTATGAATTGTGCATATATGTTTATGTACTAGAGAAGATATATATTTTTACATGATTATGTATGGGTACAAATGGCATTATATAAGTATAGTCTTGACATACGAAATAGTTACATGATTGAATAGGATTACAAGTACAAAATAGTAATACCTATCAATGAGCATGTTCATAGGTTTACAGAAAGTTACACATGAGCGTGTATATGAGTACATTGTTCATAGTTATACAAAAGTATACATGTGTATATAAAAATATGAATGAATAAAGAAAAGATAAAGTAAAGAGATTATACTACCAGTGTTGAGTCTAGGAAATGGATAGATAGGCATGCCTATAAGGGTACCTTGCAACTGCTTCTAAATAGTTTTGACCTGTTTAGGTCAACTTTAAATTAAAAGTTACAGTGACCTTATTTTGGTTTAAAAGTTAGATTTGATTTAAACAACCCCATTTGGGTTGTAACCGACCCCGCTTGGGTCCGCTTGACCCGTCCATGTTATTTGTTTGACCCCATTTGGGTCAACCGATTTATCATACAGTTTTATCCCTACAAGAGATCACCGTTTAATACCTCTGGGTATCTTATTTGTACCTTCAGGTGCCACTATTATAATCAACAGTTTTGTACCTTCTAGTACTACCGTATAACCCGATATCCACCTCTAACCGGCAAATTACTTTTAGTCGATTCTTCTATAGCATCCCTAGAGGAATTCTCCATCTTTAATCTATAAGAAAATAGAAACTTCTGCATTAGGCCAACACAACACTATCTCATATTATAAAATCCTATACTCAAATTGCCTAGAAAAGACTAAACCATGCTCTGATACCAAATTGAAACACCCTACTTTAGCATCTATGTCATATGTTATGAAGTCTACTTAAGTCATGTTATGTTAAGCAATTATTTCGATTAACATCTACATGCATTCATGTCACCTGATCCGTCTAATCGTATAAATTGTATTCTAATTAGGCTTCTCACATCTTTCATGTACATTTCATTTTGAATAATAACAGTGACTCATTATGCAACCCATTATCTTAATCATACTAGATTCAACTATCTTAGTCATTTCACTATCATGCATAGCATTCAGCATTCTAGCACATTTTAATAAAGTCATTCTAGCTTCTAGATGCATGCATATACTAGCATTCTTAGTAAGAGCTTATTACAACCTTAACCTCCATATGACATACATATATAATATAAACTTTATACATATAGAATATGAAAGGAACTATACAAAATTAATCAAAATATCTAAATCAACTCCTATAGATTGGTGTCAGCCTATCCTGATGCAGAGAACATTTTTGAGCAAAAACCTTAACTACCAAAACCTACATGAATCAAAATAATCCGTGCTAAGCTACACAGCTTAGTGGGGATATTAAAAGTGAAGGACAACCACTCACAATAATCGTAAGGTTTAGTAAATCATACAAAATTTGTGGAACACTTAAAATAACATATAAACGATAAGCATATGATAAATGTAAAAATATGTTTGATCAGCAATGTATTCTTGCATTCAAGTAGTCCCTATAAATTCAAAATTTCATAAAATGTTATGTACATATATGTAAACATAAGAATAAGATACATGCATTGGAAAACTCAATTAAACAAGATATTTCATAATTTATATGCATTGTTATACTGTAACCATTTATGATGTATTTATATTGTAACATAGTCTGCTTAAGTTCTAAAGGTGGATAACAGGAATGGTGGATACTCGAGGGTATCAAAATAGTGGATATCTGAACATATTAGATCTAAACCCAAATGGGTCGTCTATATGGTGGACCGGTCAAATAGACCCAATCGGGATCAACTAACAACCCAAGCAACTGTTTATGATCCCATAGGATCAACTGTACTATAAACCTAAACAGGTCGACTGTGGCAGCTGTAAAATCCCTATAGGTGCCTATCTATCCACAATTGAACTCTAATTGCAGGTAATACTTTATTTAATTATGTTTTCATATACCTTACTTACACTTAATTAAATCAATTTGCAAACATATAACTATAGTGTAGCAATATTATTACTATAGTATAACTATGTATACAAAGTTTATGTATATTGATTCACATAGTTTTTGATTGTGTTATAATTAGTCATCATATATAGCTTGATCATAACATGACAATCAAGTAATATTTCATAACTTTTTAAGTGTTTAACCTAAGTCATGCCTTATTCTTAGAACTTTCCAATACAACACAACTTAGGTATATGATCATGTAAAAAGATCCAAAATCTCTAATTTATATAAATACATGTAACCAATTTGCCATTTAACATTTCAATGTTTTATCAATTGAGCATATATTATTTTAATAGATATCATAACATGTTATCCATAAGACATTACCTGTGACATGGTCATACTATTATATTCCTTATTTCATAGCATAGGTATATGTCAAATATGCACTTACTCATCATAGGATTTCATACATAAAATTAATCTTGCATTTAAAAATTATGTACAAATTTAATTAATTAAATATATATATATATATATATATATATATATATATATATATATATATATTACATATCATCATCAATAATCTTTACCTATGTGCATGTATGAATGTATATGTATACATATAACCCTTTTTTAATAGTCATATTGCATGCCATATCTAATTCATTATGTATTGACATAGACACATATTTAACTTAACTATTAAAAAATATAAAGTAAAATACATTAAAAATTAGCATAGGGCAGCATTTTGGAACCAACTTGTGAGCCACTTATGAATTTGAAAATGTCATTTTTAGTCTAAATGACCTCCTACAATCTTATTTTCATATGTGCCTAGTTTTCAAATCAACAAAATTCACCATAATATCTTATATGTAGCTCGAGATATTAGAGAAAAACTATAGGCTGTTCATAGAACCAAAACAATATTTATTACCACATATAAAAACTTTATAGCATAAAATGAAGAAGGAATTAGACCAGCATGTCTTTGTCAAAGTTGTAATTCTGGGTCTCTAGTGTTACCATAATTTTACTTTGTAGCAATTTAACAATTCTACCAAAATTTATGCTTAAATTACTAAAGTCTGTTCCCTAGCAGTACATCCAGTACCTACGAATTTCAAGTCAACATTTGACATGCTTGCATACATTTTTAAGTCATAATTCCTTCATAAAAAATGTACATTTAGGATTCTATTTTACATAGGAATTAACCTCTTGTCATTACAATGATTTTACACATAGATATCTCAAATTTTCCACAAATTGTTCTAGAACTGAAATTATAAGTTCACCCAACATTCAGTAAACGATAAAAATTATTTAGAGATAGAATTAAAGCTAGGTTCCTTCTACAATCTTGTAGGTATATGTCTTGTAAAACTTCAAAAATTTGAATGGTTACAATTAGAGATTTCTATTTTAACTTATACTAATAGTTCATGTAGCACCCCCTATGCAAAAACCCTATTTATTTGATAAATTAAATACTATTAATCATGCTTATACAATATATTCATTTAACTATCATTTTACCATTAATCATGTCATATGGTTTCATATACTTATGTATGTGCTACAAGTCTATTCCTGTATTGAATTTCATACTTAATATTATGCATACTATACTATATAAATATTACTTTATTTATATCACATGCACACACTCTTTCTTAGCTTTACTACTAGTGAGTTACAATACTTCACATTGGTTATACACATTTTATAAGATAACTGGCCAAAAAGCAGAACATGTGATATTAGTAATACAAAAATATCCTACATCAAGGTTAACAGTCGATGGTTGGCCCTTCCTGATGCAGAGATCGTCCCTCAACAAAAGTCTTATTAATTGTACCTACACAGATAAATAACCCATGCTAAGCTATAAAGCTTAGTGGGGAATATCTACAGATGGATGGCCACTCACAGCGGTCATCAAAATATACATACAACATGTACTATAAATAACATGTACAAAATAACATGACAATAATAACAAAAACTTTAAAACATAAAACATATCCTCATGTACACAAACATTGTACCCAATAGAGTGACAAATATTCTCGTATTCATAATTCATATAGACAACAATTTCCCATGTGAACATACTCAAATGAAACATAATTTCTATGGGCAAACCAACAATATAACCCATAATATCAATCTTTAGTCAGATAAACTTTAACCATTTAATTTTGATCATTACTATAAATAAAGTTTAGCCTGCCTTAGCTTTATCAGTGGATAACGAGAACTATCGATACACTTCGGTATCAAAATGAATAATATCTGAAGATATAAAATCTATAGACCCAAATGGGGCCAAATTATACTGTAAACCGATCAAGAAGACCCAAATAGGGTTGCCTATCAACCCAAACGGGGCTGTGCATGATCCAAACAGGATCAAACATACTTTAGACCCAATTGGGCCAGACTATGGTAGCTGCAATTTCCCTATAGGCGCCTATATATCCACATCTGAAACTCTATTGCAGGCAGAACTATATTCATGTCCAATTCACATATTAAGATTGTATTCAGAGTATACTTTTTGTACATATATAGAGTCTTGTAAAACTATGAGATTCTCTAGTGCATAAACAAATATATGCACATTTCATATGCCAAGTTATACAATTAGCTCATCCAATTCGTGTGACTATAAATTTGTATCACGACATATAGGCATGAAATATAATCATCATATCATATACTTGATCATGTTCTCATTAAGCATCTCATGTGTTCATAGTCATGCTAAAACATTTTCATCTCATAGGGCAATTACATGCTCACACACTCATATATATAATCATAAATGTACATACTTGGAGGTACATTCGCATATAGTAGGCTTATTCCTATAAACATGTTTACAAATACATATGCCTTTATCATCATTCAGATCATGTGCCCTTCATGTCATAGGATTACATATGTATACATCAATTTGGCATATGACAATCATGTACAAGTCTAATTACATGTATAGGTTAGATATTTCATCACTAATCTTTATTCATATACACAAACGAATGTATATGTAAGCATATAAATCCTTCATTGATAGTCATATTACATGCCCTATCCAATTTATTTTACAATCACAAAAACAACTATTTGTCTCAATTTTATTAGTAATCATAAAATCAAGTGCAGCAACAATCTGTACAGGGCAGCATTTCGGACTTGACTTGTGAGCCACATTTGGAAAGGAAAATGTCATTTTTAGTCAAAATGATCTTCCACAATTTTATCCTCCTATATGTCTAGTTTCCAGAGCATCAAAGTTCATCTCAATATCTAACCTATAGCTTGAATTATTTGAAAAATACTATAGGTTGTTTTTAAAACCAAATAGTGTGGACTGTCATTTAGAACAATTTATAATGTAAAATTTAGAAGGATTTAAACCAACATTTCTTCATCAAAGTTAGACTATCATGTCTCTAATCTTACCAGAATTTTCTTTTGTAACATTTCAACATCTCTACAAAAAGATATACCCATTATTTTAAATTTTTTTCTGTGTCCAGTCTAGGGAACTAGTTCGGATTCAACCCTAAATTCCATGTAATTAGAGGGAGATTTAAGTCTAGGTTTCTTCATATGAAATATAGGTATAGAAGTTTATTTTCCAATGCAAAAAAATCATTCAATTTTCTATTCTATAGCTCAACTTATGAGCAAAACAATCTAGATAGGTCATTCAGTCATAACGAAGTGTTTGACTCATAAAGAGATTCACGAGTGAAGCTGAAAGGCCAAAACTAGTGTCTCATGAAGGGGTTCACGAGTGGAGAAGAAGTTGCATATCATGACTCCTGAAGAGGCTTACGAGTCGAACTAAAATTCACAACTCGTGAAGGTATTCATGAGTGAGAATCAACAATCACGAATGACTCACAAGAAAATAGATGCACGACTCGTGAAGAGCTTCACGAGTCAGACAATAAATCACGACTCGTGAAGATATTCACGACTCGGCAAAAACCTATTCTGTTCTTCAACCTCACATCGTTAAAATCCAACAAAATGTAACTTTAAATTTCTGTAAATCATAACCAATTCTAGTAATTAATTCCACATGCAATATGAATAGCCTAAATTCCCATACCTTAGCTGAAAATCCCTATGTCTTCAACCTCTAGCAATACCCTTTCCTTTGCTTTTCCTTCCTTCCTCTTCTCCTTCACAAATATCACCGTCATTCAAATTTTCAGCACTTAGTTAATGTTCTCCTCAGTCAAAATTAAAAGAAGAAGAAGATGATGATGAAGGGTTCAATTAATAGTTTAATTACCTTAATTTTAATGCATTGAACTCTTGATTAACTAACTAAAATTATCATCTAATTGCTTGAGATGATTCAATGGAAATGAAAGCAAGAAGAGATGAAGATTTTTGGTTTCTCTCACTCAAATGCCGACCTGCACTCACAACACGCCACCTCCATCTCCACTAACTGTTGTCTTCTATACCAACAAAGCAAATTCCCTCTTTAGTACCTTGAAATTTTGCATGTCTTACATTTACCTTATAATTCATTCCTTCTCTCAAATTGACCTTTAAACATAAATTTATATCCACATTTGACCCTTGAGTTTTTGAAACTATAAATTTACCCCAAATTAATACTTTTTACTTCAATTGCACCCTCAATTAATATTAAACCATACTTTAAAATTGTATTTTCATGCAAATAACATAATAACATGATAATTTACCCCCTATACGCCACTGGCCCAACTCTTTGAAGAATCTCATATGGGCCAATAAACCTTGGGCTCAATTTACTCTTTTTCCCAAATCTCAATACTTTTCTCCAAGGGGACACTTTCAAAAACACTTTGTCACCCACGTGATATTTAATATCTTTTATTTTTAAGTCAGCATAAGACTTTTGTCTATCACTAGCTTCCTTCAATCTCTACCTGATAACTTGTACCTTTTTTTCAGTATCTTTAACAATATTTGGACCAATAACTCTGTGCTCCGACAATTCAGTCCAATAAACAAGAGTTCTACACTTTTGGCCATACAAGGCCTCATAAGGGGCCATCTCGATGCTCCTTTGATAACTGTTATTGTAGGCAAACTCTATTAAAGCTAAATATCTATCCCAACTTCCATCAAAATCCAAAACACATCCTCTCATCATATCTTCTAGAATTTGGATAACCCGTTCAGATTGCCCATCCGTCTGAAGGTGGAATGTTGTACTGTAACGGAGCTGAGTTCCTAGTGCTTACTGCAAACTCTGCCAGAATCTCGATGTGAATCTTGGATCTCAATCAGAGATTATTGACATCAAAATGCCATGCAGTCTAACAATCTCATTTACATAAAGTTTTGCCAGTTTATCCATAGGGTAATCCATCTGAACTGGTATGAAATGAGCTGATTTAGTTAGCTTATCAACTATAACCCAAACTGCATCATGCTTTTTCTGTGAAAAGGGCAATCCTGTTACATAATCCATGGTAATATCCTCCTATTTCCACTGTGGAATTGGGATGGGGTTCAACAAATTAGAGGGTAACTGGTGCTCTGCTTTCACCTGCTGACAAGTCAAACATTTGGAGACATATGCTACCGCATCTTTCTTCATACTAGGGTGCATAGTAAATACTGTATTGTGAGCCTCATTCAATACTGTTCTTTTTAATTCTTTGTCATCAGGAACATATAATCTATTCTGATAATACAAACCCCTATCCTTTTTCACTGAATACTCAGAATGGGTCCCTTCATGTGAAAACTTCAAAATCTGTTGTAACCTTTCATCATGTTTCTGAGCATTAATCACTGTTTGCCTCAAACAAGGTCTAGCCTTCAACTGTGCTATTAAAGCACCATCATATGTAAGTTTCCATCTACAGTTATGTGCAATCATAGCAGCCATCATCTTACGGCTCAAGGCATCAGCTACAACGTTAGCTTTGCCTGGATGGTAATCCACTATACAATCATAATCTTTAAACAATTCTAACCATCTTTGCTGCCTTAAGTTAAGTTCCTTTTGAGTGAGCAAATACTTGAGATGATTGTGATCTGTATAGATTCTGCACTTTTCCCCATACAAATAATGTCGCCAAATTTTTAAGGCAAACACTACTGTTGCTAACTCTAGGTCATGGGTTGGATAGTTTTGCTCATGCTGCTTCAACTGTCTAGATGTATAGGCAATTACTTTACCATCTTGCATTAACACACACCCCAAGCCAACTCTGGAAGCATCACTATACATAGCATACTCCTTTCCTATAACTGGTTGTGTCAAAACTGGAGCCTATGTCAAAAATTTCTTCAACTGATCAAAGCTTGCCTGACACCGGTCAGTCCACTCAAACTTTATTCCTTTTCTCAATAGTTTAGTGAGTGGTGCAACTATAACTAAAAATCCTTTCACAAAACAATGGTAATAACCTGCTAAGCCCAAAAAATTTCTCACTTCTATCACATTTCGAGGCGGCTTCCAATTCACTATAGCCTCAATTTTTGCTAGATCCACTCTAATGCCTTCAAAAGATACTACATGACCAAGGAAAGAAACTTCCTTAAGCCAAAAATCACATTTGCTCAGCTTAGCATATAACTTATTCTCCCTTAGAGTCTATAAAATAATTCTTAAATGCTCAGCATGTTTAGCTTCATTTCTCGAATACACCAAAATGTCATCTATGAACACAACAGCAAATTGATCCAAGTAGGGCCTAAATACCCTATTCATAAGATCCATAAGCACAGTCGGTGCATTTGTTAACCCAAATGGCATCACCAAAAACTCATAATGCCCATATCGGGTTCTAAAAGCTGTTTTGGAAACATCCACATCCTTAACCCGGAGTTGATAATAACCCGATCGCAAATCAATCTTGGAAAACACTCCAGCACCCTTCAACTGATCAAATAAATCTTTAATTCCAGGTAAAGGGTACTTATTTTTCACTGTTACCCTATTTAATTGTCAATAATCTATACACATCCTCACAGACCCATCTTTTTTCTTCACAAATAAAACTGGTGCACCCCAAGGTGATGCACTAGGCCTAATAAAGCCTTTGCCAAGTAACTTTTGTAGTTGAACCTTTAGTTCTTTCAATTCCAAATGAGCCATCCTATAGGGTGCCTTCATAATAGGAGCTATACTAGGTAGAATTTCTGTAGACAACTTAACATCCCTTTCAGGTGGAAGACTAGGTACTACAAGAAAAGGGGGTATTAATGACCAAAATTAAAGAAGGTAAAAATTTTCGATCCCTAAAAATATAATAACAGAGATCAAATTTTTTCCCCTTCATCCAATCTCATTTTTGGGCCCGAAAATAGGGAAGGTAAAAATTTATGATCCCTGAAACTAAATAATCCAGTCCCTAATTGCCAAGCTACATGCGGGAATATATCCCAAACTGATATTAATATATATACACTTTTATTCACAAAAAAGTAAGGAAAATTAGTTATTTTAGTTAGATATTTAACCAACTACTCATTTTTTAATTGAGAGATGATGGCATTAAAAAATAGACATTAATATTAACATTATCTTTATGTGTAAACTATGAAAAGCCAAATCAGGATGAGCCAAAATGATATTAATATTAACCTTCTCCTACCTTTATGTGTCTTTATGTGTAAACTGATATTAATATATATACACTTTTATTCAGAAAAAGTAAGGAACATTAGTTATTTTAGTTAGAAATTTAACAAACTACTCATATTATAAGTGCTACCCAAGACAAATAAACTTGAGGATGAGCTTTTCTTCTCTACTATGTTAGAAAAGCCAATCAGGAGATAGAATATTAACATTGTCTTTATGTGTAAACTATGAAGAAATGGACAAACTTTGCAGAAATGCAAAAACATGAATGCTTCATCCCTGCCGTGTACATTTAGACATGCCATGTCCTGTTCATAAAATAATGAAATTGCCATGTCTTGTTCAAAAAGATGAATATTTGTGTTTTTTGTGTTGTTCATAAAACAATGAAATTGCCATGTCCTGAAATGATAATGAGCTGATGTCATTGTTTTTGTTTATTGTTATTATGAAAATTTCATGAGCTGATGTTATTATTTTCATCTATTTTTATAGTGAAATTATCATGAGCTGATGTTATTGTTTTCAACTTGAGCCTTGATATTATACAGAATAGTTCAATAACAAGTTGTTTGAAAAATTTTAGTTCGACACAGACTTTGAATGCAAAGGACAAGTTTGTTTGTGACAAGTGCTACAGGTATGAATTTTTTGGGTCTTTAGTTAGTTCTCTACTAGTTGGATTAAATTAATGTTTTCTATTGTTTTGCAAAGTAATTATATCTTTAAAATTTAAGCCAACATAAAATTAATGTATAATTAAGCCACATAAACTCATCTATATATTTTAATTAAGCTATACATCCATAAATAATATTAGTAACTCATATACCTAAGCAAAAATTCATAGCAATCAAATGATATGTCTCTACATGTGGTTTTGTCTGTTTATGATACGTCTTGTTTTTCCATTTTTTATTATTCCTGTGTTTGCATATCTTATAGATGAGGAAAGGCTCCATCTCCTTTCAGTAGATGATGAGGAAGATCAGTGCATTCACCTGCTTTCCTTTTGTAAGAAGCACAAACAACTATCCAGTGACCGTCTAGTAGCAGATGAAAGGATTAGTCAGATTACTCATCGGTATTCTGGCTATATCCCACCATGTAATCCTTCTGGATGTGCTCGTAGTGGTATGTCTGGTCCATATTCTTGTATAATTGCTCTTACTCTACCATTTCTACCTATCAGTTTGCAGAACATAATTTCATACTCATCCTCTATTCTTCTCCACTCCCTCTTTTACTGTGTGTGTTCTTGTGGCATGCTTTCCAGCTTTATATCTGAGGCAAAAACATCTTGGCTTGATAGATTAATTTCATCATTGCTTGCAAATTATGTCATTAACTAGCCTTCAAATTTGTTGAATCTGTTGGACAAAAAGCTGATGTTCTTTTGGTAAAAATCCTTATTTTGATTGTGGTAGAGCCTTACAATTATTTTGGACAAAGAGGGAGGAAAGAACCTGAAGTCCTTGTTGCTGCATCCTTAAAGCGCTTGTTTGTTGAGAATCAACCTTTCTTGGTTGGTGGTTACTGTCAACATCAATCGCCAAGCAATATGTTGCCTTCAAATAGAGTCATAGGATCTCAATTCTCCTCTATCCTTCAAAGGCTAAAAGCCTCTCAGCTTGATGCCCGTAACAATATATGCGGCAAACCTTTCGAAAAAGACTCACTTTTGGTAAAGGGATTCTTTTCTCTCTCTCTGTCTATATATATATATATTTTTCATGAGGTGATTAATAGCAGTTACAATAACTCACAGAAACTAATAATACGAGGATTTTTTTTACAATTCCTGAAGTGTTTTATTTACGTTCCCAAATTTTTCCCATGACTTTGAACCACTAAATTTGTTTTCACAGCTATGATAATCAATAGTAAGTTAAATACTTAATAGTTATTATTTGCTAATTTGTGTTAATCATATGCGGAGATACATGTGTACAAGCATTTGGTTGGGAGTTGAGTTTGGATTTTCTAAACTTTTATAGATTTATATACTGTTTTAATGTCAAATCTTTATGCCCATGTTTGGTCATCCTTATGTCTTTGTAGTATTAAGTGTAAAGTGAGTTGAATGACCTATATATTTCATAGAGATGATAGCTTATGTTTCGTATGTTCCCGTGCCATTTTCTTTTAATCGTGAGTTTCTTTTTCTAGTTGGCCTGTTGATGGGTAAGGTTGTTGTGGGAATGCAATACATTGCATTGCATTGAGATTGATGCTTCTTTAATATGCTTTTGTTTCAAGTATGTATATATTTGCTAGTAGAGACACAAGTTTGTCCTTTCACATGCGTGCATTTATCAAGAAGACTTTATGTTGGCTTTTTAATTTGTGTTCATTTTTATATTATTTGATAGTTATTAAAATTTTATAGAAAAAATTAATTTTGATGGGTTAGGTAGGTTTTGAACTTCACAATAACTTATCTAATCATTCAGAGCATTGTGTTCTAGGCAAATTAGGTATTCATGGATTTGGCATCTTCACTAAACATCCATATAGGGCTGGAGACATGGTAAAATAACTTGTTGATTTATCATGATATGTTTTCGTAATTGTGTATTTGGTATAAAGTTATTGGGTAACACGTGATTTCTAGGTGATTGAATACACTGGTAAACTTGTTAGGCCTCCTATAGCAGACATGAGGGAACACTTCATATACAATTCATTAGTGGTAGTTTCTAAATCAACAAGAATCACTACATTTGAGCTTATAGATCTTAAGATATTCATCAAACAATGCAAATTGCTTCCAATGATAGGGCAACAGACATAGTCAGGATTCAAGCTAATTTTTAACAATCTTATAGGGGAACCAAGCTTTGACTTCTTCATAAGAAATATAAGTCTATGATTCTTTTTCTATTACAACTAGAATTATACAATTTGCAGTTCTAGAACTCGAGTTATAGGCAAAAATGGTCTTACTAGGTCAAGTGAACCCTCAGATAGATTTATGTCATCTTTAGGGTAACTTCTTTATTTCAGTTCCTTTACACATTTAGACGTTTTATACTTGTTTTCATCTCATTACTACTTGTATATTACCATCTTAATGCATTACATAGAAACAAACACATACACATAATGAAAAATGTTCCCATACCTTATTGATGCACCAAAAACATGTTCTTCCATCCATCTCTTCCTCCTTTTCCTTGATCTTGCATACTCTTCCCTTTAATCACATAAATTTCTTTAAATACATCAAATATAAATCCTTAAAAATTCAATCTCTCTTATATATGTAAGAAATAACAAAGAATTAAAGTAGAAGTTCCATAATTCTTACCTAGTTTGCTTAGAAATATTGACCTATTTTCCTTGTATTCCTAGCATACAATTGAGTGTGTAAGAGTGGATGGAAAATAAAAAAAAAATCTGCCAATTTTTCCTCCAATTGTCTGGCCACTTTTTCCTTTTAAATACCATGATGTTTTCTTGAGTTCTCTAAAGATACACATGTCTTACCTCTATTGGCCCATATGTTGACTTATAAAAAAATTACATCTTACTCCTCTTTTCTTTCTTTAATTCCACAATTTTAACCTGTATTATTTTAATACTTACATTTGGCACATGATGTTATAATTAAATTTTTAATTACATTCTTATTTTATATCTTCCTAAGTATACATACCTTCAATTTACTAGGGTATATGTTAGGGCCTTACTCATCACATCCACTTTGACCTGCCATTTTTTTCCCACCTTTTTCCCACTTTGATTTCCTATTTTTAGATTTTCTATTTTAGTATTTATTTTTTGTTGTTTTGAGACTTAATTTGAAAAAATCTTTTCAATAAATGTGTTTAAACTCTAAAAGTCATGACCTTTCACGCCTAAGGTCATATCCTTTCCTACTTTCTCTCATACCTTTTCAAAGTTTTCCTTCTTTATATATATTGATTTTCCTCTTATTAAATTTTTGTAGCCTTTTTATTTTCCCCATGATTCTTTTTTCTCTTCCCAACCTCTATTTATATTGATTAAATCTTCTTCTTCTTCTTCTTTTATTCATTATTTTCTCTCCTAAATTTCTACCTTTATCTTCTCTCTTCCTCTTATACTCCATTAAAACATTCTCATTCCCTTTCTTTTTCTTCATGTGGCCTTCATGCTTAACACTCTCATCTATTTTTCTTATACACAATGCTTATAACAAGAGGTTATTCATCTTTAAGGCCCCAAAAAGTGACTTAAGAAAGAGATCTTGGTATGTTACATTCCTTTACTAATCTTTTAAATTCATATGATAGAAAATGGTATTAAAAAGTTAGAATCTAAACTAGAACTCTTGAGTGTTTCAATGAAATTTCAAAGTGATAGTGGCAAAGAGAAAAAAAGCAATCATTCATTAATGGTGGATAAGGGAGAAAATGAACAATTTATATATGAAGATAATTTTTGTGATCATTTGGAAGATGTATTAGAACCTTTTGTGGAGAATTTATCACCAAAGGAGAAAGAAAGGAAAAATTATCAGGTAGAGACACTAGATTCAGCCCGCTTGTAGGATTTATTTAGGCTAAAAGAGCCGGTAGAGTTCGTTTTAAATAAGCCAAAGGAGGAATCATATTTTATTGAAGATATGGAGTTTATAGCTTTGGTAAATTATGACAAGTTTCTTATATTGATGGGATAAAATGAGGAACAATGTCCGGAGGACCCATATTTGGATCACAAGCTCGACCTCCTGAGAGTAACATGAGTTGGGCTGGGACTCAATAAACTAGAACTTCTCTAACTCTTCTCTTTAAATGTTCATCAATTTTTTTTATGATTTATGTTTTGTATTTTATTTTTAATATTTTGTTTTTCCATATTTTAGTTTAATGCATGTTTCTTATATTTATTGGTTTGTGTCTTTTAATTCATGAGTTTAAGATTTGGGTTTAAAAAAGAAGCTACTTCTAATGATTTTTATGCCTCGTGATTAAATTTGAATAGTGATTACTTCTTAGGTAATTATTAGGACAATATGATTGTTGAGGTAAGTGAATCACAATGTAATTGAACTTCATATGGTTTTATGTTTCTTTAGTTGTTTTGATGTGAATTTAACTATAGTTGCTTGGTGCTGAGGAACTTAAAGAAGAACATTGCATATGTTGAGTTAAGAGTAAGACTTAATATGTTATTTAATTAATTGATAGATTTGCATATTGCTTGGCATCATTAAATTGGAGCTTCAAAAGAATTTGGAAGGAAAAAGCATAATTAAGTGAGCATGAGTAATGTTTCATTCACGTGGATCTGTTACTAGTTTATATGGCTCAAAAATCAAATTTGACAAAGTTTAAAAAAATGATTCAACTTTGATTTACATGAGGGAATGATTAATTTTAAGTTAAATTTATTAATGGGATTAATTAAATTTTGTTAAAAAAAGGAATTAAGGTAAATTACATTTAACATGTTCTTTAATGTGCAGAAAAATTGATTTTTAAAGTCAGTAGGAAGGCTAGAAAATTATTTCTGGAGTCCAGCAACCAACCGTGCTCCCGTATGCCCAACTGCCTAGCCAGCCATGGTCCTGCGCATGCCTTCTAGCCCCACCCGCCCCCGTATGCCTTGCCTCTTTCCCTCTCGTGTGCCTACTCGTGTTAACCCTGTCACTTGTATGCTCCAACGCGCCCAATAGCCCTTTGCCTTATGTTCCCATGCAACCCCACCTTTCCTCTCATGCATGCCAGCACACCATTTTTCTTTCTTCCTTGGGCGACCATGCACGCCCAAGGATTAGTTCAGGCACAACCGTGCATCTACTTCCTACCCCTTTATATTTTTTTCCTTTAGATTTGTCTTTGCATCTTCACATCACCTCGCCCTTCTCTCATCAATTTGTCTTTGCATCTTCACATCACCTCGCCCTTCTCTCATCCACCTTTCCCCGCCCCTCTTCACTCCATCAACTCACACACCTTCACTCATTCACACTAAAACACTTACTTTAGCACACACTTTTGATTTAAGCATTGCAGCACCTAAAAATTTTTCGCTTGTTTCAAGTCTTTATTACGGCTATGGCTATTTTGATCATAACTTTTGCTACAAATGTCTGATTGACTATTATAATATATTTTTGAAAAGCTCGTTTCAAGATGAACATTTATTATTAAGGTTCACCTTACATAATAGCTCATTTTAGGCCCTAAAAATGATGTTTAAGCTTTTAATTTTTAGTTTAAAGTTTTAGGGGTATTTTTTATTTGTTTTTTATTTGCTTAATACTTCAATTTGCTTATTAAGATTAATATGCATGAATTGGTGTGACATTATTATTATTAAATATAGGATTGCTTAGAGTTTAATTTTGAATTGAGTTATGTTCATCTGCATTTCATTACTCTCAGCTACCTATTATTTGGAATTGAACTTTATTGTTGGCTTGTTATAGGTTATGAATGTATTTATAGTTGGCTTATTTTATTTTATGCTTACCATGACCAATTAAAATCTTTCTCTTCCTTTTCTTTAAGCCCAACCATCACCAATTTGTTTAAAACTTGAAATTATGCATTCGCACACTGTCCATCTTGTAACATATTGATTCATGCATTGAGCACTCAAATACATTGGGCTAGTTGTATTGGTTCACGTAGTTCCTATGATTATTAAGTCTTGTTTATTACACTATATTGGTTTTAGAGGCATGGTTGCTTGATTCAATTAATTCACTAGATTTCATGACTCTTTTCGACTTAATTATGGTTCTTTGTTTATGTTATTACTTTGGGCCAATGGTGTAATTATTCTAGCTCCATTTCTCATAGCCACTCACTTGTTTATTAAAATTTATGTAGTGAGCTAATAGTTTTGCTATTTTACTGAGGATAGCAAAATTTTAAAGAGGGGGATAGAGCTCAACTGAGTTAGATATAGATCTAGATCTAAATTTTGAAGACCAATTCAAGGGAGTTCTCTTACCTTGTTAATGAATTGTGTTAATTATTTTGTTTTAGTCAATTTTTTTTTGTTTTTGCTATTTAGTTTTGTTTGTAGTTTACATGTTTAGTTTTTATTTTGCATGTTAGTTAAGTAGGTTTAATTCATATATCATATATTGTACATTTAGCTTAGTTCGTCCTAGTTTTGTCTCAAAAATTAAACATATTAGACTTGAATTTAGAATGTGCTATGTTTAAAATTTTTGTTTAGCATTAAGACAAGCATGTTGTTTAATGAATTTCTAGCTAGTTTAACATTCAATTTGGCTTATATTTGTTAGTTTATATTTTTTACGCATTTAAAAATAGTTTTTGAACTTCAAAAAACCAATGCATTGAAATAGTAGAGTAAGGAATTCGAAATAGTTAATCTAGGCAATATTTTTCTTGCTGAGCCATATCTTAACTTGTTTCCCTGTCTATATGCATATTTATCTCCTGTTAGCCATTTTTGAGCCTAATGAGGTATGTTTAATGCTTTCCATATTTATTTTTGTTACAATCATTTATTAACCATATAGTCTAAAAAGATTTTATCTTTCCTTTTAGAATTAGCCACATTAGGATTGGATGGATTAATATGAATTGGGTATCTTAATGAGTGTAGTAAGACATTTTTTTATCTTATTATCAAGGGCTATTGTTGAAGTCAAGTAAACAATGAAATGTTATCTTATGATTACCCATGTTATTAATGTATTGCCAATAATAAAGCTAGTATTGTGAAAAAAAAGAAAAAAAAAGAAGAAAGAAAGAAAGAAAGAAAGAAAAAGAAATAAAGCTAGCATGTATGGCAAAAATCTGAAGTGTGGGGTATTTTACAAGTGAAATCAATTGTGATTTCTTTTAAAAATGGTATTAGTTGTGAAATTGAGAGAATTTTAATAGTTTTATCTCTAATAGGAGCTTTAAATTATGAAGGGTTGAGAAAGTTTGGCTAAGTTCTTTGTTGCTTAAGTTAATGGGTTGAAAAGTTAGAATTATTAGTCTGTTTTATCTTAGATAGGCTATTCTTATTGTTGATCTTTTATCCATTCTTTGATAACCAATATCTTAGCCCCATTAAAACCTTTAAAAGACCTAAGTGATTCGAAGTTTTGTTTTTGAGTTGTTTAACAGAGATGACCTACTGGTTCTGGTTCTAAAGGAAAGGCCTATGGTGTTTTTAGAGTTTTAAGCATAAAACCATTTGTACAATCATTCTAAGCTTAGCTATGAATTTGCATTGGTATTTTGATTTTTGAAAAATGCTTAAAATTTTTTGGTCTTACACACACACACACATAAGGAAACTAACTCATATTGTCTTGTTTGAATTTATTTTAGTTGGAAATTTTATTATGTGCTCTTGTTAATTGCTAAAATTTATTTTGAAATATATGATTCTTTATTTGAGATTGATTATTTTAAGGAGTTGGATTGTTCTAATTTGCTCGAAAGCTAGCAAGGTTTAAGTGTGGGAAAGGATGGTCCTATAACTCATGGTCATGTTGTCTTAATAATTGCTAAACCTTTAGATGTTAACCTTGATTAATTTACTCGTGTGCTTGAGTGTTTATATTTTACAAGGCAAATGTTGATTCATGAAAAGGTGGTGGATTCCTTAATAAGATTAATTCCTGCCCGCTCTTGGTCTTGTTGGAGAGGGTTGGCACCTCCACCGCCATAAGAGGAAAAAAAAAGTTAAAAAGATATGGAAGAAAGTATGAGGAGGAGAAGGGTTTTAGTGCATCTCATAAAAAGGAGTCTCACCAAACAATACCTATTATTCTAGCTCCACATCATAAGGGTATAAGTGGCCCTTCTCATGGCAATGCTCCTGGCTCATCTAGTAGGCAATCACACATTTGGGAGTAAGTCTTAGAAGCCAACAGGTGATGCAAAACCAATTGAAATCCATAGAGAATATGAACTTTCAACTTCATCAAAGGAAATGAAGAATGGAGTATAAAACTGATACCTTTGTCGCACAAGCTAGTTACATAGTTGATTTGCCTCTACCATCTCTTTCGAATGAATGAAGGGAGTTTTCTTTTTCCTATCCTTTATATTTTGGGTTCACATTAGGGTTAATGTGAAATTCAAAGTCTGGGGGAGGGGCATTTATTTTGTGTATGTTTATCTCTTAGTTGGTTCACTTATTTGTTCATGTTTTTGTTTTGTTTACTCATATATGCTTTTGTTTGAAGTTTGCATACATATGTGCTATACTATTTTTTTGCTTGCATACTTTTATCTTTTTTATACTTATGCTTAGTTTTTTCCTATGTTTCTCTTGTTTATGATTGAAGTACATGTTTATACCATGTCAATAAATTGCTTTTTATGCTTATTTTATAGAATCTTAAGTTTCATATAATATATGCTTTAAGTTTTTCTTACTATCTCTTGTTGTTATTTTCAAAGTCTATAGGATGTTTAGTCAATTTGCTAACTATGCTTGAGGCTAGGATGGCATGGCACACCCTCATACAATTCACTTATTAACTAATTCAATTAGTTAAACTGATCATGCTTTCCATCACTACCATGCTCGATGTTATTAACCATAAGATTATTATGTTACTATTACTCATATCAAGCTATGTCATATATATTCATATGGGTGTTACTTTAACTATTTGCATGCTTATCTCATGTTTATCATCATGCATACCATGTTATATATATGTTACTTTAGTTTCTACATGCATGCATATACTTGTTTAGTCATATCGTGAGTTGGTTAGTGGGGAAATAATTCATGATAGAAGACCACTCACAGCGATCATAGGCATATAAAATGAACATGCATCAGATGCAACATACTATATATGTAATGCTCTAAATTTTGCATCTATCATGTACGGTATGATGTAGTGCATAAATAATTATTCTAGGATAAATTTTGGAGTAATCAGAGTTGAATAAGACGGGGAAATTGGAAAATATGTAAATGTTTAACATGCTCGGGTCAGGGAAATTCGAGGATGGATGACCTAGTGGGTAGTTTAAGTCGACCCTAGATTATAAAAATATGTCTTAAATGGAGTCTAAAGGTATAATTTGAGATTAAATTGAGTTTAAATAGGCCCTTAAATCAGACAGCGAATATTTTACTCGGTATCAAGAAAAGGGCTGACCAAGGTTTGATCAAAATTAAAAATAGCAAATGACTTCTAAAAATCACTAAAATTTTTAGATCTACCTAAAATATTATATAGAATATTTTGGTATAAAAAATAAATTTTGCGATAGTTTTGGACTTTCGGGTTTTATACCGACTATATAGGCTATTAAAGCTAGAAGTATGCCAAAATGATGTTGGAATTTTCCAAAATTTTAACCATGTGTTCCTAATTATGCTAGTGCATGCAGGGACAAATTTCAAGGCATTATGACATGGGGAATAAAAATTCAATATCAAGGGTGCAAAATCAAGATTGGGTTAATTAGAGGGTCAAATTCGATAATTTTGGTCATATAAGGACATAAAGGTCATTAAAATAAAGTTATGATGAGGTGTGTGCAAGCTTAGGATGTATGGATATGTATAAGTGGAGTTAATGTTGCCAAGTGGCCTAATTTTAAACCATTATATCAAATAATTAAAGAGTGAATCTTGGCCTTTCCTTTTTACTACTAAAAGACAACATATTAAAGAGGTGAAAATCTGGGAATCATCCTAAAGCTCCAGAATTTGGTCCCTTCTTCTCCATAAAATCCAAACCTAGCTATCTTTGTCCCCCTTCACCATTTTTTCTTTACACAAGCTTTTTCTCTCTAATTCCAAAGATTATCTTCACTTAGACATCACACATAACAAGACATCCTCTTTCACTTAGAGAGGGATTTGCAGCAAGAAAGAGTCAAGAAATTAAGAAAATAAGGTAAGAAAAGTAGACTTAATTTAATGGTTTTATGAGTTTTAGTTGGAATCAATTAGGAAATTTTATATAAGGATGAAGAGAAGGATTAGGTGAGTATTTTAGTAGCTTTAATTTTCTTAAAATTAGCACTTAAACATGTTGATTCTTCTCTTTTATATTCGGCCAAAAAAAGGAAACTAAGGGGAAAGAGAAAGCAAGGAAGGCAAAGGCAATAAGAAGTATGAATAGGAGTGTTTCAAGCTACTTAAAGGTAAGTGGATACAAACTACACCTTATTTCATTTAAATTATGAATTTAATGTGAAATTTATATTATGTAACTAAGTAAATATAAAGACTAATGTGAAATAATTCAAGATTATATGGTGAAATGATGCATTGAGATGAAATAACCTTAGAATCAAGAAGAAATTAATTTATAAGTAGCAAAAAGTATGGAGGTTGAATAGGTTATTAAGGGGAATAATACGATTATTTGATAATAATTGGTAAATTCTTGATAAATTGAGTAATAATGCAAGGAATGAACATATTATGGTTGAATTGTGACTTAAATGATATGTAATTATAACGATTATATGAAAATTATCTTATGTGACTATACTAAATTGCATGTAATAGTGAATTAAATTAAGATAACATAATTTAATGTTAAATTAAGTCATTAGAAATTTAAATTAATGAAGAAATTAAATAAGAAGGGAAGAAAATCAAAGTGGTTGAATTAGGTACCTTAGGTTACTTTAATATAATTTGACTTTTAATTGAATATTTAATGATAATTAAACATTAAAATATAAAAAATTCAATAATAATAATGAGAGTGAAAAATGAGAAGAGTACCAAATTATGCAATAGTTACATAATAGTGAAAAGAAATGAAGCTTGAAAATTTTTATGTGAATTTGACATATTTTGTTATATTACGGCTTAAAGTGGATAGTTAACTGCATATGGTATGAATTTGAAGAAAGAAAAATTTTGTAAGTGTGATTTAGTGTGTTAGCCGAATAGTGTACATGTAATGAATAGCTTATATTAATTGATTTTATAAAATATTGAATATAAATGAGCTGAATATATGATTAAAAAGCCTATATGAATGCAAATGAGACATAAAATGATTAATTCGAAATGATAAAAATAAATAATAGTGCACAAATATAATAACATATGATAATTCATATTGTCCTTAATCAACAGTAGGTAGTCCAGGATCCTAAGATAGAATGGCTAGCCATAGGAGCATTTACACCGCGGTATTAGTGTGATGTACAGTGAAATGTGATTTATTGCTTAGCCAGCTCATTATTTAGTGCCTTGGAGAACTATATCGTACCCTGGCTGTACGGCCACTCTAGGAGATTTATGTAGTGTGTGGGCTGGAAAACTATATCGTACCCTAGCCATAGATCACTTCATTCTATTTGATTCCTCATTCTGCTTATTCAGTTTAAATATTTCTACTGGTTATAACTACGGGCAAAATGGTAATATTCCCTACAAATCACGATAAAAGTGTAATTACAAAAATTTAAATATCATAAATGTGAATAAATAATAAATAAAATGAAAAAATAAGGTTAATAAGTCAGGAAAGGGAAATATGATAATTATGTAAGAAAATGGAAATTTGGAATGCAAAATAAGAAAAAAAGAATATCGTATAGTTAATTGGTTTAGAAAAAGAATGGAAAATACAACAAATGTGTTAACAAGGGCAAAATCATAATTATGTAAAGAAATAAGGACCAAAAAGTAAATTATGCAAAAAGGAAATATTGCATTGAATTAAAAGAGCATTAAAGTAGGAAATGCAATTAAAAGAAGTAGAAAGGATAAAAAGATGATTACGTGATAAAGTAGGGGTAAAATTGTAAATATATTATTGTTATAGTGGATAAAGCAATTAAATTGAGTGAATAGATGAAAAAAGATAAAATCGTTAATAAATATAAGTGCAGGGACTAAACTATAATTTGCCACCCTGAGAAAATTTTAAGGGATCAAAATATAATTTATGTACTTAAATTTAATTAAAAGTTAAAAAAGTCAAATTGGTCAAAGTTGAGATCAATTTGTTCAAAATAAAATAAAAGTCAAACATTATGGATTGAAATGGAAATTTGCCAGCTAATTTGAAGTGGGAAGGAAAAAGAAATTTATTTGATCAAAAATTGAACTTAATTAGTGTAAAATAAAATAAAAAGAAACTATAAGGACCAAATTGAACTTTTTCATTAAAAAGGGAGAAGAAAGTGGAATTAATTATGGAAAAATGAGTATAAAGGAAATTAAGTCAAAAGGAAAAAATAAAAAAAGTCAAATGTGATGAGCAAAAATTTAAAGATTTAATTATACCGTGTCATTGAAGTATAAAACATATAAAAGTTGGTAAGAAAAGATTAAATATTAAAATTGATTAAGAAAGCAAAAATTTTAAATAACAGTAATTATGGTAAATTACAAATTCAGGGACTAAATGGTGAAATTTCAAAAATTAAATCGAAAGAGAAGATAACTTTGTAAATTATTATGTATAAAAGAATAATGGGAAAATTTTGATTGTAAAGTAAAGAATAAAATAAAATAAAATAAGTAATGGGAAACTTAGCAATTATCAAACTTCTTTCTTACTATGAAATGTCTTTTCATTTCATATCAATTCTCAAGATTAACAACTTTAACCTTAAATTTTCTTAACTCTTGAATCAATTACAATTTACTTAAAAATGAAATGAAAAGACATTATTAGAAATTATCAAAAAGACTAGTTTGACCAAAATAAGAATTTAACTGATAACTTAGCAGCATACAAAGCCTATGTGACATATGAAGAAAAATAAATTAAAATTTAAAGACTATGTAAAAAGGCAACAGGAAGGTAAAATAAAGAATGATTGAGTTAGGGGAAATTGAGAAAGATAATCTAATAAAGTATTATGTAATTAGTGATACTAAAGTTAAATTACATAATTAAAAATATGCAATAAGACAAATTTATGTTAATGAAATAAATTGTGATAAAAAGAAGATAAATAAAAAAGTTATGTTAATGATATGAAGATTAGTAAAAAGTTAAGAAAAATATATGCATAAAAAGATATTGAATATGGATTAGTAATTATATTAAAGATCAAGCAATGACAAAAATGGAAAGGAAAAGAATATATATATATATATGTATGTACTATGAATAAAGCGACAGCTTAATTAATATAGCTATATATATAATGAGTTAAATAAGGTAATAAATGCAACTGAATAATAAATAAATTTAAATACAATTTATTTGAATGAAATATTATGTAATTGTATCCACCATTAGGAAACAATGTTACTTAGTGTGCGGTTTGTTGACTGCGAGTAGGAACTAGGAATTTAGGGATGTGAAGAAGAAAGAACGAAGGGCATGTACATAAAGACGGTTGGGATCGCATAAACTGAGGCAGTTTGATTTGTAATTAGTATGTGGTATTTAATAATTACAGTTATTATTGTATAAATAAATAATGTTATGAATACTAGTATATGTGTATGCAAATGATATATGAATAATTGAATATTAATTCTGTAAAATATGTGGAAATTATGGATGAGTGTAGGGTGTTACAATATAAATATCAATGATAACAAATATGTAATTCTAGAAACATCTCAAACATATAAACATTAAGGCAACCAAGATAAACAACTATCCTAATATACATAATTCATATGGTTGATTAATATACTCTGAATATTTAAACATAAGATACAATTTTTGTAGTTAGAACCAATCATATAGTATAACAATAACATTTGAGCAGATCATGATTTAATTCAAATACTGTAGTCATTACTATAATTTGAATTTTTAGCCTGCTTAGTTTTTAAATGCGGATAACGGGAACGGTAGATACACATAGGTATCAAAACGATGGATATCTGAAGATATCAAATTGGTAGACCTATGCGGGGCCAAACTATACTTTAGACCGAACAAGCAACCCAAAAGGAGTTGGCTAATGATCCAAACAAGATCAACTATACTCTAGACCCATATGGGCCAAACGCTGGCAGCTACAATTATTCTTATAGGTGCCTATTGTTGCGATCCTAGTAAGTGCACTAGATCGACAAGTAATAAAGTGGGGTATAGTTAGGACCTGCAAATATCGAACCCAATGGATAAGGGCTGTTTTAAGCTAGATATCTAGAGTTGAGCGAGTTAATCTGAGATAAATTCCCAAGTTTTTTATTGAGAGAGCATCCTAAATCTAATTAACAAAATAAATAAATAAATAAATAAATAAGATAAAGCTAATTAAACTAGAGATTAAAACAATAGTTAAAACATTGCTCGGGTTCACTCATCCACCCCATATCCAATGTGAATTAATTTTACCTAAAAGCATACATGAACGAATTTGGGATAACCCTCTTAACCCAAGCGTCCCATTCCGAAGCCAGCTATTCTAGTTGCTAAACTTCCTATTTTGGAGCCAGCCCAACAACTAGCCTATGCACAAGTCTAACATCCTAAGTTTGGTTTGCCTTCCTATATCGAAGACAAACAACCCAAATCTCATCCATTTCACTCCACACTCTAGTCCTAAAATCACAATTACTGCATATTTAGAATCCCATTCTGGAGCCGTCTAAAATAATACAGCATTCATGAAAGAAAAACTGAGCAAAATCATTCATAGAATCCAATCCACTAGGCTCAATATCCATCCAAGATATATGATAAAAACCATTCATTCATGCATGGAAAATAACTTAATAGATCGAAAAACCATGAGATACAAATAAGTAACAATAAAATAGACCAATTATTCATGTAAAAATCAAATTTAGTTCAAGATCAACATTGTGGGTAGGGGATTCAAAGATCCCCAAGTAAAAAAACTACAAATTAAACATAAATAAAGTAAAAAGAGAGAGGAAAGAGGAAACCCATGAAGCCATTTATAGCTTGTGAAGCTCCAATCCGAATCCAAGTCTCCTCCTTTAAAGCTCCAAGCAAAATGAAGAACACAACTTAAAGAGAATGCAGAAAATTTAATCTAACCCTAACTTATATTGGAAAATAAATCTAATTTAAGGTTTACATTGAATTAAATCTAACCTACAACATAAAATGAAGGGAAAACATAAGAAAAATGAAGGAAAAAGCCCTAAATCTAAGTTTGGCGGCTCTCCCCCATCTTCCCTCCTCTTTTTTTGCCAAAGAAAATGCAGTTTTTATAGATCTGCAGATAGCCACGGCTGAGACAAAAGTGTCCCAGCAGTGGCCAGTTAGGTTAGGCACGATTGCGACATTTTCGTCTCTGTCGTGGCCACCTTCTGGACTAAAATAGCTTAATTTCTGCATTGGCCACGGCCGGGACAAAATGTCTCAGCTGCGGCCCTTGAGAGAAGAAAAACTAGTCCCATTAATTTATTAGTTTCTAAATA
The DNA here is from genome assembly GCA_037975025.1 of Excoecaria agallocha. Taxonomy (NCBI): domain Eukaryota; kingdom Viridiplantae; phylum Streptophyta; class Magnoliopsida; order Malpighiales; family Euphorbiaceae; genus Excoecaria; species Excoecaria agallocha. Next base: position 21,970,800 of record CM075814.1, on the reverse strand, counting down.
TTTCACCGTTGAATCGAGCTAAAATTTTAACGATAGCTTTGTAACATCTTGATCTACATTTTCAACTGTTGAGATTGGATTCTAATGTCTATAGATCATTCCAAAAAATGAAATGCTGCGGATTGGGGATTCTTCAATTGGCACAGCTGGGACCATTTTGTCTCAGCCATGCTCTTGCCTATTTTTCTGCACAAGAGTCAAAATTATCCCATTAAACACACCAAAACATTTTAAATATCAATATAATTTCATTTAGCATAAAAGAGAAAGTTATTACACAAAACACTGAAAATCATGCGAAATAAGACATAGACACAAACAAAAATATATCGAAATTAAACAATAAAATTAGAGTTATCACCTATCTATCCAAGATTAAACTCTACTAGCAAGCAATACTTTGATCATACTTAATTAATAAATTGATCTTGTATTTATATTATTCCACTAGTACATGTTTAAAATCATGTAAATGATATACCGTCTCTAGTGCATAACCATGTATGCATGGCTTATAGCACAATTCAAACAATTTACTCATGTAAGAAATCAATAAAAAAGTTATACAATCTCTAGTGTATATACATGTATACACAGTTTCATTTAATAATGAGATCATGTACTTTACTATATTATTTATAATTGACATACTTCTATGTCATCATGCTTTATCAATTATTTCTTCATGCAGCAACGATTTCTATTATCTTATCCTTGTGACTAAACTTTTAGCATAAAACATATAGGCATGACATAATCATCATTTAATATTATATTCATGTTATCACAAATAGGCAAATAATAACTTACCTTAGCTTGCAATCACTATACATAACCTTCATCATATAATCATGTGATATTAGAAGACACATAATTCCTAGTATATAAACATATAGTCTCAACCTCATATAACATTATAATCAACTTGCACATGAGCATTTATATCCTGGTATTTATATAAATATATATTGACATTTTAACGTATAGACATTTCATACTACTATAACATATATGCATGTTTTTGTTATGTCACTGAGGTGAATAATAACATACATTTATCATAAGTATGCTTTAATAAGTAGTCATGTTTATATGTTCACAATATGATATTATTTTATATATTTATGAATTTATCTCTCTTAATGTGTTACTTTTCCATTATAAATGTGCTTAAAATACTTAAAATCATTTTTGCATGTAGTCAAAATGATGTTCTAAAGATGTTTGAATTCATTTGAATGCTTAAGAATATTGTAAAGATCATACAATAATTGTGGTAAATTCTTCCAACAATTTTGTATAGAGACAAATTTTCAAGCTTGTTTTTGGAGCTATTTTTGACTTACCAAAAGCCATTTCTGGCCAAAATAATCTTCTAAAAACATGATTCATTATGTTTCTAGTTTTAGGAATATAAAAAATAACATCAATATCACAAAAACAATGAGGATTGTTCTTGGACACAATGATGTAATCAGTTTCGGATTCAAGTCACAATTTGACCTATTTAAAAGTATAATTAAACTATGCTTTATTCATAGAAATTATAGACATATGAGTCTAGTTTAACTATAATTTTACTCATAACATGTTGATGTCTATAACGAGAGATATACTCAAATTACTAGAACTTGTTCCTGTTCTCTAGATAGCACTTTACTGTACCCAGTTTAGTTTTTATCAGCACTTAATAAATTCATAAAATAAAATAGGTACAGAATTTTAACAACCTTACTTCACAAATATTGTGCTCCTATGAGTCTATTTTAACTAGAAGTTTGTTTCAAACCATTTTGACTTCTCTACAAAAATTTACAGCAAAAATACCACAACATGTTCCTAATAACTAGGCAGTAGCTCAATCCGAACTTCAAGTTAGTTTTAAGAGCACTTAAAGCTAGAATCCAATGTAGGTTTCTTCTATAAAATTTTATGTCTAAATCTTAGAAGGAAGTACCAACTAAATTTACTCAAATCATAGTTTTAAAACTCAAGATATCTATAAAATACAGAAATAGGTTTAAAGGTCCTTAAATGCATTCTTCCATATAGGCAAACCAAGATTTCATTTTCACAATCCATACTCATAATATCACGAAATTAGTCCATATATTCTCTTCATTCTCTAACACACATGCATGAAAATAAAATACCCTAATCCAATACCTTGGCTGAATCCAAATCCAAACTTTAATCTTGAAGTACGTATTTCCCTTTGTTCTTTCTACTACTCCCTTCTTCAACTACAAAAATTCATTCTTATGAGCATTGATGTCTAGAATTCATTCTCTGTCAAAATACCATTAAATATGTGAATGAAGAAGAAAAAAAGATGGGAAAAGTCTTAAACTATTACCTCTTAAGAAAAATTCCTCAATCAAAACATGAACTAAAGTTTTCTTGTGAATTAAAGAGAGAGGTCTTGCAAGATCCTAAGAGAGAGAGGAGAAAGAATTTGAAATCTGGAAATTCTTCAAAAGATGTCATCCAATACACTTTACTCCCAAAAAAATCTAAATTTCTCTCTCTCACATGCAAGGACTCAAGTTATTAAAGTGTATGTAAAAGTCTATTCTTGATCCTTCATTAATTTGCATGTCATACATTAACCCTTCGTAATTCTTCTTCTAGTAAATAATTCCCCACTTTTTTAATATTCATAATTAACCCTAAATTCTTATCTCCACTTTTTAAAATTGACCCCACATAAGTTACCTTTACAAATTGACGCTCGACTTATTTTCTATATCTCAATTGCACCTTTGAAAATTTTTTATGCCAAATAATGTACATTCAATTCATATATTAAAATAAAATTATCACTAGTCCTATAACTCATATCCAAAATTCACTTAATTTAATCTTAATTAAATGTAATCCTATAAAGTTATGCATTTTCAACTAGGGTCATAAATGGGGCCTTACATGGCATGATTCGAGTTTAGTTTTAATGACTTAGGTAGCCTTAGGGAAACTATAGTCGCAATATGCATAACTCACTTTTCAATATAGGATGAGGACACAAATACAAATAAATTAAGAAAATGAAAAATGAAAATGATGCAAGAAATTGTCCAGTGGGATGGATCATAAAATGCACTCACTAACTAAAAAAGGGTGAAAAAGTGTGGGATGGAGTATAAAATGAACCCACCAAATTGCAAAGAAAATTAGACAAATTTCAAGTGTCTAAAAATTCCATGACAATTGTAAGTTAATGTGTGAGTTTAAACCTTGTCCTAATGGCTATGTTTGTTCTTAAGAGTCCTAAACTTGGAGATTATTCATCTTAGTTAAGTAGCTTGGTTAGAATTTTGACTTTATGTTCTTGATTTTGATTTCAATAACTTGAGATAGTACATTAAATTTATTGTTTATGCTATGCAACTTGTTTACTCTTTCATTATTGAGTGTTGGGAGTTAGTTGTTGGCTACTTTATTTTAAGTACTCTTTCATATTTAAGATGATCTTAAAGTAGGCTATATTCATTTTGTGAAGCTAAGTATTTTTGCTAGTTCTCTTCACTTAAACTTTTGCATTATTGCTTGAGGGCAAGCAAGGTTTAAGTGTGGGGGAATTTGATGTCATGCAATATAGCATACTTATTTTGACAATGTATGTCTTATTTTTGGCGTGGAAAAACTGCCAATTCAATTCTAAAAGATTATGAGGAAAAAGCAAACTCCAAGGAAGAGAAAAGATTCAAATAGGTCATTCAAAAACCAAGTATTTTTCTAAAGAAGCATAGAGGAGTCATCAACCATTCTCTTTTTTTTTCCTTTTTAGTTATTTGCTTGATGTTATTGCTCTTCTTTGTATTTTGTTTGCTTAGAACACAATGTATTTAGGCTAAGTCTTGTTAATTAGGATTGCAAGTATGAATTGATCTTTAATAACTAATCTTATTTTAATAAATGAATCATTTGAGAAAACATTGGTTCTATGACGTGTTATGGTTCTTATAGTGTCTCTCAGTTTTTTACACTTATGCTCTTCTCTTCCCTTTGATTGAAATCTATGAGATCTTAATCACTCCTGGTCATCATGACTCATACCAATGGCAGTTCCTTGAGTTGTATGCTCTACTCTCCTGGTGGAGACATGAATTTCTGAAACGTACCCAAGATCTCCAGTTATGGAAAAAGTCTAAATAAAAAGCACATCAATATTCAATCATTTATTTTTTCCATCGTCCTTATGTTCATAATCCTTCCTCCAATACCCTTTGGACTCAACCTCAAGATTTTCATTGGCAGACTTTTGCTACTCTAGATCCCTTAGCCACTTTGTCCATAAAGGAAGCTCTTCATAAAGCCTTATGTGATCTCAATAATATTTTACCTGCTTCTCTCCATCCTCTAATACTTGACACTACTGAGTATTCCTCAAGACCCAATTATCTTAATTCCCTATTTTATGATTCACAAGATCCTTATCTCTCTTTGAGCATCCCATATAAGTGACAATCCTTTCCTTTACTCATTTTTCTCATTTAATCTCACATAATTCTTACTTACGAAAAAAATTTTCATTAGGTCCCTAAACACTTTTCTCATCATATTTTACTTTGTTTAACCCCTATTTGACCCTTCTTGCTTCCTTCGACTGTTATTCCATCTTAAGTATAAAATTTACATTTTAGTCCTTACCCATAAAGTGGCAAATTACACCTTGGTTCTTAAAAATTTTCACTAATTATGATTTTACCCTTCTTTACTTATTTGGCTATTTTAAACTCTTTAATCACATTTTTAATGCAATATTACAATCTGCCCCCAATTTATTATGTAATTAAATTCCTAAATATTCATTGAACTCTTTTGCAAGTAAATTCAACTTTAATTTATTCTTAGTTCTTCCTCTCTTAGTATTAATCAATAATTTCAATATATAATTATCTCAAAACCAGAAAATAATCATGTATAAATAGTAAAGAGTTAATCCAAGAATATACAAATTAGTGACAGTGCCTAAACCAATTTTTAGTTATTGATTTAAAAACTAACAATTAATCTTAACATAATAAAAAATAAGAATATGCTTAAAACCAAGAAATAATCAACTAATATTAAAATTAAAGCTCAATCAAGTCATCATAATACAAATTACATATTCAATTTAAGCTTTTATTCCTTTAGTAACCAAATGAACATTATTATGTTTAATATACACATTGTATGTTTGTATATATTTTAAGGCTCTAATTACTCCCATTAGGTTTTTTTACCATCCAAATGCCCCAATTAAGTCAATTATCGAATTAATTATCAATTTATCATGTAATACCAATATATTCACCATTTGATCACACTTTGTCCATCCACATGCACTATAAATTTCTATGTAATTTCATGCCTCATAAGTTCCTTTATTCATATTAAGTCCTTATTTAAAATTATTTATTCAAATTATGCTTACATCTTTTTTATTACACAATTGTTCACCTTTATGTCAAATTGTGTACCTTATGTACACATGAAATTTAATGCTCCAATTATGCATACTCTCATCTTGTAGAATATCTAATTAAAGTACAGGTTTACACCTACGATGAAAGGATTGCCTGTAAGATATTCCCTAGCACTTTGGGATGAGATGCCCTTAATTGGTTTCACGTACTCCCCCAGGAGTCAATCACCTCCTTTCAACAAACTTAATGAACTTTTTATTACATGGTTCATCGTATAGACATGAGCGCCAAAATCTATGAGCGATTTGTGCAACCTCTATCAGAGGAGTGATGAAAGTCTTCGAGACTACATCGACAGGTTTCAAGCCATAATGTCGGAGGTGAGGAATGTAAGTGTAGAGGTGGCATCCACCGCTCTAGCCAACAGCACCATTAATCAGCCATTATTTGATTTAATTACAATAAGACCCCCAGCCAGCTTTTTCAATCAAGGCAATCTTAGAGATGCAACCGCTGAGCAGCGTGAAGGACGTTCAGAAGCTGAATGGTAGAATAACAGCCCTTGGAAAGTTCATCTCATTCTCAGCGAAATAGTGCACCCGCTTCTTTAAGAAATTGAGGAAGAATGAGGCTTTTAATTGGGGTGCTGACTACCAGCAAGCCTTCGATAAATTAAAGAAATTCATCATTAATCCATCACTACTCAACCAACCACTTCCATGTGAAAGTTTGTACTTATACTTGTCAACTTCTGGTGAGGCTGTTGCAGGTGTCCTAGTCAGAGAAGAAGGAACCCAGCAACTGCTTATCTATTATGTAAGCCAAGTGTTTAGGGGCCCATAGTTGAGAAAAGGTCCTGTTGAACAACTTATCATTGCCCTCATGATGTGAACAAGGAAGCTAAGGCAATATTTTGAAGCACACACAATAGTGGTCCGTTCAGGTCAATCGATTAGAAAAATTCTCTAGACCCCGGACCTAGAGGGAAAATAGTGGGATGGTCAATCAAGCTTCAATTGTGAGATGTGAGGTATGAACCTAGGAAAGCAATAAAGGCCCAAGCTTTGGCAGACTTTGTCGCCGAATTTGCTGGCAAAGAAATGATCAATTAGCCCCAACCTGCAAAATGGGAAATGATTGTGGATGAAGCTGCAAACGACATCCAAGGAGGCACCGGCATTGTAATAATAATCCCCTTGGACATTGCCATAAGGTACGCAATAAAACTTACCTTCAAAATTTCAAATAATATGGCAGAGTATGAGGCACTCCTGTAAGGGCTGAGACCACTCCATGCCATTTGATCGAAATTGGTCATCATAAAAAACGACTCCTAGCTTGTGACAAGCCATGTCTTAGGAACCTTCGAGGCTAGAGAAGACAACATGATACAATATTTGGCAAAGGTCAAGGCAGCATTTAAGATGCCAAAAAATGTAGATCCGAATAGATCCTACAGAAGGTGCCGAGAGATCAAACTATAGTGGCCAATCAGTTTGGTAATATGTCTACTTTCGAACAAGGAATGATGGAAGAAAACATAACCATCGTTGAGCAATCGACCTCCTTCTTAGATAAACAAGAAATGATAAAAATTGAGCCCGCTCAAGAAATGTGGATGAGCTATATCAAACGATACCTACAAAAAGGGCAATTACCTAAAGATAAACTAGAAGCCGGAAAGGTATCTCGCAAATCCCTGAATTATTCCATTATTAAGGGTGAACAGTTTAAAAAAGATTTTAGTCACCACTAGCTTAAATGCGTGACGAAAGAAGAAGGAGACTACATCCCAAGGGAAATCCATGAAGGCATTTGTGGAGCACACGAAACTAGTAGGGCCATGGCAAGGAAAGTACTCCAAATTAGATATTTCTGGCCAAATATCTTCAAAGATGCCTAGGAAAAAGGTAAGAAGGTGCCAGCAATGCCAAATCCATAAAAGAATCATCAAACAACATGCAGCAGACTAGCAGCCAATCGGCATATCTTGGCTATTCGAGCAATAAGGCCTGGACATTTTAGGACCCTTTCCCCAAGGAAAAAGGCAAATAAAGTTCATCCTTATTGCCATCAACCACTTTTCCAAATGGATCAAGGCAGAACCTCTAGCAATAATCACGATGAAGAGGGTTAAAAATTTTGCATGGAAGGACATCATTTATAGGTATGGCTTATCCAATGTTTGTATTACATATAATGGCAAGCAGTTCGACAGCATAGTCTTTAGGAAATTTTGCCAAAATCTCAACATCAGCCTTAAGTTCACCTCTATCACCCATCCACAGAGCAATGGGATGACCGAGGTCTCTAATCGAATACTCTTGAAAGGCCTAAAGAAAGGACTGGGCGAGGTAAAAGGCAACTGGACTGAAGAACTATAAAGCATCTTATGGTCTTACAGGACCTCTCCAAGAGCTAGCACTCATCAAATGTCATTATCTCTTGTTTCCGGCTCTGAGGCAATAATATCCGTAGAAATTGGCCTCTCATCCTATTGGTTCGCATTCTATTTCGACCGAATGAACATCCTGAATAGATGCCAAGATTTGGACCTGGTTGAGGAAAAGAGAGAAGATGCCTATGCCAAAATTGCTGCCTACAAACAAAAAGTCACCAGATATCACAACATAAAAGTAAGGGCAAGAACCTTCAATGTGGGTGATCTGGTCCTTAGAAAGGCAGATATAGGCTCAAAAAATGCTAGAGTTGGGAAGCTAATGCCAAATTGGGAAGGCCCCTATGAAATCTCCAAGGTTCTAAGCTCCAGTACGTATAGGCTCAGAACCCTTGAAGGGTCGGATATCCCTAGAAGTTGGACTATTGAAGTACTCAAGAAGTACCATGTATAATCTTATATCAAATTTCGAATTCAATAAAGAAAATTTTCTCCATCTTTGAAAAAGGTATGTTTTACAACTACTTGTTGTTAGGTTTGATGTTTATTTATGGGTTATTTGCCTTATTCCAGTCAATGGAAATCCCAATTGATGGCTTTTCTAAATTAGATCAGCATAATCCAATCAAGGTATTAAAATAATGCTGATTCTCTAGGCTCGATGTGTATCCCGAGCCCAAAATGTGAAGCTTTTCTCCATATCGAGTCTCGACTGGCACAGTTCCCTCGCTAGGCTCAATGCTTATCCCAAGCCCAAAATTCTAAAGATTTTCTCCATTATAAGTTTGACTCCTTCGCTAGGCTCGATGCTCATCTCGAGCCTAAAATGCAAAGGCTTTTCTCCATCCTTAAATTCGTCTACTAGGTTCGATGCCATTCCCGAATTAAAGATACAAGGCGACTCCATTTAATCTCCACCAACTCACTTGATAGGTTCGACGTCAAAATTTGAAAATCTACAATCGAGTATAAAATTGCCAAATCTTCAAGTAAATACAAGACTAAAAGGTCATTCGCCATTCATGACTCTCCTATGAAATAACTGATCTTTATATCTAATCGGATAACACCTCAATCGAAGGCAAGATTGAAAAGTCACTTACTATGCCTGATGTCATGCACCTAAATCCTAAGTCATAACTCACACCTGGATGAAAGGTTTATCTTTTAAATTCGATCGGAATAAGCGATCGTTGATCCTAAGAGTTATGTACTGCAACACTTGAAAAACATTTTAAAATGCAGGAACTATTCTTCTTAGTCGATTTTATATGTTCTCCATGATTGGTTTTATATATTCTCCTTAGCTGATTTCATATATTCTCCATAATGGTTTCTGTTTATTCTACTTAGTTAATTTTATAACAAGTCCTATATAAAATAAGAACTACAGTATGAAGACACAATTGAATGGAAAATCAAATTTTATATATATGGAGAATTTTTACAAGTTACAAAGCAAAAGAGAAAACTATCACAAAGAAAAACATTACAAGGAAATAAAAAACCTAAGTCTCTATATCTACAATTCTACATTGGCAAGGATCTCATTTGGATCAGGCTTTGTAATCTGTTGAATAGTAGGCATGCCCTTGACCTCAGCAGAAGACTGGGAAGAGTCAATAACTCCTTCAATAGCTGGCTCAATTGGTAAAGGGGCCATGACTTTAGGTTCAGTCGGTAGAGGAGGAATGGCTTCATCTGCTATTTGCTCAGTCTCTCTGATCTGGGGGACCTTTTTCTCATCATCGCTATAAGAAGGATCAAAAAGAATCCCTAGGTCCTCCATCCAATCAAGATTAGCTTTAGGGAAGCACTATCTGGCTACATAAATCAATCGAGTTATCAGCCTCCCTTGGGCCTCGCTTAACTGATCAAGGACCTCTTCCTCCTGGGCATCCAACTCTTTCGCCAATCTCTCGCCCCAAGCTACCTCCTTCTCCAATAGAGCTATCTCCAGGGAATTTTTTTTGCCCAAAGAAGGTTGCATTCTGACAAAGCCTTATCTTTGTTTGTGTTGGCCTTGTCTTTATTTGTGTTGGCTTTAAGGCAGTTAGTTGTAAGGTATGAGCATTCACCCCTCAGCCAACCCACCTCCTCCTTATACCTCTTGCACAGAGCACTATCAGCAGTAAGGCATGCGCTATCTCCTTTCAAGTGGCCTACCTCACTTTGTCGAGTTTTGAGGTCTTGGGCCAGTGGGGCTCTTTCCCTCTTCAGCACCTCCACCTCGGACCTTAAGAGCACAACCTCATTTTTCATCGAATCACTGGTGACCTCCACTTCTTTCCTCTGCCGAATGACATCCACCCACTTTACTCGGGAAAAGGCTACCATACCGTGCAGATGAAGCCCTTTTTTTATTAGTTAATGAAAATAAGAGGAATATTGTTAAAAAAATAAGGGGAAAGGGGATGTAAATATTCCTCCAAACTTTGTTGCCGAAACAATTTGAACTCTCTGGAGAGTAGGTTAAGCTCTATCATCACCTTAAAATCACTTTCTTGAGCAAGGCCTTAGCAGACGAAGGCCGGTATGCCTCTGTTGATCACCGACAAGTCATTACCAAACCACTACTTTAAGATATCCTCCAAAGAAGGAGCCCGACTCTTCTCAACCCTCCTTAAAGGTTGTTGGGTTGGCTCCTCTTGAGCAACCTCCTTGTCTTTTACTGTAATTTAGGCATCCACAGCAGCCACCGTTTTGGCAGCTTTTTTCCTTACCGCCTCCTCGACTCTTTTTTGAGTTGCCTCATCTATCGGTGCCCCCCTTTCCTGAGTGGATGACCAATGGATTAAGGATGATTATAGCTCTTCCTCATCAAATTCATCTCTCAGTTGCAGCGTCTAAGTGGATGCTATCCAGCCTCGATCGGAGGGGGCACCATCGGTCTAGTTATAGTTAGAAGAGGATGAGTGGCAGGGATGACTGTGGCAGTAGAAGCTGAATTTATTGCACTAGCAGGAGGTGCATGAACACTTGTTGCACCCTTAGAAATATGAACCTCTAAGTTAGGCAAAGTCTTTCTATTTTTTTCTTCTCTCCTCCTTAGCCAAATGCTCGGCCTCCCTCTTAGCATTAGCCCGATCAACGAGAAGCTTTGCTACATCATCTCTTTTTGCCATTTCATCCACACCTATATCACAAAATGAAACGAGATAAGTATTTTGTGTAAAAAAAATATAATAAATGCACATGTAATGCGTGAATTGTTAAAGTATATGCCCTCTCCCTCACTCCCACTATAATGCTCACGTTTTGCATTTTTGCCAACCTCAGAACTTGAGGATCCCATTAACATCGCCAGGAGAAAATTAGAGTTGAAGGGTTGTCCATTCCTTGCCACGGCATCCATCAATTTTTTGATGTCAAATTCGTATATTGACTGACCGACAGTATGATCTTTCAAAATGGTGGCCTCTAATGATCGGACAAGTGGTACTCCAAAACTACCGACCATCCTTACTAAGAAATATCTCTCCCTGAAACCCTTCATTGAAGATGGGACAGTGAAGAGCTTTTGATGTTTTCGGCTGGTGAAACAATACTCCTACCTATCACTCCGACAAAAAATATAAAAGAAGTGTGTGAAGAGGTCCAGAGTTAGAGCCACCGCTTATATTTGGCACAGGATTTTAAAGCAAGGCACCGTCCTCTATCCGTTGGGGTGCAATTAATTAGGGGCAATTTCATAACCCCTAAGCAAAACCATCTCAAATGCACCAAAGGGAAGCCTCATCCCTACATCTAAGCTCTATAAATGGCAGATGAACCATTCATTCCTTTCATAGGCAAAAGGCCCCTCCGTTACTACCATGGAATCTGGGTAAGCCATCATCGATACTTCTGCAGGGAAGTGATATTGCGAAGGGATCCTCACCACTTTCTCTTCTGTCAGTCATGAAGGATGAAATAGAGGTTTTTCATTCTCGTATTCTTAAAAAAAACTCCTATTTATTGGCTGACTACTACTTGAAGCCATTTCTGGTGGAGGGGAAGAAGTAAACAGTATATGTGATGAATGAAAAAGAAAATCGAAGGCATGGATTGTTTACTTACTTGGGTAATCTTGCAAAAACTCTGAAAATCTCCGAAATTTAAAGCCCAGGAATTATTGCTAAAGGTTTGAAAAAGCAAAGTTTGAAAAGAAAATTTAGCAGAGTTTTGCTAAGGATCGTTGAAAAGTGAGGGAAAATCACCTCAAACTTACCTATTTATAGGAAAAAAGCTTCTAGAATACACCAAATGCCTCTCCGTTGGATGAATGCCACGTGTCTTCGATCCATTATTACGGTTACGGAGAATGAAGCACCATCCTCGATACATGCATGACATTAAATGCAAAATAGTTGTCTGAACCAAATGGATGCATCTCTTTAGATTGGCGCCTTTCAAAAATTCAAAAATCCAGCCAAAAATCTTAAAATCACCCCATCGAACCATTCGGGGGGGACAAGTGATAACTATGGAGAAAATATCTCCTAGAGGCCCAATCAAATCAGGACCAACAACACTTGGCAAGGCACAAAGCCCATTAACAAAAAGGCAAAGTGTGAGTTGGAAGACAAGACAGGAAGGAGATGTCCAATCGAACTGCTGGGACAACACGTCCTGTCAGTCCACTAACACAAGCCAATGCCCATATCGTCCACTTGCTCCATATCACATCGCCACTCACCTGCTCCAACTGCCAGTTATCACTCCCCGAGGTACTCAAGTATCCCTCCTTTATCTCCTATAAATAGCCAAAAACATAATGGCTCTAAGTATTGAACATCTGAGACTCTCTCTCTCTAAACACTCTCTCTCTAAAAGCTAGTAACTTAAGCTTCGGAGTACTAATGCTTGGTTCAATCAGGCACTCCATCTTGCAAGATCAAGCATCCGATCAGTACTTACAGCCACCTGCTCTCTATTTTAGTAAAGACTTTTCAGGCTTTATCAATAACAATTGACTGTTATTTAGCCAATATGCCAACAAAAATTATTAATGCCGATGAAAAAATTCATTCATATGAAAAGATGAAAAAATAATATATTAATATGATAATAATATATATAATACTTTCAATATGGTCAATACTTTCAAATACATCCTTTTCAATATAAGTGACTAAACAATCATTTAATAATTAATATCCCATTCAATTTTGCAGATAACTTTTCACTATATTCATAGCAGAGAGTAGGATAAGTATGGACCGATTAACCAGTCCATAAGAAAAAAAATAAACTAGTCTATTAATATCGATTTTTCAAAATTACTAACCATTAATCAGTCCGTTACATTCGGTTAACCAGTCCATCGATTTCTATTTTTTGGTTTGGTGAACCAATATTTTCGGTTAACCATTAAAATTTATAACATAAAGTTATATAAAAAATTAGATAAAGTTTAATTCAATTTCTAGTGTGTAAAGTAATTAAATATAAAAATTACAAAACAAACATAATTTACTAGCAAAAAATTCATGTTTTATAAATTAATAGCCAATATTATAAATAGATTTGATATTTATTGAAAAATTATTATGTTTGATTTTAAGTCAAATAAAATTTTGGATAATAATGTAATTAAATGCTATTAAGTAAAATATGAACACCAATATATAATAAAAAAAATATATATAAAAGTTAATTATATAATATATATAAATGTTGCTATATAATTAAAGAGAATGATATAATATAAATTTAGTTTAAAGTATTACATAAATTTTATTGGAAAATATAAAAAATTAAGGTATAAAAATATAACTTAAATATATTTTAAAGTATTATTTTATGTAAATTTTAGAAAGAAATAGAAAAAAAATTAAAGATATAAAAATTATATATATATATATATATATATGAACCGGTTAACCATGGACTAACGGTTAACCGAAACTTAAAAACCTAAATCGTAACCATTAACATTAAAAATATAAAAAATAAAAATCATAATCGAGTCCATCAGATCAATTAACAGTAAAATCGATTCGGTTTCAGATCGATTTTGCAGTTAATCATATTTTTTATTTTTTTTGTTCATCCCTAGCAGAAAATGCCCTTTTAATAGTTGTTGTTGTGACTGATAATATCAGAGCTAACTTGAAAGGCAAATAAATTAAATGATACACCAAATTTTTTTCTTGTCTTAACTAACAATTTAGCAAGATTGTTGATTCCTTTCAACATTAGAAACTCATAATTGGATAGCATTTCAGTAATATAAGTTTCAAACTGATTGTCAAGTGAAAAAAATTGTACCGATAAAAAATCACAAGAATAAATTTGAGCAAGTCGAATCAACTTTTAGTTTCAAAAAAGGAAAATGCATCATTTTTACTTAAGCAATCCACACATAAAAATAACTTATTATTCATCTCAGTAAAATGATTGTTAAGTTTTGAAATTGCAAATCAATGACAGCATAAAGCAAATCCACTTATATATATATATATATATATATATATATATATATATATATATATATATTCAATAACTCTAAACTTTACGACCTATTGTTCCATTTATTTCTATTATTATTGGTGTTAAGCACATATAATAATTTTAAAATTTTAAAATATTTTAATAAATTTATTTTTGAATGAAAATATTTAAATATATTAGTGAGGTCAATTTTTTAATGGAATCAATATTAATAGGATCATTTAAAAATTTTAGTGGTGTCAATTTTGAAAAAAAATTATCTAAGGTATTTTTAAAATTTTTCTAATTTGAGTTGACACCACTCATTATATGGTGGCTACACCTCTATATGTTTGTCACCTCTTTTTTATATTCTGATTTACCTATGTGTTCTATTGACATGATTAACATTACTCACATTTTCATTTCTCTATTTGGTTTTTGCTACCCATGTCTATTAGGGGTGTGTATTGGTCGGGTTCGGGTCAACTCGACCCAAACCCGATTAACTCGAAATCTGAAATTTTACATTTTTTCTCTTTCGATTATACCTTACTTAGTTGTTGGATCCCTATCCGATTAACCTGATATTTTTTGAATCCCGAACCGACCCACTCGATTTAATCAATTTTTTTGACCCTAAAAGTTTTAGTAGTCCCAATTTATAAGGGCTTTGATGGTGGTGAACTAAAATATAGGAAGAGCTCATTCTTTTGTTTCTTCTTTAGCTTTGAATTGAATTCATAATGTTGTCTTTCAGAATTTTACCAGGAAAACAACCAACAATAGTTCAAATATAGCCTAAAAAATTAAAGAGAAAAAAGGAAAAAAGCAAATATTGTGCAACCATTAACAATTCCATCTACCACTATTACTTGAGCATGGAAGTCCAAGCACAATAAGCACAAGCAATCTATTGAGAATTATATACATAAATAACAAAGGACAAACTCATCAACACAATATCTTTCCAATCACCTTTTTGTTTAGGGCTCAAACTATCCTTCAATCATTTCCCATACTTCTCTGCAATAATATAAATTTGTCTAAGTCTAAATTGCTAATTTGTCTTCATTTCTTTCTTTCCCTTTGGGCGGCAAGTGTCTAGTGGCTTACCCTTTTGATTGGGTGATGGAGGCGATGAGGTAGCGGCTAGGTGGCGGATGTGAGGAGGCAGCAAGAAGTATTTAAGGCTATTGAGACTGAAGAGAGGGAGCATGGTGACAAAAACTCTAGGGTATAGAAAAGAAAAATGAAATTAGATTTTTTTTTTAATTTATATATTAAGCTAATCGGGTTGGCATTTGAGTCGATTTTAGAGGAGTTTCACCCGATCCAATTCAAACCCAAATTTTCCCTAACCCTAACATCCAAACCAACCCTATTAACCCAGTTAATCCCACCCTAATGCGTCAGGTTGGGTTAATCAGACCGATTTAGATTTTACACACCTTTAATGTCTACTTATTTGAAAATAAATTCTTGTAAGTGCATAACTAAGTAAATGATAAAAGAATTAGAAAATGAGTTTTATTAATTAAGAATGATTTGATTCAAAGATATATATATACACACACACACACTAAAATACTGAAGTTAGAATCTTATAATTTTTAGGTTGTTTTAAAATTGGTATAATTTTTGAAAAAATTTAGAAATATAGTGCAATAATAAAAATATTTTGAAATCTAGTATGATAAAAAAATGGCAATGCAACTGACGGTTTTTATCTAAGTTGGTGTAACACCCTTACTATAACAATTTTGCAGATTTAAGCAACTGGCCGGAAATTTTTTTTCTTCTTTTTCCTTAACTTAAAACTTATAGTCTTAACCTTTTTAATTCCTTAGATATAATGCCTAATTATTAGTCATTCATTAAGTCCAATTGTCACTGACCTATAACTGTCCAATTTACTATTCATTTTACATAAAATCCGGCAATATAACGGCTATAAACTTAACTAACTCCCTGAAAACAGACAATATCCATATCCACAGCCCCTCAGGGGCACAACCATTTATAACCAATAAGAACATCTCATCCGCACATTTTCCATCACATCTCAACTATACACAAAACATCCACTACTAGTCAAACCCATATGCATATATACAATCAAAGTACTATTACAAATCAATTCTTAAACTTCAAATATTTACAATAATATACATGCAAATACAAAAATATAGAATCTGTCCTTCAAAATTCTCCATCCCCTATGTACGATTGCTTCTGATCAAAATCCGAACCTGAACGCAGTAAATCCTACGTGCTGACCATTAAATATACTTAGTGGTGACTAAAAATCATAATATTTTCCAAAATAACATAATTACACCAAATGTACAAAACATTAATCTTTCAATTGTGCAAAACATTAATCTTTCTTATCAAAAAGCATTTTTTCCTTATTTTTAGCAGTTTTTTCAATTTAACACTGAAGTTTTGGTAAACTTTTCAATTAAATCCTTAATTTTTTATTTAATTACGAAAATATTCTTTTTACAATTTAATTACAAAATTGCCATTATTTTTCTTATTTTCACTTTCCAATTGAATTTTGGCATATAAAACAATTAATTGGTTGTTGTTTTGTCCTTTTTAAGTAAAATTATATTTTAGTCCATGAACTTTACAAAGCTTCATTTTTTGACTGTTTGATCCTTAAATTACCATTTTACCCTTTATAATCATTTTTTAATTACTTTTATTCATTTAACACAACTTTTGAAAAAATTACAGTTTTCCCTAAACTTTTAATTTCTTTTCAATTAGATATTTTTTCACATTTAACTTCACTTTTAACTTTCTTTTTGTATTTTTTTGCTTATTTTTATCATAATACCCCTGGAACAGTCCCAACAGAAATTTTCAAACCAGATATACGAGATGTGGATCCCACAGGGCCACATACAGATTGAGAAATGACTCCAAATAATCATTTTCCATATAACAGACAGATACTATAGAGATCAGTGATCTTACCCTGCAAAGCAAGTCACCATAACTTGTACAACGGTATAGGTGTCCCTATGGCTAGCTAATTATATCTTGAGCTAGATTTTAACTGATTGACTACTGCTAAAGGCACAATTTCACTTACTTTCAAAATATTTATCAGATTTTCCATAATTTTAGTTATTTTTCAATCCAGAAAATACAATCATTCAAAATATTCAATATTTTTATACAGTTTGTGAATTATTTCATCATAATTCACCATTTTCTCATTAATTATGAATTAATTCACATTAATTCAATATTTTAACCTTATACATAACTAAAATTTTTTAAAAAAATAATCAATTAATTTTCATAAATTCTATAAAAATTCATGGACATCTTATTTCATGTTTATAATTATTTTATAGCTTAAATTCATCAAAATACATAAAATACAAATTAAGTCCCTCAAGAAAAATATTCGGCCAACACAAAAAAATCACCCTTACCCATACTTTTAGTTATAATTAAACTTCCTAATGACCTTATTTAAGATCTAATTACACTAATCTAATGCGAATTGCAATTTTACACAATTTCCCTAATTTTTCCCTAAGTTACATAAAGAAAAATCATGTAATTTAATGGAAATTGAAGGATTAGAAGCCACTAACCTTTTCTCCTTGTCTTATGGTTGTTTAGACCTCCTTTTATTTTTCTTTGGCTTTGAAAGATTGGCCTTCTCCTTGTGTGCCTACCATGACCAAATTTTTAAACAATCAAAATCTTAATTTTTTTTATCTCTTTTGCTCAAATTAACACTATAATTGAACTTTAGGCACCTAAAACTATTAAAAAGTACCTCAAAATAAAATTAAAACCAAGAATTTCACTTACCTCAATTTGATACCTAACACTTTCTCACTTATTTTTCTTAGCTTAACTTTCTCTAATAAGAAGATAGAGGCTCAATTAAGTAACTATAGAGGAATATAATATTACTTGTGTTTGGATTGAGAGAGAAAATGAGAGAAAGTTTGAAGAAAAATGAAAAAAATATGGCTATGGTGGTTTCGGCTTGGAGGAGGAAGAAAAGAGCTGATGGAGATGAGGTGGCTGGCAAAAAAAAATCTGCTCTCCATCCATTTTAAAGTAGCTTTAGTGAGCTGGACTTTGGTCCAACCCAAATCCATTAATTAAGGTCCAATAACCTAAAACCAAGCTTATTTTACCATTTTTTTGCAATTCTCCAATTTTCCAAATTCAAATCATACTAAAATGGATTCCATCATTTTTATCATATTAAAAATAGGTTGTACACAAAATTTATGCCTTATTGGAGTGAGTTATTGATCCAGTTCAATTAGATCGATCTGATTCAACCAATATCGGTGTTACCGAAAATTTTATTTTTTGCAACAAAGATAATCTACATATCATTTTACACATATATACAATTTTTAGACTTCATTTGCTATTTTTAACGGCTCGATCAAACTATGGTCAAACTAGTTAACCTAAAATTGAACCGCTTCTTCTTTCATATTTTTAAATTTTTGAGGCCTATTTAATCTCAAAATCACTTCAAATTTCAATCCCAGACTACTTGTGATCAATATTTTCTGATAGTCAAATAAAATATTTTTCACCTCCGGACGTATTTTTTAGCCCGAAAGCACTATTCACTATCGAAAAATATTATTTACGGCTAATAGGGTGTTGAGGCCATTACAGTGGATCCAAATAAAAATATTGTTTTAGGTGTTCGAAACCGACACCACATTTTGCAGGTTCACAGGTTTAGAAAGAGGGGGCACCGATTATAACATATACCAAGAAAAAATGAAAGTTAAAAATTAATATATAAAGTTCAATTTCATTCCTATAATTTCTCCCCATCTTTGCTGAACTCCATATTCAATAAAAAAGACTATTTCTGTACTGCAATTTTATAATAAAGATTTTGCCACCAGAAACCAATATTTTTTCAAAGTAATTTTTCCTCTATTTTCTTAGTAGCCAAACAATGAGGTTAAAAAAAGGCTAAATGGGATTTTTACCATCCTCAGTGAGAGCAAGAGAACAAGAACTAAAAAGGGTTGCAACACAAAGTACTGAAAAAACCAAAAATAATGCCCCTATTTTCATTTGTCCTTCAAAATTGGATATCTTGATTTCTTTGTGCAGCAAGGCAATGCACAGTTGTAAATGCTAGCTAGCAGAGCAAATAAAAGCAAGAGAAAAAAAATACACAAATAAAAGGAAAGTAAATGATAACAATATTATTGGGTACAATTGTTGTTGTGGACTTTAGAATCAATGTTGTTAAAATCGGACCGGATAAAGAACTGACGAGGCTACAATCATATCATGAAAAAGTTTCTTATTTAGATGGAGTACTAACGAAGCAAAAACAAAAAATATTAATCTTGCATATATAAGTATAATTATATTTAATTATAATAAATTCAAATAGATAATAATCATATTAAATTATTAAGTGACATTTTTAGAATTTAAAATACTATTTTTTTAAATAAATAAATAATAAAAATTTAATATATATATATTTGAGATCAAAGATGCCGAGTTTGCTACCGTTGATTTGTTAAATTAGTGCTATTTTACTTTCGACATTTATTTTATTCACTTACAAATTACAACTAACAAAATGTCACTCTTGCATCGATATTTTGCTATGAAGATTCTTTTATGGAGTGAATGACAGCTTTAATCAAACTCATTAAAAAAAAAGGAATTGATAAAGCCCATATGTTCCATTTGCCGAACACAACACAATTAGCACAATATTCTTAAAATTTATATTTGCAAATGCATGGAATAATATGTAAATAAAGTTTTTATTTCCATATAAAATGTTTAACACATGTTTGTTATTATCTGTCCCCACTTTCTACTAGTAGAAACGTATATAAATTGTCTTAGCCAACAAATTAACTCACAATTGGTTGATTTTTTTCTAAATTCAATTTCAATCGATTCGATTATTTTTTAGAAAATATAGCAATTTATTCGATTATTACAATGAACCAAATAGATAATAAGTATATTAAATTATTAAGTAACCTGTTTAGAATTTAAAATACTAATTTTTTAAATAAATAAATATTAAAAATTATATATATATATTTGAAAAAATTAGTATTTTAAATTTTAAATATATCAATTAATAATTGAATATATATATATATACAATAAAATATAATTTTTTCAGTTCAATCCGATTTTTATCAATTCGATTTTAAGCAGTTGAATGAACTGGTTGCTTGTCGGTTTGCAATTAAACCGATTCAACAGGCCGATCCGATTTTAATAATATTGTTTAGAATTAGATGATAGTATGTCAAATACAACTACCATGGCAAACTAATAGTGATAGTGAATTTGAAGCTCAATAGTGAGGGAGAAAGTGGGGGAAATTTCTTTTTTTTTTTATTAAAAATAAAAGTTATCCAATATTTTTATGAGCAGAGTGAAAAAGACTTTTTTTTGAAAGTGGGTGTGGAAAGTTGTTCGTGAGAGTTGTCCACTATTTTACCTTTCTTCTTTTCTTGGTGTATATTATAGATGTGTCCCGTTTTCTAATTTCGTGACCCAGCAAAATTGCGCTGCCAGGCACTATAGAAACCGGCACCATGTGTCCCGATTTCTAACACTTAAAGCAAATTCTTTTATGAAAATCTATTTTAATAGAAATTGACATTTTCAATTGCTAATTTTTATCACATCAAACTTCAAAGTATTTTTATTATTATACTATTTTTAAATTTTTTCAAAAATTACATTAATTTTTTTAAAAAAAAGTCCTATAGTTTGTGATGTGAAGAAAAAAACTTTTTATATGTAAAGAAAAATTAATAATAAAAAAATAGAGTAATTTTTTAGGAATTGAAGACTTTGATAATATGTTTTTCAATATTTTATTATCCGGATATAAATTTTCTATTTCAATTGATTGTATACTTATACCGGAAATCAAAAATAGTAATATATTAAATTTTTAACTAAAAAAAATAAATTACATATTTTATAATTTTTTTTAGAAATTTACATAATAAGTATTATTTATTGTTTAATTTCATATATTAAATACTTATGCGTAAAACCCCCTAATTGTGTTAAATGCATGAAGACATTTGAACTATGCTTCAACTGGAGCAGAAAAGGTAAAATCTAAACAGAAATTGCAGCAGGAAGAATAATGATTAGAGTTGAAGCGAATGGTAGGCTCCTCCTTAGGAAGTAAAAAGTAGAATAAATGAAAGATTCTTCAAACTGGAAACTATAAAACAAATTGTTAACAGCGTGGAAGAATTCAGATTAAACGATCGGTTATCCAAGACTGAACCAACATTAGAAGACTAATCAAATAGCTCTCATTCAATTTTTTGCCCAAAAGCAAAAGTTAGAGCAGCCGCAGGGAAAACTTGCCTTCACCTTTCACAAGGATTGTGATCAAAGTTGACTACATAAATCAAAGGCTGTAATTCCACCCCATCTCACATGGAACAAGTATCAGCATAGCTCTAGGGTATAGATCACTCACAGTAGCATATAAAGAAAGTAAAGTTCATCAATTAACATATATACTTTCTTCCACATTTCTAATTGAATGAGTAACAGAAGCATGGACAAAATTTATTAACCAATTATCTTTGTATATCAGACATACAGCAATAAATAGGATTACGCTGGACATCAATAATAAGAGGGGTAAAAGATCAAAAATCAAATACCTGCCTTGATATGATAAAAACAACTTGGCTAAGTATTTATGGATTCTGGCAGCTGCATCAGTCATCAACTTCTGCT
Source organism: Excoecaria agallocha (assembly GCA_037975025.1). Taxonomy (NCBI): domain Eukaryota; kingdom Viridiplantae; phylum Streptophyta; class Magnoliopsida; order Malpighiales; family Euphorbiaceae; genus Excoecaria; species Excoecaria agallocha. The sequence continues at coordinate 21,948,798 of CM075814.1, read as the reverse complement.
TTAATTTCCGTTTGGAGCTCTTCCTTGTATTCCTCAAATGTACTTGGGAAAGTCCTGACAGTTCCATGTTCTACAACCCAAATTTGACTTCTTTCCTCATTCTCAAAAACATGAGATATAAGCCTAGAATCATGACTGACCAAGACAACCCCACCAGTGAATTCGTCTACTGCATCAGCCAATGCATCAATACTCTGCATATCTAAATGATTTGTAGGTTCATCCAACATCAAGATGTGAGGCTTTGACATGGAAATTGATGTGAATACAACACGAGCTTTCTGCCCTCCAGATAGTTTTGCAATTGGCGTGAAAATTTCCCAAGCTTGGCACGAACTGCCTCTTGCTTGCTAAGTCCCTCTTGATCTGGATGAAGTTGAAGAAGATACTGAACAGGTGTTTCATCCATTGTCAATAGGTCCACAAAGTGCTGGGAGTACCTCCCAATTCGTAACTTCTTACTTCTTCTTACTTCGCCCTCAGCTGGAACCAAATCACCAGCAAGGAGATTAAGTAGAGTAGATTTTTCAGCTCCATTGGGCCCCACAATGGCAACCCGAGTACCCATATCAATGCCCACATCAACATTTGAGAGCCTGAAATCTTCCCGGTTTGGATAACTGAAGCTGACTTCTGCATAAGTGGTGGTGTAAGCTCAGTAGGCTCAGGGAAGTGGAACTCCACACTGTAATCTTTCCACTTCTTCGGTGCCCCTGCCATGGGTTCATCTCCGTCAACCTTGCCTTTTGTCTTGCTCTTAGAAGCTTCCTTCGCAGCAGCAAATTTCGCACGATCTTTAACCTTTTCCTGCTGAACACGGTTTCCTGATCTCTTGGCAGCTTTCACTTGCTTCTCATATATTTCAAACTTCTTGTTCATCTCTTTGCGACGCTGCTCATAACCATTCTCAAAATCATCAAAATTACCACGATAGATATAAAGTTTCAAGTCATGAAGATGGATAATCTCATTGCATACTGTGTTAAGGAAATCCCTATCATGAGACACAACAACAAGAGTTTTCTTCCACCTGCACAGGTACTCCTCTAGCCAGAGAACAGCCCTGAGGTCAAGGTGATTTGTTGGTTCATCCAACAATAACAGAGTTGGTTACAGAAAGAGTGCCCTAGCCAACGAAATCCTCATCTTCCAGCCACCACTAAATGACTGGGTAGGACGGCCATGCATATCCTTGGTGAAACCAAACCCAGCCAGAATCTTTGATGCTTGAGCCTCGGCAGCATCTGACCCCAAGATCTGCAATTTCCCGTACAATTCAGCAAGTTTCTCTCCTGCATCATTTCCATTATCATCTCCATCTTCATCATCAACAGCCAGGGCTGAATTTTGCGAAGATGCAACTTCTTGCCGAATTGTGACTAGCTCTTCATTGGCTGCAACACTTGCTTCAAGAGCAGTTTTATCATCCTCAATAACCTCTTGTTCAAGTAGAAGTACATCTATATTTTTAGGCACAGGAATCTTTCTCCAAGCAAGAAGCTTTAACAGTGTAGACTTGCCTTTTCCTTTAGGCCCAACCAATCCATCTCTTTCCATGAGATATTTTCACCGAGGCATTCTTTAAGAGTTCTTTTCCCCGTTCTGCCACAGAAAAATTATCAATTGTAATATCTCTGACATTAGCATCTGCTTCATCTTCACCTTCAAGAACTGAAGCCTGGCTACCAATAACAATAGTGAAAGCATCATGGTCATCCTTAAGGGCCTCCTTTTTTGCCTTCTCTGCAGCAAAAGCAGCAAGCATGTCTTTCTTCTCTCATTTCTTGAGTTCTTTGTCTGATATAGAAATATCCAGTGGTTTTCCTGCGCTCCTTTGCTGTCTTCTTTTTTCAGCCTTTTGTTCCTCTTCCTCAGTGTCATTTTCGTCCTCTTCATCAGGAGGGAGATCAATCCCATCTGTATAAGATGATACTTTTGGAGCCTTTGGGTTGGCAGAAGTTGATGCCTTTTTAGGCCTCTCTGGTTTCTGGTCCATGCTGGCAAGCATAGCTGTGACTGAAATTTTCTATTCCTTTCCTTTGCTGTTCAGCATAGCTTTAGAAGCTGTGCCAGCCTCTTCGGTTTCCTTTTTCCCCATGAAAGAAACAAAACTGGGAAAAAACAAATCTGACAGGAAAGCAAATTAGTAACATGTATTGCTCTAGGTAAGTTTAACATAATAAAACAAAGCAAAAACAAAGTTGCAACTCCACCGCACTAATGACAATATAAGCACAAATATTCAAGTTCAAAAGAAATATGAAGCTAAATCATTTACACACACATACACAGACACAACAGCAAACCGACTTCTGGATCTAAATTCTGAAGCAGATGTGAGAATAAGCTCAAAGAAGTTCTACATACTTCAATTATCAAAGCAAGTAAAACACCCTAAACAGATATTACATCTCGACAGCTTTCAAAAATTTGAATCTTGATTCATTAATCAAGGGCGAAATTGGGTGCAATATAATTCTCTTCCTGACAAATCAATTTTAAGTTCTACAAAACTTGCAAATATAAAAATCAAATATATTTTCAAATATATAAGTTTTTATAACCAAATATAAGTAGCAAATATCTAAAGAAAATCATAAAACATTAATGACAAGCATTCAAATAAATTCGTTTAATATGGTGATGAACAATCATCATCAATCGTCTTCATCTCTATCTATTCCTTGAGATTCAAATTTTTATAAATCATGCTTCACAACATTTGAAAATTTTAAAATAAAAATATAATTGAATATAATTACACACAATTTTCAATATTCTAAACCTTGCACACTTGACTCTAATGTTTATTCAATAGAAAATAATTATAATAAGTGTAATGACACACACACACACACACACACACACACATATATATATATAATATATATATATATATATATTCTAATATTTTACACAAGCATTAAGAATGCTTAATCATTTTATTGGCAATTTGTGCATCTAGTGATTTTTTTTTCTTCAAGAAACATTATGCAAAATTAGCGGATGCAACAACATAAAATCTAAGATTTTATAATTAAGAAAGGAATATATTTATATATTTGCATTGAATTTAGTAATAAAAAAGTGTTGTCTCTAACTTGCAACAACATAAAATCTAAGGTAATTGTGGTTCTACTAAATCTGTTATGCAATGTCTTGCTAGTGTCCAATTATGTGTACTTCAAGCACTAAGTTAGCTGATACTTGAAGATATACTATTTAATCTACTAGACTGTATAGATTATCTTTATGGTCCTCCTTTTTTTAAGTCTTTGTCATCATTTACTTCTTATAGGTTCTTATTAGTTTAAGAAAAGAAAATCCTTTAAGTTAGAGATTTAGAACTATTTCATTACAATTAGTTTAAGGTTGCACAAACTCCATAAATCTTATTTATTGGATTGTGTGATTCCCTACACTAGGTGTAATTGTAAGGAAATTAACTGTAAGTTTGCAAGTAGTACAGTCTTCTTAACTTTTCAGTGACTCAAACAGTAGTAAACTTCACCATAAGTCAGTCTAAGCTGTGTTTTTGAGTTTCTATTATTGCCTAGGATTACGATTGACTCAAAATCCATCCCCCATAGCTAAGCAAGCAAACTTTCTCTGATAGCACTTCATCTATTTGCCAAATTCAATTATTCAACAACCCAATTCATGAATTTCATAATCAGAGATATAAAAAGCTCACGCCAGTACTTGTATTTTTTTCATAATTCACGCAACTTAAATCAGCATTAGACTTCAAAAGTTAAAAAAAATGTCAAGTTATCTTTGATAGTAGGGAAAAAAGAGAAATAAAAAGCAATTCTTCATGTAGCACCCTAATCCACTAACCATGGATAACCATCATTCATCATCATCATCATAAACCTAGTAAAGTCAGGCAGAAATAATAATAATAATTTTAGAACAGGCCATAATTACATGCCACAATAAAAGAATCAAGCTTATAATTAAATAATTATAACATAAATGGCCTTCAAGAATCCCGAAACCCTCAAGGCAATTGTATCTAGCTCGATCCTCTGGAGTTGAACTTGAAACCTACAGGGATAAGCGAATCTTTGCTAAGCTATAAAGCTTAGTGGGGAATAAACTCTATATGTATGAACATAACCTCTTTACACGATTCATCTTAATCATGTAAACTTTCACAATAGCATGGGATAACATATGAGTCTGTTATATTGATCGTATCATAATGGACATATTGGGGAAGTCCTCAAACTTCATAATAAAACCTTGCTTACCAACGTCTAGGGCATTCTATAAATTATCTTATCTCGGAACTTGTCAAATTACTATCATAAGTTTACTTCCTTTCTTCCATAAACTAGCTTGATTTATATCCTTCCTAATCCTTACAACTCTATAATTCATGCATCCGGGTTGTTGATAGTACAAAATTTTAACTTAATGCATTAATCACAGTGTTACATAATTCCTGCATTCAATATTAAATCTATGCACATCGAAGTGCCTATGCCATTTAACAACCATAGAGTTATTGTTATACTTGATTTTTTTCATATATCTTTACTTAATTCTCATTTCAGGTTTATACACACTTATTCCTTAATGCTATCTTATCATTGCAATTTAAGACATCACACCACATCATAGTATATCATGGTTTGCATTTGGGTTTATATCAGAATTATACATATGCAGATACATGTGAAATATTCATCTACATACTAACAGGTTTGCATGCCATTTCAACGAACAGGTGCCACATATCATGATTAATGGACCAAGTCCTCATACCATATGCAACATACTATAATTTCCATATATATGAAGATCATTATGTATACTGTGGTTCGTATGACTTTTAATATAATATTATAAGCTTGTGGCTCAAATGGCCAAACTATTCATCGTGGAGCCCATTGGTGAGTCTAGCTCATAACGGCACTCACACGAGAACCTTCTTCAAAATAAATGTAAGATATCATAGTCATGTAACACATAATATGGCATTTCATTTCATATAAATAGTTTAAAGTCATCAAGAATTAGGATATAACACCATAACACCCTTATTCAATTTAACCCCATCAACTTATATTTCTTAACATTTAACCCATAAACTTCTAATTTACTTCAACTATATCCCTCTTTTATCTTAATTTTTAACCGTACTCAATATACATACATGTTGAAATTACCAAAATACTCCTAATGGGACTTAACTTTAATAATTGCAAAATAATAAAATTTTGCCTTAATTAACAGTAATCCTTATTAACTAAACATAATCCGATTAGGGTCATGATTTGGTCCTTACAAATCACTCCTCCTTAAAAGAATTTTGTCCTCGAAATTCAAAACTAGTAATCTTTATCTATATTGCTAGCTATTCTTACTATGCTTTAGCTATAAGTAACTATAACTATAAGCATTCTCTATATCCACAATAAAGTCATCATATATAATCATTTGTATCTACCTCTGATCTAGATAATCTTATGCTTGTTGTATTTCTTATCCTGAATATCTTAAAAACCTTAACATCTTGTATCATTATCTATGCCGAAAATTAAGTTCTCTTCTAGTCATATGAACTTTTCCTCAAACATCTTAATAATAATCTAGACATACTTATAGTCAATCTTATGCTATACCTCAATCATAGAACATCAAGGCTTTTAAGCACTTCCAATACCAAGAAGTGAGAGTATTGATAATATCTCAGATATCATCTCACAATCTTTGACAAAATCTTGCTAATAGTACAAGATATCAATCATAGATCAACCACATAACCTAATCATCAAAATGTATGCTAATAAAAATAACACCATGGTCTAGACCAATATCATCTTAATCTTCCAGAATAATTCCTTAATTCCTTATTGCCTAGAAAAGACTAAAATTAGGCTCTGATACCACTAACTGTAACACCCTAATCCACTAACCATAGATAACAATCATTCATCATCATCATCATCATAAACCTAGTAAAGTCAAGCAGAAATAATAATAATTATAGAACAGGACATAATTACATGCCATAATAAAAGAATCAAGCTTATAATTAAATAATTATAACATAAATGGCCTTCAAGAATCCCGAAATCCTGAAGGCAACTACATCTAGCTCAATCCTCTAGAGCTGAACATGAAACCTATAGGGATAAGCGAACCCGTGCTAAGCTACAAATTTTTGCGGGGAATAAACTCTATATGCATGAACATAACCTCTTTACATAATTCATCTTAATCATGTAAACTTTCACAATAGAACGGGATAACATATAAGTCTATTATATTGATCGTATCACAATGGACATATTGGGGAGGTCCTCAAACTTAATAATAAAACCTTGCTTACCAACATCTAGAGCATTCTATAAATTATCTTATCTTGGAACTTGTCAAATTACTATCATAAGTTTATTTCCTTTGTTCCATAAACTAGCTTGATTTTTACACTTCCTAATCCTTATTATTCCATAATTCATGCATCAAGTTGTTGATAGTACAAAATGTTAACTTAATGCATTAATCATACCGTTACATAATTCCTGCATTCAATATTAAATCCATGCACACCGAAGTGCTTATGCCATTTAACAACCATAGAGTTATTGTTATACTTGATTTTTTTTCATATATCTTTTCTTAATTCTCATTTCATGTTCATACACACTTATTCCTTAATGTTATCTTATCATTTTAATTTAAGACATCACACCACATCATAGTATATCATTGTTTGCATTTGGGTTTATATCAGAATTATACATATACAGATACATGTGAAATATTAATATACATACTACCAGGTTTGCATGCCATTTCAATGAAAAGGTGCCACATATCATGATTAATGGACAAAGTCCTCATACCATATGTAACATATTATAATTTCCATATATATAAAAATCATTATGTATACCGTGGTTCATATAACTTTTAATATAATATTATAAGCTTGTGGCTCATATAGCCAAACTATTCACCGTGGAGCCCATTGGTGAGTCTAGCTCATAACGACACTCACACAAGAACCTTCTTCATAATAAATGTGAGATATCATGTAGCACCCTCTATGCAAATACCCTATTACACGTGTATCATAAATACTATTAATCATGCTTATTCTACATGTTCATTTAACTATCATTTAGCCATTAATCATGCCATATAGTTCATATGCTTATATTCGTGCTACAAGTCTATTCCTGTTTTCCATTTCATACCTAGTATCATGCATACTATACTATATGAATATTATTTTATGTATATCACATGCACACATATTTTGTCTTAGCTTTACTACTAGTGAGTTAAAATATTTCGCATAGGTTTTATACATATCATAAGATAACTGGCCTTTATACAAAACATACGATAATTGTAATACAAAACATCCTACATCAAAGTTATAAGTCGATGGTTGGCCCTTCTTGATGCAGAGAACGTCCCTCAACAAAAGTCTTGCTATTTGTACCTACACGGATAAATAACCCATGCTAAGCTATAAAGCTTAGTGGGGAATATCTACAGATGGATGACCACTCACATAGGTCATCAAAACATACATATACAATATATATATATACTATAAACAACATGTCCAACATAGCATGGCAACAATAACATATACTTTAAAGCATAAAGCATATTCTCATGTGCATAACATTGTACCCAAAGAGTAACAAATATTCTCATATTCATAATTCATATAGACAGTAATTTCCCATGTAAACATATTCAAATGAAACATAATTCCTGTGGGTAAACTAACAATATAATCCACAATATCAATCTTTAGTCAAATAACTTTAACTGTTTAATTTCGATCATTACTATGAATAACGTTTAGCCTGCCTTAGCTTTATCAGTGGATAACGGGAACTATGGACACACATCAGTATCAAAGTAGGATATCCGAAGATATCAAATCTATAGATCCAAACAGGGCCAAACTATACTGTGGATCGGTCAAGCATACCCAAACGAGATAGCCTATCAACCCAAATGGGGCTGATCATGATCCAAACGGGATCATATATACTATGGACCCAATCGGGCCAAACTATGGTAGCTGCAATTTCCCTATAGGTGCCTATCTATCCACATCTAAAACTCTATTGCAAGCAAAACTATATTCGTGTTCAATTCACATATTAATACTGTATTCATAGTATAATGTTGTGCACATATACATAGTCTTATAAAACTATGAATTCTCCGGTGCATACTCAGATATATGCACATTTCATATGCCAAGTTATACATCTGGCTTATTCAAATCTGTATGACTATACAATTTGCATCATAGCATACAGGCATGACATATAATTATCATATCATATACTTGATCATGTTCTCATTAAGCATTTCACATGTTTATAGTCATGCTAATTCATCTTTTATCTCATAAGGCAATTACATGCTTATATACTCATATACATAATCATAAATGTACATACCTATGGGTACATTCGCATATAGTTGATTTATTCTTATGAGCATGTTTCCAACACATATATATACCTTTATCATCATTCAACTCATGTGCTATAAAACATATCAACATGTTTTCTTATGGGCACATACACATGCCAAGGTCATACTATTATAATCCCTATTTTATAGCATAGGTACATGTCATAGGATTTACATGTGTATATATATATCAATTTTGCATATGACCATCATGCACAAGACTAATTACATGTATAGGTTAGATATTTCACTAATAGTCTTTATTCATATACACAATTGAATGCACCTGTATTCATATAAATCCTTCATTGATAGTCATATTACATGCCTTATTCAATTAACTTTACTATCACATAAGCAACTATCTATCTCAATCAATTTAAAATTATATTATCAAGTGTAGCAACAATCTGCACATAATTGTAATTTCTGTTACACTAAACAGTCTAGAAAATAAGTCCTGATCCAACCCCAGATTACATGTACTTAGAGACAGATTTAAACTTAGGTTTCTTCATATGAAATATAGGTATGGAAGTCTATTTTTCAATGCAAAAAGAATCACTCAATTTACTGTTCTATAGCTCAACTTATGAGCAAAACATTCCAGACAGGTCATTCAGTCGTGAAGGGGAGTTCGACTCGTGAAAAGCTTCATGAGTGAAGCAAATAAGGCAAATCTCACGACTCGTGAAGGAGTTCATGAGTGAAGAAGAAAAGCTATACATCACGACTCGTGAAGAAGCTCACGAGTCGGTTTATAATTCACGAATCGGACTAAAATTCACTAGTGAAAACCAATGATCCCATAAATAGATGCACGACTCGTGAAGAGCTTCACGAGTCGGACAATAGTTCACGACTCGTGAAGGACTTCACGACTCGGCAAGGATACAAACTGTTCACCAAATTCACTTCGATAAAAACCCATAAAATGCAATCTTAATTTCTGTCAATCATAACAATTTCCAGCAACTATTTTCCACATGCAATATGATCAGCCTAATTCCCATACCTTGGCTAACAAAACCTATATCTTCAACCTCTAGCAATATCCTTTCCCTTGCTCCTTCTTCCTTCCTCTTCTCCTTCGCAAATACCATCACCATCATCATATATTTCCAGTATATTTACATTGTTCTCGGTCAAAATGAAAGAAGAAGAAGATGATGATGAAGGGTTTAATCAACAATTTAATTACCTTAAGTTTAATACCTTGTACTCTTGATTAATCAACAAACATCATCCTCAAATTATTTGAGTTAAATCAATGGAAATCAAAATGAAGAAGAAGATGTTTTTTTTTCTGGTTTTCTCTCTTCAATTTGCCAACTCCTTCACACACACAACCACCTTTACATTCCACTAATTCCTTCTATTTATATGAGTAGTAAAATTTCCCTTTACTCCCTCAACATCTTGCATGTCACATAAATACCTTGCAAATCTTTACATGAATGACTTTAACCCCTCCATTAACTCTTTTTCAAACATTAACCTATCAAATTAATCATTCTTTCAAATTAACCTATAATTAAATGTTTTTATTGACAATTGGCCATTAATATGCCACAATTACAAATTAACCCCAAATTAATATCTTTTTACTTCAATTACACCCTCAATTACTATTAAACCATATTCTTTTATTTTATTTTCATGCAATTAACATAATAGCATAATAATTTATCCCCTTAACTTAATCATAAAAATATGCAAATTAAATTAGGGTCATGTTAGGGGCCTTATAATTCTCTTTCCCTTAAGAATTTCGTCCCCGAAATTCATACCTCTGTTGAATAAGTGAGGATGTTGTTCCTTCATAGCTGTTTCTGGCTCCCAAGTAACTTCTTGTAAATCATGATGTTGCCAGAGTACTTTAACAAGTGGAATTTGCTTATTCCTAAGCTGTCTAACTTCTCTAGCCAGAATTGCTATAGGTTTTTCATCATAAGTGAAATCTGGCTGTACTTGCACATCTTGAACTGGTATCACATGGGATTCATCTGAACGATACTTTCGAAGCATAGAAACATGAAAAACATCATGAAGTTTGGCTAGTTCCATAGGAAGAGCCAATCTATATGCCACTGGCCCAACTCTTTGAAGAATCTCATATGGGCCAATAAACCTCGGGCTCAGTTTACCCTTTTTCCCAAATCTCAATACTTTTCTACAAGGGGCCACTTTCAAAAACACTTTGTCACCTACTTGATATTTAATATCTCTTCTTTTCAAATCAGCATATGACTTATGTCTATCACTAGCTTCCTGCAAACTCCAAAACACATCCTCTAGAATCTGAATAACCCGTTCAGATTGCCCATTCGTCTGAGGATGGAATGTTGTACTGTAACGAAGCTGAGTTCCCAATGCTTGTTGCAAACTTTGCCAAAATCTTGATGTGAATCTCGGATCTTGATTAGAGATTATTGACACTGGAATGTCATGCAGTCTAACAATCTCATTTACATAAAGTTCTGCCAATTTATCCATAGGGTAGTCCATCCGAACTGGTATGAAATGAGGTGATTTAGTCAGCTTGTCAACTATAACCCAAACTGCATCATGCTTTTTATGTGTAAGGGGTAATCCTGTTACAAAATCCATGGTAATATCCTCCCCTTTCCACTGTGGAATTGGAATGGGGTTTAACAAACCAGAGGGTAACTGGTGCTCTGCTTTTACCTACTGACAAGTCAAACATTTGGAAACATAGGCTACCACATCTTTCTTCATGCCAGGCCACCAATAACTTTGTTTCAAATCCTGGTACATCTTATTCCCACCAGGGTGCATAGTAAATACTGTATTGTGAGCCTCATTCAATACTGTTCTCTTTAATTCTCTGTCATCAGGAACATATAATCTATTCTGATAATACACACCCCCATCTTCTTTCACTGAGTACTCAGACTGGGTCCCTTCATGTAAAGACTTCAAAATCTTTTGCAACTTTTCATCATGTTTCTGTGCATCAATCACTATTAGCCTCAAACAAGGTCTAGCCTTCAACTGTGCTATTAAAGTGCCATCATAAGCAATTTTCCATCTACAGCGATGTGCAATCATAGCAGCCATCATCTTACAGCTCAAGGCATCAGCTACAACATTAGCTTTGCCTGGATGGTAATCCACTATACAATCATAATCTTTAAACAGTTCTAACCATCTTCGCTGTCTCAAGTTAAGTTCTTTTTGAGTGAGCAAATATTTGAGACTCTTGTGATCTGTATAGATTTTGCACTTTCCCCCATACAAATAATGTCGCCAAATTTTCAAGGCAAACACTACTGCTGCTAACTCTAGGTCATGGGTTGGATAATTTTGTTCATATGGCTTCAACTGTCTAGATGCATAGGCAATTACTTTGCCATCTTGCATCAACACACAACCCAAGCCAACTCTAGAAGCATCACTATACATAGCATACTCCTTTCCTGTAACTGGCTGTGTCAAAACTGGAGCCTCTATCAGAAATTTCTTCAACTGATCAAAACTTGCTTGACATCGGTCAGTCCCCTTAAACTTTATACCCTTTCTTAACAGTTTAGTGAGTGGTGCAGCTATAACTGAAAAGCCTTTCACAAAGCGACGGTAATAACCTGCTAAGCTCAGAAAACTTCTCACTTCTGCCACATTTTGAGGCAGTTTCCAATTCACTATAGCCTCTATTTTTGCTGGATCCACCCGAATGCCTTCAGAAGATACTACATGACCAAGGAAAGAAATTTCCTCAAGCCAAAAATCACATTTGCTCAGCTTAGCATACAACTGATTCTCCCTTAGAATCTGTAAAATAATTCTCAAATGCTCAGCATGTTCCGCTTCATTCCTCGAATACACCAAAATGTCATCTATGAATACAACAACAAACTGATCCAGGTAGGGTCTAAACACCCTATTCATAAGATCCATAAACTCAGTCAGTGCATTTGTTAACCCAAAAGGCATCACCAGAAACTCATAATGCCCATATCGGGTTCTAAAGGCTGTTTTGGAAACATCTACATTCTTAACCCGAAGTTGATAATAACTCGAGCGCAAATCAATCTTGGAAAACACTCCAACACCCTACAACTGATCAAATAAATCTTCTATTCTTGGTAAAGGATACTTATTTTTGATTGTTACCCTGTTTAACTGTCTATAGTCTATGCACATCCTCATAGACCCATCCTTTTTCTTCACAAATAAAACCGATACACCCCAAGGTGATGTACTAGGCCTAATGAAACCTTTGTCAAGCAACTCCTGTAGCTGAGCTTTTAGTTCTTTTAATTCCAAATGAGCCATCTTGTATGGTGCCTTCGAAATAGAAGCTGTACCAGGTAGAATGTCTATAGACAATTCAACTTCCCTTTTCTCAAAAGTCGCTTAGCTTGCATAGCTGATATTACATTAGCTATGGGTTTAGATCGAATGCCTTGTACTAAAGTTTCTTCACCATCAGTACTAATGAGAGTTACAGTTTTAGCTTCACAATCAATCACTGCATGATGTCTAGACAGCCAATCCATACCAAGTATAATATCAAACTCCCAAAACTGTAACTCAATAAGATCAGCAAGGAATTCTTTCTCTTGAATTACAATAGGACACTGTTTATACACTCTATTAACAACAACACTGTGACCCAAAGGGTTGGTTACATATATATATCATATCCCAGTTCATGAACAGTAGACTCATTCCTACCCATATCCCCAGTGCAAACATAAGAATGAGTGGAACCGAGATCAATAAGTACATGCATATCAGAATCAAAAAGAGAGAATGTACCAACTATGACTTCTGGAGCACTCTGATCCTCTCTAGCATCCATTGCATAAGCCCGAATAGGAACAACTGGAGCCATGGGCCTGTCAACTGATTCAAAAATGTTCCTAGACTGGGATCCCTGATAACTCGATCGCCCACGTCCTCTTCCCCTGCCTCTATCTGAAGATGGTGCATTAAAAGTTCCTCTACCGCCTTGCTGTCCCACATCTTGTTCCCTCTTCGATGGACAACTTGCCATGAAGTGATCGGTACCACCACATTTGAAACATGCCTTAGACAATTTCCTGCAACTACCCCAATGTTTCCTAGAACAATGGGGACACACTGGAGGTTGCCCCCCCACTCTGATTCCCTGAAGCTTGCTTTCCCTGTTTAGATATTGCAGAAGATTCTTGTCTCTTGTCCCTTTTTGCAGAACTATAGCCTGACTCAGCTGGCTAATTTCCTTGTGCTCCTCTAGCTCTCTTTCCTGAAAAAGATCCACCCTTGGACCCACTTCTTCTCTGTTCTCTCTCCCTTTTTGCCATTTCATTATTTTCAATTCGCAAGGCTGCTGTAACCAGTTGAGTGAAATTAATCACTTGCAAAGATGTAGACCCAATCAACTTTTCTCGTATACGATCATTCAACCCATCTTCAAACTGTCTACATTTAAAAGTATCAGTTAACATCTCATCATGAGCATATTTGCACAGGTGACCGAATTCTTTCTCATACTCAGCCACAGACGTAACTCTCTGTCTCAAGTTGAGGAATTGCTTTAACTTCTCTTGCTTATGCTCCTTAGTAACATACTTTTTCTTGAATTCAGTTGTGAAAAATTCCCATGTAAGGGGATCTGGTAACTGGGGCTGCTTCAATACCAACTTCCACCAATCATAAGCTGCACCCTTTAATAGAGACAAAGCACAAGATGCCTTATGACCCACTGGACAGTGGATTTCATAAAAAATTCTCTCTAGACTTTCCAACCAAAATTCAGCTTCTTCAAACTGTTCCAGATTAGTGTCTAAAAACTCTTCAGCACCATGCTTTCTAATTTTAGATATTGGAGCTTTAGGCGCTGTCATTCTTTGAAGAATTTGAGTCATATCCTGTGATATTTTTAACAATGCTTCTGTAGGGATGGCTGTTGGGACCTCATTTGGATTGGAGGATGAAGGTCCAATATTGGAAGGATTAGTTCTAACCAAACTATTACTTTCAGCCGATTCCTCAAAATTATCCCTAGAGTTTTCTATATTCAATCTATAAGAAAAACAGGGACTTTTGCATCAGGCCAACAAAACACTATATCATACTATAGAATCCTAGGTTCATTTTTACCCAGAAAAGGCTAAACCTAGGGCTCTGATACCACAAATTGTAGCACCCTCTATGCAAATACCCTATTACACATGTATCATGAATACTATTAATCATGCTTATTCTACATGTTCATTTAACTATCATTTAGCCATTAATCATGCCATATGGTTCATATGCTTATATTCGTGCTACAAGTCTATTCCTGTTTTCCATTTCATACCTAGTATCATGCATACTATACTTTATGAATATTACTTTATGTATATCACATGCACACATATTCTGTCTTAGCTTTACTACTAGTGAGTTACAATATTCCGCATAGGTTTTATACATATCATAAGATAACTGGCCTTTATACAAAACATACGATAATTATAATATAAAACATCCTACATCAAGGTTATAAGTCGATGGTTGGCCCTTCCTGATGCAGAGAACGTCCCTCAACAAAAGTCTTGCTATTTGTACCTACACGGATAAATAACCCGTGCTAAGATATAAAGCTTAGTGGGGAATATCTACAGATGGATGACCACTCATATAGGTCATCAAAACATACATATACAATATATACATATACTATAAACAACATGTCCAACATAGCATGGCAACAATAACATATACTTTAAAGCATAAAGCATATTCTCATGTGCATAACATTGTACCCAAAGAGTAACAAATATTCTCATATTCATAATTCATATAGACAGTAATTTTCCATGTAAACATATTCAAATGAAACATAATTACTGTGGGTAAACCAATAATATAATCAACAATATCAATCTTTAGTCAAATAACTTTAACTGTTTAATTTCGATCATTACTATGAATAACGTTTAGCCTGCCTTAGCTTTATCAGTGGATAACGGGAACTATGGATACACATCGGTATCAAAGATGGATATCCGAAGATATCAAATCTATAGACCCAAACGGGGCCAAACTGTATTGTGGACCGGTCAAGCATACCCAAACGGGGTAGCCTATCAACCCAAACAGGGCTGATCATGATCCAAACGGGATCATATATACTATGGACCCATTCGGGCCAAACTATGGCAGCTGCAATTTCCCTATAGGTGCCTATCTATCCACATCTAAAACTCTATCGTAGGCAGAACTATATTCATGTTCAATTCACATATTAATACTGTATTCATAGTATAATGTTGTGCACATATACATAGTCTTATAAAACTATGAATTCTCTGGTGCATAATCAGATATATGCACATTTCATATGCCAAGTTATACATCTGGCTTATTCAAATCTGTATGACTATACAATTTGCATCATAGCATATAGGCATGACATATAATCATCATATCATATACTTGATTATGTTCTCATTAAGCATTTCACATGTTTATAGTCATGCTAATTCATCTTCTATCTCATAAGGCAATTACATGCTTATATACTCATATACATAATCATAAATGTACATACCTGTGGGTACATTCGCATATAGTTGATTTATTCTTATGAGCATGTTTCCAACACATATATATACCTTTATCATCATTCAAGTCATGTGCTATACAACATATCAACATGTTTTAATATGGGCACATACACATGCCAAGGTCATACTATTATAATCCCTATTTTATAGCATAGGTACATGTCAATATTTGCACTTTCATGTCATAGGATTTACATGTGTGTATATATATCAATTTTGCATATGACCATCATGCACAAGACTAATTACATGTATAGATTAGATATTTCACCAATAGTCTTTATTCATATACATAATTGAATGCACCTGTATTCATATAAATCCTTCATTGATAGTCATATTACATGCCTTATTCAATTAACTTTACTATCACATAAGAAACTATCTGTTTCAATCAATTTAAAATCATATTATCAAGTGTAGCAACAATCTGCACATAATTGTAATTTCTGTTACACTGAACAGTCTAGAAAATAAGTCCTGATTCAACCAAAATTTACATGTACTTAGAGACAGATTTAAACTTATGTTTCTTCATATGAAATATAGGTATGGAAGTCTATCTTTCAATGCAAAAAGAATCACTCAATTTACTGTTCTATAGCTCAACTTATGAGCAAAACATTCCAGATAAGTCATTTAGTCGTGAAGGGGAGTTCGACTCGTGAAGAGCTTCACGAGTGAAGCAAATAAGCCAAATCTCACGACTCGTGGAGGAGTTCACAAGTGGAGTAGAAAAGCTATACATCACGACTCGTGAAGAAGCTCACGAGTTGGTCTATAATTCACGACTCGGACTAAAATTCACGAGTGAAAACCAATGATCCCATAAACAGATGCACGACTCGTGAAGAGCTTCACGAGTCGGACAATAGTTCACGACTCGTGAAGGACTTCACGACTCGGCAAGGATACAAACTGTTCACCAAATTCACTTCGATAAAAACCTGTAAAATGCAATCTTAATTTCTGTCAATCATAACAATTTCCAGCAACTATTTTCCACATGCAATATGATCAGCCTAATTCCCATACCTTGGCTGACAAAACCTATATCTTCAACCTCTAGCAATATCCTTTCCCTTGCTCCTTCTTCCTTCCTCTTCTCCTTCACAAATACCATCACCATCATCATATATTTCCAGCATATTTACATTGTTCTCAGTCAAAATGAAAGAAGAAGAAGAAGATGATGAAGGGTTTAATCAACAGTTTAATTACCTTAAGTTTAATACCTTATACTCTTGATTAATCAACAAACATCATCCTCAAATTATTTGAGTTAAATCAATGGAAATCAAAAGGAAGAAGAAGATGTTTTTTTTTTTTCTGGTTTTCTGTCTTCAATTTGCCGACTCCTTCAAACACACAACCACCTCTACATTCCACTAATTCCTTCTATTTATATGAGTAGTAAAATTTCCCTTTACTCCCTCAACATCTTGCATGTCACATAAATACCTTGCAAATCTTTGCATGAATGACTTTAACCCCTCCACTAACTCTTTTTCAAACATTAACCTATCAAATTAATCATTCTTTCAAATTAACCTATAATTAAATGCTTTTATTCACAATTGGCCATTAATATGCCACAATTACAAATTAACCCCAAATTAATATCTTTTTACTTCAATTACACCCTCAATTACTATTAAACCATATTCTTTTATTTTATTTTAATGCAATTAACATAATAGCATGATAATTTATCCCCTTAACTTAATCATAAAAATATGCAAATTAAATTAGGGTCATGTTAGGGGCCTTATATATCATAGTCATGTCACACATAATATGGCATTTCATTTCATAGAAATAGTTTAAAGTCATATAGAATTAGGATATAACACCATAATCGGCCATTCATCATGCTTGCATCATATAAATAGAGCAATCATTGCATATTTTTCTTTATGTTATGTACATTTTGTCATTTTTGATAGCCTCCCTAAGTACTAGTTCCAAGGGTGGATAACGGGAGCAATGGATACCCGAAGGTATCAATTATGGATATCCAAAGATATCAAACAATGGACCCAAATGGGGTTGAGCAATGGTTCCAGCAAGGAACAAACAATAGACCCAAATGGGGTCAAACAATGGTTCCATTAAGGAACAAAACCCAAATGGGGTCAACTATAGCAGTTGCAATTGTATCTCTTTAGGCATGCCTATCTAATCCACATACTAAACTAAGATCCGATGGCTTTACCATTCTTAAGCATATTCAGATTCAACATATTCTTCTTTACTTAGTACGTCATTTGGCTTAAAGCCATATTTCATAAAAGAGTGCATATTATCCTTATCATATATCAATGTTGAACAATAGGCTTCAATACATATGATTGCAGATCATGTAATCACATAGCCGTATAAACATCCTTCATACATATCATAGTAATTTACATGATAATGCAAACACAGTAATGTATTACTTTCATTGGTTAATCTTGTCATACCTAGCATTATGCATGAAGTTAATAAAATAACTGTAAAAGTGTAGTTCTTGAAATTAAAAGTCTTCCTAAGATTATATGCATGTCCATATATATATAATCATAGCAATTCATACATTTGGGGTTCTCATATTTTTTCATCTTACGACACAGACTACTCATCATAGAATGGTCGAATCAATTATACCATATAAACTTACGTAACTTATAAATAATTCTTAATTGCATACCTTGTTGTTATTTGCCACTAGTAGCTTTCATAGCATCATAACTCCCCTCAGCACATAATTACTTTAAACAATACTCATGCAATTATAATCCATATAAGAATGTGAGTAGGTTCTCTTTTGAATTAAGATTGACACTTGTGCATCTTTCATCTTTTAGTTCATTTTTATAGTTTATTAGAACATGGACAACAAGTTATCTACCTTAACCCTATCATGCATGCTTTAACATCTTATTAATACTCTTTCATCATATAACATATTATACCTAGGTAAAATAAGTAAAAGTATTTCATCTCGCTAGTCGCACACTACTTACAGACTTGGTTTCCCCATTTAAGTCATAGGGCATAAATAGGCAGGCAAGTAGTTTTCCCTTACATCTAGACTAATTATTATTTTCCATGACTTGGAGTATAACCACCTCCTATCATTAATGATTAAGTGCATTGCATGATACCCCTTCTTAGCTTAGACATGCAACCTTACCACTACCCTCTAATTGCCACAAACTATATCATAATATATCATGTCATTGCAATAAAATATAAGCATGTGATATTGGGCAAAATCATTTACTATGATAGAGTACATACCATATCCCAACTTTATAGGACATGACAACTAGAATACGGGTTTAAGACTGCTAGGTTGCTCCTTACTCTACTTAGTTTTTGTGCGCGTTATGCACTAAAACACATTCTACTTAAAGCAATTCATATACAAAGTGCCTTTGACAAAACCCTCAAAATCAGCCTTCAAGTGAACACCATTCCTTGTTTCAATGGGATATTATTCTAAATCTTTCATTGTTACTTCATTTGATAGCCAGGTCCTTATAAATTATGTCTTTCTAGTCTTTATCAAGAAAAGAAACCTCATGATTTATGAGCCCATCAATATTCAACTAGAATATTAATAAACTTTTAGATTGAGCCGTAGTCATGCAAAGCCAGTCTTGCTTAACTATATCTTATTTTAAACCTTAGCATTAGAAAGACTTTTAGAACTATAATCATTCCTCACTAATCAATTGACATAATACTCACCACTTGTATACTAAACCATAGTCAACATTTCTTATTGCTAGCTCATTTCACCTTATTCATATCAATATCTTCATATGCACAGGCTATAAAATACTGGTTTATAATTTATGAATGAACTATAATTTTTGGGAGAATAAAAATTATTGAAAATAATGCATAAATGACTGTACATTTCATTGAAATAAAGGTCAAGTGGTTGTGCATTTACATGGGTTAAATGTCCAAGTGGCCGTGCAGTAGAAGAGGGGAAAAACGCATAAGTGGCCAAGCAAGAAAAGATAGGAAATGTGTTGCCGTGCATGGAAGAGAGGCATCTCATGCATGGCCGTGCATAGGTGAACACCTTCCCATGCATGGCCATGCATGGTGAGGAACTTCCCATGCGTGGTCATGCATGGGTGAGCAACTTGTTAGTGTAAGCCCTAGCCCCAATGCATTGTAACGAAACACTTGAAATTAATAAAATGAGGCATTAGTTTTATCTTTTGTATTCCTGTGCATATCAATTGATAAAACTATCCAAGAATGTCGTTTCGGTTTAAGTTATCATGTGTGAGGTACATGGATTGTAAGACCTTGAAACAAATGAGACATCATTCTAAATATCCCTAGTCAGTCATTGTTATGGGAATAACAAATGAATTAAGACTAGTATGCTCTCTCTGATCTTATGAGTTCTGTCTTACGGATCATTAGGACAAGAGTGTCAATCAGAGATCATAGATACATGTTAAAGAACATGGTATCTGGATTCGATCCGCTCATGAGAACACTACATGGTACAAGTCATAAGTGTTTCTCATATGCAAGTTTTGTATCGGAGTTCTTAGACCTGAAATCTCTATGAAACTCTTTATGAATTACTGTGTACTTTGACATACACCTAACGTGCTCGTAACAGAGTGACAAGTACGGGTATGATTGGGTATGCACTGATTCATGTTAGAGAGCATGAGAGAAGTGAAGGGATTACCCCTCTCGATAAGAGAGAAAAATATCACCGGCCACTTGATCAGTGAACTGAGAAGTGTATGGCCATACCGAGATGAAATAATGAGTAATCATTATTTATCTGAGAGTTCAGTGTCACTGGAATATCAAGAAATGAATTAATGTATATAAGGATGACTAGTTCCATGCCTTATATTAATTCTGATATTTATGGGTAAGGGACTATGCGAAATTGCATTAGGTCACCAAATGCCATATGCATTTTCATTTAATTTGGAATGCTATAATATCTTGCTAGAGAATATATATAGCCTTTGAATTAATTTATTAATTCATTGCCAACATTAAATGGACCTATAGGATCGCACATAAAGCACTGGGCTTAAAATTGTATTGGAAATTAATTTAGACTTTTATTTAAAGTCAAATTAATGCATGCAATGGGTGAACAGATTTTTACTGTTAACAATTGGTCACGAGAGAAATTTACTGGCATGTGTTAGGTTTAATTTCAATTGATTAATTATCTATGTATAATTAAGTTAATTGAGTATTAAATCCTAAATTATGTTTAATCAAAATATAATACTTGAGAGGGAATTAAAGTAACCAAAGTTTAAACTAGGAATCCTAGTTAAATTTGGCAACTAATTACTTTAGTTAAGTAAGTTTGTTTTGATTAACTAAATGATGCCATTTGAATTTAAATTCTAATAGAATTTAAATTAAAATATATATCTCTTAATTATTAAGTGTTAGTGGCTGAAATTGCTACCTAATTTAAGGCACTCACACATGACTAAAGTAAGTGATATATATTAAATGATTTAAAGGAATAATGGTGGGTGCCACTTTTATTCTTCTTCTCTCTTTTGGCCATGAGACCATTAGTGGGATTTGTAGAGATTTGTTTTTCTCCATTAATTCTCTCATGGAAGGTGACTAACATAGAAACCAAAGAAGAAAGAACAAGAAGAGTTCTTGTGGTTTTCAAACAATTCCATTGCCTAATACACAAATATAGAGCTAGCACTCTTGATTTTAAGCTATCTTTGCAAGTGTGTGTGAACATAGAGAGGAGTGGCATAAAGGCTGTTCCTTTGGCATTGGTGGTGAAGATCTAAGGTAAATAAATTCATCTTAGTTGCTGGTCATCATCAAAATCAAGTCTTGAAGTGCATCTAAAGTTGTAAGTTTCAAAACTCTAAAATTGCATGTTTTCGATTCTAGTTTATGGATTACGTGGTATGTATGATTGATTTTATTATTTTTCGCTGCGTGATCATCATATACATATCATGTTAAATTCCATCAGTGGTATCAGAGACTAAACATGCTTATTTTAGTGCTTTAGATGCATGAAATATTTAATCAAAAATCGTTTTCCTAAATACATACAATGCTGAAATTTTCTGTTTTGAGTTTTTTGCATTGTTTTGATGTAAAAACGATTTTAATTGATTAGATAGGTATTATAATTAATATGACATGTTAATATACTATCCTAAGATGTTATTAGGGCTGGTAATGGTCAGATTTAATTAATAATACCTGATGTTACATGTTAATATGGAAACTAGGTGCTAGTTGGCATGATAATTGCTAGTTTAACAACTAGTTTTCAAAATTAAATGTAAAATTGATTTTGGCATGTTTGTAAGTGATTTTTAAATATTAATTATCAGGTCTGGACATATTTTAAATTTGATTTTAATTCTGGTCCATGACAATTTAATTAATTAATTTTAAAATCACTTAAAAACTATGACTAGTTTGTGTTTGTTACATGTTTAATCAACATTATTTGTTTTATTTTGATTAAAATGGTAAAAACACATTTAGATCAAATTGGTACAGAACATTAACTCAATATTTATGACCTTATTTAAATTATTAAATGATTCATAAAATTGATTTAAATGTTTGTGCATTTTATGGCATTACATAAGCATTAAACAACTAGTTTTTGTTGTTTGTTTGTTTTTGCATGAATGCCGTGTACTATATATGTGTTCTTCATGATTTTATTTTTAATTCATGTTAGCACATATTATATGCATTTTTAATGTTTATGGGCTGTATGACATAAAATTAAAAATGGCTAAATTGGAAATTATGCTAGAGTTGATTTATAGCACAAATCTAACTAGTTTGTGTTTTGGGCTTTTAAGAGAACTTATTCAATAAGAGGATTTAGTCCATTGGGCTTCGGCCCAGGCCCATCGCAGGGTCATCTCTTAAAGCTTCAAGTACACAATTTCCATTAATGGGCTTGGCTAAATCTAATTAAAATTGGACTTTGTTTGATCCATGAATGCTATGTATATTTATTTGCTTGTTTGGTGTGATGAATGGATATGCATGGTGCATTCATGGGCCCTGGGTTTTTGTAATTAAATATGGCCTGCGAGCCATTATATTTTATTGTAAAAGTTTCATTTATTTCTTAGAATAGAATTTATTTGAAGACTTTGTAAATCAAGACGAAGCCCACCGGAGTGGAGAAGCCCAACTCGAAGATTCTTATGTAATAGTATAGAATCTTAGTTGTAAGTTTTTGGGCCCAAGTTTGTCACGCTTTACTTTATGCAATTATATATATATGCATGCTATGTATGGATGACAAAGCGTATGCCATGTAAGCCGTAATAAAATGAATCCCTAAAAAATAGTAAGTCACAAAGTTGCCTTCCTAATTCGAAACATGTCAAGGCATCGATCATCGATCACGTAGACTAGGAGTCCTAGATGCGCCCGATTATCTTTGTGAGGCATGGGTTGTGAATGTAGGTTGGACTTATCATGGAAAGGGATGCCCGGACCTAGGCAACTAATAAATGGGTTGTGCTATAACATCCTAAGATGTTAGCCCATTTGATCCAAGAGTCATGTACGAGACATGATTGGAGTTTTCCTACCTAAGTAACTTAACTTGTTAGGTGTACAAGCTCAGCTTGACTAATAAGTTGTTGAGAAAAGTGGATCTTGGCCCACATTAAATCACTAACGCGAATTATTTAAAGGGATATTAATTCGGTTTGTGGGATCATTAATAAGACCTCATTTAATCTTGCTAAATTTTATTGTAGATTGAAAATGGCTTCTTCAAACAATAACTTTTCATTGCGATCGGTCCTTGAAAAGGACAAACTGAATGGCACCAACTTCATAGACTGGTCTCGAAACTTAAGAATAGTTCTTAAGCAAGAGAAAAAGTCGTATGTTTTGGATGCACCCTTGCCTGAAGAACCTGGTAGGAACGCCTCTACGGTTCAAAAGGAAACTTTTGAGACCAAGAAGAGCGACTCTAATGATGTGACCTGTTTGATGCTAGCCACTATGGTGCCTGAATTGCAAAAGCAATTTATGGACCAAGAGGCCTATGCGATCATGGTGCACCTCAAGGAGATGTTCCAAGAGCAAGCTCGTCATGAGAGGTTCGTGACAACAAAGGCTTTAATTTCTTGTAAGATGGCTGAGGGTACTCCTGTTAGTACCCATGTACTCAAGATGAAAGGGTATCTTGATACTCTTGAGAAGCTTGAGGTACAAGTGCCAAAGGAATTGGCCACTGACTTGATCTTAGGATCATTGTCTGCTGCTTATGATCCATTTGTGATGAATTATAACATGCATGCAATGAACAAGTCAGTTACTGAGCTTCATGGGATGCTTAAGAATGCTGAGGAGAACATTCGAAAGACCAATCCTGTACTGATGGTTCAAAAAGGGATTAAGAAGGGACCCGCTAAGGGAAAGGGAAAGGGAAAGGGAAAGGGAAAACCCAAGTCAAATGGGAGTGCACCTCAGGCCCAATCCAAGCCCAAGGCGCCAAAACTCAAAGAGAGTGAGAGCACTTTCTTCCATTGCAACAAGATAGGGCATTGGAGGAAGAATTGCGCTCTCTTTAAGGAAGAACAAAAGAAGAATGGAGCCAAGGCGTCCAGTTCTGGTATTTTTGTTGTTGAAGTTAACCTTTCTATTTCTACCACTTGGGTATTGGATACCGGTTGTGGTTCTCACATTTGTTCAAATGTGCAGGGGTTAAGAAATAGGCGGTTACTTGGAAAGAATGAAGTGGACCTCCGTGTGGGGAATGGAGCACGAGTTGCTGCCATGGAGATAGGCGACTATCACCTCACTTTACCTTCCGGACTTTGTATTGTTTTGAATAATTGTTATTATGTGCCTGCTATGAGCAGAAACATTATTTCAGTTTCATGTTTGGATAATGATGAATTTGATTTTGTTATTAAAAATGGCAATGCTCATATTCGTCGCCAAGGCATTTCTTATGGCAATGCCATGTTTCAAAATGGCCTTTATATCCTTGATTTACAAAACAAAGAGTCCATATACAATATTAATACAAAGAGGGTTAAATCAAACGAATTGAACCCTACTTACTTCTGGCATTGTCGCTTAGGACATGCAAACGAAAAACGCATTTCAAGACTCCACAAAACTGGAGTGCTTGGGTCATTCGACTTAGAGTCTTATGATACATGCGAGCCATGTTTGCATGGAAAAATGACAAAGAGTCCTTTTAATAAATATGGTGAGAGGACTAATGACTTATTGGAACTAATACATACTGATGTATGTGGACCATTAAGTACACAAGCTAGAGGTGGTTTTAGCTACTTCGTGACGTTCACAGATGACTTCAGTAGATATGGCTACGTCTATCTGATGAAGTACAAGTCTGAAACTTTTGAGAAATTCAAAGAGTTTAAAAATGAAGTAGAAAACCAACTTGGAAAAAGTATAAAAGCCATTCGATCAGATCGAGGTGGCGAATACTTAAGCCAAGAGTTTGACAGTCATCTAAAGGAGTGTGGTATTATTTCACAGCTCACTCCTCCCGGAACGCCACAATGGAATGGTGTGTCCGAAAGGAGAAATCGAACTCTGTTGGATATGGTTCGATCTATGATGAGTCAAGCTAATCTTCCTATCTCTTTTTGGGGTTATGCATTAGAAACTGCTGCGTTTCTATTGAACCGTACTCCAACTAAAGCAGTTGAGAAGACACCATACGAGGTATGGACTGAGAAAGAACCCAATATGTCGTTTCTCAGGATTTGGGGCTGTGAAGCATATGTTAAGAAATTAACATCTGACAAACTGGAGTCCAAATCCACTGTCTGCTTGTTTGTGGGTTATCCTAAAGAAACAAAGGGATACTACTTTTACTCACAAGCCAAGAACAAAGTATTTGTTGCTCGTAAGGCTGTTTTCTTGGAAAAGGAGTTCCTTCTCAAGAAAGACAGTGGGAGTAAAGTAGAACTTGGAGAAATTCAAGCACCACAAACTCCTATAGAGGATGGTTTGGAAATGGGATCAAGTTCACAACCAGTTGTGGAACAAGAACCCATTACACAAGAACCTAGAAGGTCCGGTAGGGTACGTCAGGAGATTGAGAGATATGGATTTCTAATCACTGACAGTGACACTATTGAGTTAGTAGATCGTGAGGATCCTACTACCTACCGAGAAGCTATTGAAAGCCCAGACTCGGATAATTGGCTTGAAGCCATGAAATCCGAGATGCAATCAATGTACGATAACCAGGTTTGGACCTTGGTTGATCCACCGGAAGGTGCTAAGGTAATTGAATGCAAGTGGCTATTTAAACTCAAAGCTGATAAGACCTACAAAGGTAGACTAGTAGCAAAAGGTTTTCGACAAACTCATGGTATAGACTATGATGAAACCTTTTCACCAGTAGTCATGCTCAAGTCCATTAGGATCTTGCTTGCCATAGCTGCATATCATGATTATGAGATATGGCAAATGGATGTCAAAACTGCTTTCCTTAACGGAAATTTACTTGAGGATGTGTATATGACACAGCCTGAGGGTTTTGTCAATCCCAAGTATCCTAAGAAGGTTTGCAAGCTTCAAAAATCCATTTATGGATTAAAGCAAGCATCCCGAAGTTGGAATCTTCGCTTTGATGAGGCAGTCAAAGAATTTGACTTCATCAAGAACGAAGATGAGCCTTGTGTGTACAAGAAGGTTAGTGGGAGCATAGTAGTATTTCTGGTCCTATATGTGGACGGCATCCTTCTCATTGGGAATGACATTAAAATATTGCAAAAGGTTAAGCAATGGTTAGGAAAATGTTTCTCAATGAAAGACTTAGGTGAAGCCGAGACAATACTTGGTATTCGAATCTATAGAGATAGATCGAATCGGCTTTTGGGACTAAGTCAAGAAAAGTACATAGACAAAGTACTAAAGCGTTTTAGTATGGGAGACTCAAAGAAAGGATACATACCTTTGGCTTTGGGAGTTCCTTTGACTAAAGAACAGTGCCCTAAAACCAAAGAGGAAAGGGACAACATGAGTAGAATCCCATATGCATCTGCTATTGGATCTATCATGTACGCTATGTTATGTACTAGATTGGATGTTGCTCATGCACTGAGTATAACCAGTAGGTTTCAGCAAGACCCTGGTGAGAAGCACTGGTCTGCTGTAAAGGGGATTCTTAAGTACCTACGAAGGACTAAGGATCACTTCTTGGTGTATGGTGGTCAAGAAGAGCTCGTCATACAAGGTTATGCCGATGCTGCTTTTCAGACCAGCACACAGGATTCAAGATCGCAATCTGGGTTTGTTTTTGTTTTGAACGGTGCTGCTGTAAGCTGGAGAAGCTCGAAGCAAGAGACCGTTGCTGACTCAACTACAGAATCTGAGTATATTGCAGCAAGTGAGGCTGCAAAAGAGGCTGTTTGGATTAAAAATTTCATATCTGGATTAGGAGTGGTCCCAAGCATCCTAGATCCAATAGAAATTTTCTGTGACAACAACGGGGCCATCGCACAGGCCAAGGAGCCCCGGTCACACCAGAAATCCAAACACATACTCAGAAGGTACCACTTGATCAGAGAAATCATTGATCGTGGGGACATCAAGGTTAGCAAGATATCAAGTGAAGACAATGTAGCAGATCCTTTGACGAAACAGTTACGTCCAAATCTGCACGAAGCTCATTTGAGAGCGTTCGGTCTTAGGGCTATGCCCAATTGGGACTAGTGCTAGTGGGAGATTGTTAGTGTAAGCCCTAGCCCCAATGCATTGTAACGAAACACTTGAAATTAATAAAATGAGGCATTAGTTTTATCTTTTGTATTCCTGTGCATATCAATTGATAAAACTATCCAAGAATGTCGTTTCGGTTTAAGTTATCATGTGTGAGGTACATGGATTGTAAGACCTTGAAACAAATGAGACATCATTCTAAATATCCCTAGTCAGTCATTGTTATGGGAATAACAAATGAATTAAGACTAGTATGCTCTCTCTGATCTTATGAGTTCTGTCTTACGGATCATTAGGACAAGAGTGTCAATCAGAGATCATAGATACATGTTAAAGAACATGGTATCTGGATTCGATCCGCTCATGAGAACACTACATGGTACAAGTCATAAGTGTTTCTCATATGCAAGTTTTGTATCGGAGTTCTTAGACCTGAAATCTCTATGAAACTCTTTATGAATTACTGTGTACTTTGACATACACTTAACGTGCTCGTAACAGAGTGACAAGTACGGGTATGATTGGGTATGCACTGATTCATGTTAGAGAGCATGAGAGAAGTGAAGGGATTACCCCTCTCGATAAGAGAGAAAAATATCACCGGCCACTTGATCAGTGAACTGAGAAGTGTATGGCCATACCGAGATGAAATAATGAGTAATCATTATTTATCTGAGAGTTCAGTGTCACTGGAATATCAAGAAATGAATTAATGTATATAAGGATGACTAGTTCCATGCCTTATATTAATTCTGATATTTATGGGTAAGGGACTATGCGAAATTGCATTAGGTCACCAAATGCCATATGCATTTTCATTTAATTTGGAATGCTATAATATCTTGCTAGAGAATATATATAGCCTTTGAATTAATTTATTAATTCATTGCCAACATTAAATGGACCTATAGGATCGCACATAAAACACTGGGCTTAAAATTGTATTGGAAATTAATTTAGACTTTTATTTAAAGTCAAATTAATGCATGCAATGGGTGAACAGATTTTTACTGTTAACAATTGGTCACGAGAGAAATTTACTGGCATGTGTTAGGTTTAATTTCAATTGATTAATTATCTATGTATAATTAAGTTAATTGAGTATTAAATCCTAAATTATGTTTAATCAAAATATAATACTTGAGAGGGAATTAAAGTAACCAAAGTTTAAACTAGGAATCCTAGTTAAATTTGGCAACTAATTACTTTAGTTAAGTAAGTTTGTTTTGATTAACTAAATGATGCCATTTGAATTTAAATTCTAATAGAATTTAAATTAAAATATATATCTCTTAATTATTAAGTGTTAGTGGCTGAAATTGCTACCTAATTTAAGGCACTCACACATGACTAAAGTAAGTGATATATATTAAATGATTTAAAGGAATAATGGTGGGTGCCACTTTTATTCTTCTTCTCTCTTTTGGCCATGAGACCATTAGTGGGATTTGTAGAGATTTGTTTTTCTCCATTAATTCTCTCATGGAAGGTGACTAACATAGAAACCAAAGAAGAAAGAACAAGAAGAGTTCTTGTGGTTTTCAAACAATTCCATTGCCTAATACACAAATATAGAGCTAGCACTCTTGATTTTAAGCTATCTTTGCAAGTGTGTGTGAACATAGAGAGGAGTGGCATAAAGGCTGTTCCTTTGGCATTGGTGGTGAAGATCTAAGGTAAATAAATTCATCTTAGTTGCTGGTCATCATCAAAATCAAGTCTTGAAGTGCATCTAAAGTTGTAAGTTTCAAAACTCTAAAATTGCATGTTTTCGATTCTAGTTTATGGATTACGTGGTATGTATGATTGATTTTATTATTTTTCGCTGCGTGATCATCATATACATATCATGTTAAATTCCATCACAACTTCCCATGCATGGTCGTGCATGGGTGAAGAGCAAAAGATTCATGGTCGTGGGGAGGAAACACACTGGGATCACGTGACCACTTAATGGAATTGCAAAGGTCTTTACGTGGCTGTGCATGGATTTCCTAAAGAACTTGCATGGCCACTTTAAGATAGGAAGAAATGCATGGTCGTGCACTGCTAGAGGGAGAATCACATGTGGCCATGCATCAAACATAGGCCACCAAAATGCTGAAAGCCTGTGTTATGTCGATCTACTGCTTAAATTCAAGATTCTTCCCTCACCTTTCTTAACTATATTCATTAGACCTTAAAACCCTTCCCACTCATCTAAATCCCTAAGATATAGTCCATATCTTCTTAAAATGAATCAACATAGGAAGGAAGTGAAGATTCTCAACAATCATATGAATTGTAAAGTAAACATAATTATCGTACCTGACATTTGAGCTTCACCTCCTTCAAGGTCAATTGATCTAGCTCTTTGTTTTCCTTATACATAGAGTCAACAAGCAATAACTTATCATCTCTCTACAACCCTAATATCAAAATAAATCAAGAAGAGAAGATATCTATGAGAGGGAAAACATTACCTTCATAGAACACCCAAAACCGTAGATCCCTTTCTTCATCCGATAACCATTAAGGAAGAGAGAGAGAGAGACATCTCCAATAATCCTAAAATGCTGATCCCATCTCTCAAAAAGCCCCTAAGAGTCCCTTCTCTAAGAAGCTAATGTAAAGGAGTTAGTGGGGTAAATATCTCCTTAAGTGAATTCCCAAAATTATCCTTATTCAATTTAATCCCAGCAACTTATATTTCTTAACATCTAACCCCTAAACTTCTAATTTACTTCAACTATATCCCTCTTTTATCTTAATTTTTAACCGTACTCAATATGCATACATGTTGAAATTACCAAAATACTCCTAATGGGACTTAACTTCAATAATTACAAAATAATCAAATTTTACCTTAATTAATAGTAATCCTTATTAATTAACAATAATCTGATTAGGGTCATGATTTGGTCCTTACACTTCAAAACAATAATTTCCCGATTTCTACTGTTAGAGAGTATGCCATAGAGCCCATGTAAAAGGGATGAATTTCATATGTATGAATTTATATTCTTAATAAAAGGCATTATTCATTTATTAATGCTATGTTTAAATACATGAGTTTGTAAATCTTAAATTAATAAATGAAGTCCTTGATATTATAAACACA
This sequence comes from Excoecaria agallocha, assembly GCA_037975025.1. Taxonomy (NCBI): domain Eukaryota; kingdom Viridiplantae; phylum Streptophyta; class Magnoliopsida; order Malpighiales; family Euphorbiaceae; genus Excoecaria; species Excoecaria agallocha. The sequence continues at coordinate 21,917,931 of CM075814.1, read as the reverse complement.
GTTCAAAGGCAATCATGAAAGTGTTCATGATATAAGGTGTCTATTGCATGCAAATGTGTTAATATCTAAATATCCCTAGTCACAAAATTAACAAGATAGGACATTGTTAATTCGGACAGACTAGCATATATTATGCTTCTTGAATGGTTCAAGCAGTAGTTCTCATAACTGTGATTATGAAAGATAATCAAAGCTAACATGTGTATGCTTGTTAGAAGAACAAGTTCATTAGAGACCTGTAAAGAGAATCCTCACATGGATATTAAATCTATATCAGTGAGGAATCTCTTCATAGCGGTTGTACAAGTATCCTTAGACTTGAGATTACCAAAGTTATCTTAAGTAGCATGTGGTGTATTTTGACTCCTTGACTGATTACTTCCAACTAGGAGTGAACATAGTTAAGAGATTGGGTATATCATGACCAACTTGAAGATAGTTGAGTGATTGACAAAGGATTCACCATCTCAGATTTAATAAGGAAAGTTATCTTCCATGATTCTATAATTGCCTTGTTCAGAGAATCTCTGGCTAGAGTAATATGCCAAGATGGATAGAGATCCATGAAGGGAATTTTGGAAATAATGGTTAAATTAATAGAAAATACATGATTAGATTTATATGAGTTGACAGAAATCCATACTTAGAATCTAATTGAGATAAGGGTGGTGGAAGGAGTAATTACACGATAACTATTTCTATAGAAGGGTATAGTCAAACCACTTGACTTTCCTGATATTTGGATAGTCATGATGTCTAGCTAGAGGCCACTCATGATTTGTATAATAGTGTATCATAAATATCAATAGGGATTGATAAAATTTTTAAAAGAGTTTAAATCATGTGAGTTTTGAATAGAACTCACAATTACATATTATACTACCAATATGGATAGGAACCTAATAGGTCACACACATATAGAGAAAAGGATAAAATGATAAAATGACAAGGATAATAATATTTGATATTATTATGGGGATAGATAAGTGAATAAGAGAATAATTAATTAAAGAGTTTCATTAATTATGATCAAGTAAAATTGTTCGCATAACTTTTTAGAAATGTTTTGTAAAATGGACTTAATTAAAATAATATATTTCATAATTAATTATTATTAGACTATAAGTGTTATAGGTCTGATATAATAATTAATAGATCCATTGGAGGAATTATAAAGGCCCAAAGAAGTGAAGTTGGTGAAGAAACCCTCCAGAGAAAGGGCCACATGCCAACTACAAAAAGAAGGCCTTAAAGGCCTAAATCTTAGACCAAAATAAATTAAATATGTTTCATAAGTGTTATGGAGCCTACATATTTAATTTGGTTGGATTTAAAATTCATTTGGATAATTAAATCCAAGTATATGTACAAAGGGCCTAGTTTGTGGGTTTTGTGCATAGTCTTTTGTGAAAGGGCCTAAATTGGATTTAATTTAGCCCAAATAATTATAAACAATTCTAGAAGCCCAATTAATAATTCTGCAGCAATTTTAAAGAGCCCAATCCCATTATGAAGTTGGATTTTTAACCTAACTATAAAAATCCAAATGATGGTATATGTGGGTTAAGTGTGAACAATTAAGAGAAAAGTTTCTCTCTCACTCAAAAGGCGTAGCCGCCACCTTCCCTAGCTAGCATCTAGGGTTTTCAGCCAGCCCTTGTTTCTCCCAATTGTTGTTTCATTCTATCATTCTCTTGTGTGGATTACTGATTAGAAGTGTTCGATTTTGGACACCGTGGTTTGCGACAACCGGGTGAGAAGGAAAATTAACTGTTCAACAAAAATCAAAGGTGATTTTTCTTATTCTCACTAATATGGATATTGTAAATTCATGGCAAGATCAGTTTTATTGGTTGAAAAATTTTAATTTCGCTTATGTATGAGATTCATATAACCGATAATTCCCAACACCCACATTTTCATATAGTTTCTTAGCAACCAAACACTAACAAAAGCTCATACAAGATATTAGATTCTCATTAGCTAGTCACATAAATAAGGAAGCCATGAAAATTAAAAAATAAAAAAAAATTAAGATAGAGAGAAGGACATGGCCTGAAATTAAATTCTCATTACCTAGTATTCTAATCTCTACCCTAAACCACCATTCTTGAAGTAATAATTACTATCACCATCACATTATAAAGAATCGGTCAAAAATAGAGACCAATTTATTCCAAGACCAAATGAAAACCAATTGATGAATTAGAGCGAAGAAAGAAAAAGCTACACATATCGAAAAATAAGAAAGGTGATCCGCGATCAAGGCTTTGATCGATGGCCGGCCAAGGAAACTCCGCTGATGGTGGCTGGATGAGAGAAGAACAGAGGAGGGAGGGAAAAATAGAAGTATTGAGCAGCTATAGAAGTCAATTGGGATTTGGGGTAACTGCTTTTCACCTTAACGAGGAAACTAGGTTTGGATCCATTTCGAGTTTGGATGGTTCCCTTGTTTTTTTGGTCTAATTCAAAATTTCCCCATTTTAGTATAATGGATAGTTTAGCTCTTTTTATTTATTTATTTAAATGAAAATCAAGTTTATCTTTCTTAATTTCAGAATGTAACCCTAATCAATACTGATATTGGGCTTTCAATGGACTCTCTTTCTCTCTCTATAGAGGGATTTCTGAGGAAATTACTTTTTTTTTTCAAAATTGGCCATGTTTTTTTTCTGTATTTTACATTTTAGAAATGCAACTTTTTAATTTTATAGGTTATGATATATCAAATGTACCGTTTTGTGTTTTACATTATTTGAAAATTTTTTTCGCTAACCTTCTATTTCTCGACTTTTCAGTAACTTTATTATTATTTTTTTTTGCTCTCTCTCCTTCATCATTGCTACCCATTGCATTCTCAATATCTAAACCCTATCCACATTTGTATTCGTATTTATTTTTTATCATCGACTTTTAATATCCAAGAGAATCTTTTCTCGCCAGTCATTGTTTTATTGTTTCTATCAACATATTTCATATTTCATCTATTAAATTGTTCTAAGGTTGCTCTCAGTCTAAGTTTTCAGATTTCATACATTTGATTTTTCATGTATTTCAATATGATTTTTGTATTATCTTTGTTTTTTTGGGTGTTATGTTTATTCTATGATTTTGATGGATTTCTTCTTATTGTTTATACAAATTAGCTTGTCAAGTTACTACAAAAATGAATAAATTTGTATTTCTAAAACTTAATATTATGTTATTAGTTTGTAAAAAGTGACCACATTGTATTTATTAGGGTGAGCAAATTTTGGTTCAAACTGAAAATCAAACCAAATGATTTTTAATTTGGTATGGTTTTTCGATTTGGTTTCAATTTTGAATTTTAGAAAAATTTGATTTTTCATTCGGTTCGGTTTTTAAAGGAAAAACCGCAGAAAAATTGAACAAAAAATCTATAGAATTATATAATTATTTTTATTTTTAATTTAATAATTATTTTATACATGTAAATTATCTTATTTTGTGTTGTAAATTATATGAGTACATTTATCAATTATTAATATCTATATTTTAGGTGATAATTTATAATTTTGATGATTAAATTGAAAATCGATTAAATAAAAAATTTAATTCAGCAGTTTTGTTGTATTATTTATTATATATTTTGGGATTATATTCTTAATTTGAACTTTTATTTTGTAAAATTTAGATATTTTTACTTTATTATATTATGATTTATAATTTTTTATAATTTCTAGACAATTTTTTATTTTTTTAAAATAGTTTTAATTTTTTATTTTTCGATTAATCAAACCAAATAGATCAAAAATTTTGGTTTTATTTGAATTCAGTTATTCTATAAGTTTGGTTTGATTGGTAAAAATATTGAAAGTTCAATTTTTTATTATTTTGGTTCGGTTTGATTATTGAACCAAATCGACCGTTGCACAGGGCTATTATTTATGAAACGTAATACATTATATTCATTTTACACAAAATTGAATACAATGTATTCTATAAACTTTAAAGTGAATACATTGTATTCAGAAAACTAAATAAACTATATTCACTTTACACAAAATTGAATGCAATATATTCAAAAAAATAGAATAAACCATATTCAAGAAATCAAATACACTATATTCATGAAAATAAAATATAGTGCATTTAGGAAACCAAATACACCGTATTCAAAAAATCAAATGCATTGTATTCAAGAAACGAAAAATTATCACTCCCATATACCCCTAAGGGGAATATGATACGAACACAAACGGGAAAACTAATTAATTCAAAAATTTCCACATTCACTTGAGGGCAAGGAAATAAATGAAGGATAGTTAAGTTTATATGCACACAAATAATTGAGATGAAGGTAGTTAACATATACATATATATCAGGCTTAGTTACAAAATGCTAGGGAATTATCCGTACAAAAATCCTTTTTTAAAATTAGTTAAAATATCCAAAATAATGAAGACCTAAAACTAAGTCAAACATCAATATGAGATAACTTGGGCCAATGTTGTTGCTCCGACTCCTAAGAAAACTTGCTCGTTGCATTGTAAACAAACAAGTAAACATGGATAGCTTCTAAGAATAATTTGCATGAGAAAATAATTACATAATTAAATAAAGAAAACAAATCATAATTTCAACTTTATTTAGGAGTTTTGTTTTAGTCCATAGGTTCTTTGCTAATTAACAAAGGGTCAATATGCTCGACCCATCACATGCCTTAGGCAAGTAATATGTAGATATATACATATACTGCTTGACAATACTTACACACACACACACACACACACATATGTATGTATGTATGCATACATACATACATACATACACACATACACACACATAGACGGATATATGTGTGTGTATATATATATGTATGTATGAATGTATGTACAAATACATATATATATATATATATATATATAGGTATGTATTTGTACATACACACACACATATATATGTGTGTGTGTGTATGTATGTATGTATGTATCTATAGATACATACATACATACATACATATACACACACATATATATACATACATACATACATACACACACACACACACACACACATATACACACATATACACATATATATACATGTGTGTGTGTGTGTGTGTAGATACATACATACATACATACATACATACATACACACACACACACACACACACATAGAGCTTTAAACATGCTTTATCCTGTATCTTTAAACATGTTTTACTATGTTATTATGCCATTAACTATACTATACAGAGATCTTATAAGAAAACTTAAACCATAACATATGAACTTTAAGAATAATACTTTACTTACATATGAGTTTCTTAAAACATTACAATATTTACATATAATAAACATTTGTACTATACAAAAATTTCCAACATCAATTAAAACCTCCAAACCAAAAAGGAACCCAAAATGAAGATTATATATTGTCCAATCTTCTAAGATTTATGTTGGTCGTCCTACTGCAGATATTATCCCTAAGAAAAAGTCCTATCTTGACAGCCTACACGGATAAGAAAAATCGGTACTAAGTTATAAAGCTTAGTGACAACATAACACATGCAGATGGCCTCTTTCGAAGGTTGTCCAAAATATTGGAGGCATTTAAAAGTACATCTTTAAGCATATAAACCAATCATTTAACAACAACAACAACAACAACAACAACAACAACAACAACAACAACAACAACAATAATAATAATAATAATAATAATAATAATAATAATAATAATAATAATAATAATAATAATAATAATAATAATCAAAAGTAATATTAATATTCCTCTTATTTATCACTTTTAAATTCTTAGGAATATTCATAGGACATTTAAAATCTTATACATAAAGTTTACTTTCTTTATCCCTATAAGTTACTCTTATTTAATCACTTTGACTTACCAATCTTTTCTTCAATAAATGTTAATATCACTTTGACTTACCATTCCGTTTTGCTATTACATTTGAATGCTAATTACTTCTATCTCATGCCTATATTACATACCCCTATTTATGAGTTCATAACTCATTTACGATTACATGTAAAAGTTACACATATCATTTACACCATGATAAGCAAGAAATATGTAACTTTAGGGAATGTATATTAACCAATGCAATTATTGTAAACCATCAAAATACATGAAAACAACTTCATAATCTTATATTCCTAGGTATAGAAAACATTGTGAAAATTACGTCAATGATTTCATTCATATAATAATAAAAGACAATATTACTTTGTGTCATGCTTTCCATAAACTATACATTGATGCGTACTATATATGACCATGAAGAACATATATACACCAATATAATTATTGATAAACCATTAGTGTTTTGTAAGTTCATATGCATAACTTATATGTCTAGTATGCACATGTGATACTAAAATACGGTATACATATAATTACAATTTAACTTTCTTTTCCTGCATGTTTTCATATGCAATAGAGGGATTTCATATAAGAATGATATAAAGATCAATTCCAGAACCATTATTCTTCTTTAATCTTTTAACTTAATATGATGCTTTTTTTATACTATATTGAGCCTGTACTATTCTATAGAAGTCGATAACAGGTGGTAAATATGGTACTTGAAGGTATGAGTCATATGGATACCTAAAGGTAATAATCATATAGACCTAAACGAGACCAAACTATATTATTAATTAGTTGAATGGATCCAAATAAGGTCGGTTAACACCAAATGGGGCTATTTATGATCCAAACTTGACCATCACTATACTTTTGACCCAAACGGGATTGAAACTATACTATCATAGTTGCAAAGTACCCTTATAGGTATGCATATCTATCGACAACCTAGATATGGATGCAGGTATAAAATCTCTTTACTTTCTTTTTCTATACTTAACTCTTTTCTCATCATATACAAATAGATATTCATATATACTCATGTATAACTGTGAGCAAGATATATCATATACATATTCATGTATAACTTTCTATAAGTGTAATATTATGTACATGTGTGAGTATTAACATTCTATACTTGAAATTGGTTCAAAACATATAACTCATTTCATATGTGAGTAATAATGACACTTAATGTCATGCTATAATGAATTTCTCTAATTGAATGATAAGTATATACATATTGCATCTCACTTTTCTTCAAGTATACGCTTCAATTGAGAACCACATATTAAATATACTTATATTCCATGTTTGTACATTTTTTTTTATCATACTTGTCTGTTATGTTCATAGGGAACATAATTACATTAATGCATATCTATTAAATTCACAATGAACTTATCCTTTGTAACATTTCACTTAAGCATATTTTTTCATATCCAAGCATGACAAGCACACTCAACTAAAATAATATACCTAAGTATAGGTAATCACTTACACATGTCATCCACATTTCAAAGTTAATACCTATTCATGTAAGATCATACTATATTTATGTTCATATATACTTATACACCTTAATAATTTGATTATATCCTTTGTACATACAAGATTAACATTTCATACTAGAGTATGTTAGTGAATTCATGAAATCAATATCAATCATGAATATTATTAAGTGTAAAATCATTAAACATGTAATTACTATCTCATTATAACATCTTAATCATGTTAATACATTTTAATCATGTTACTACATGAAGATTTAAGCATTCGACCATACATATACTATTTTATGTAAAAAATCAAGATCAGTTAAACATGTTTATTTTTAATTTCATGATACACTATAAATTTAGCATCCTTCTCTAAATTTATAGAGCATGGCATAGCTAATTCTCCTCATTAAATCACTTGAAAATCATTCAATTACATTTTGCTCATAAAATTCCATTAACAGTTTCTAGTAACCAACTTACACACTAATTTAGATATATTAAATGACATTTTTAAGAAAATAGATCTTTAACAAACTTATTCCTTTGTGTTATTAGTTTTTGGAACATCAAAAATCATTTTATTATCACCTCTAAATCGAAAGATAATTAATAAACATTACAAGATATTCTTACTAATAAAATAATAGGTACATCCAATTTCAAGCTAACATATGACCAACTTAGAGATAGATTCAAAATTAGATTTATTCATATAAAATTTATACATAAGAGTTTATTTTCAAACCCAATTATAATTATTTAATTTTTTATTGTAAAACTCAAATGATAAACAAAAAACTCCTAATAGGTCCAATAAACTTAAAGATAGATTTTATCCACAAGGACAATGATTGATGTCTAGAAAGTGTACTAGATCATCTAGTAATATAGGAAAATGTGGTTATGACCACTAAATATCGAACCTAAGGGAAACTTATATAAGTGTGAAAGATTTAAGATTTTTAAAATGAAAATTGTGTGTGAGAGAGAAGAGAAATCCCAAAGTTGCAATTGCGAAGATGAACTAAATTAAGTATATAAAATTAAATAACTAAAGGAATAACTAAAAATAAAACAAATAAACTAAACTGATTGGTGTCTAGCAAGTGTACTAGATTAGCTAGTAATATAGGAAAATAAGATTAAAATCATGACTATCAAACCCAAGGAAAACTTTGAATAGCGTAATAAAATTTCAGATTTTTAAAATGAAAACTTATGGAGAAAGAAAGAAAGAATCCCAAAATTTTGAACAATGAAGAGTAAAATAAACTTTAAAATAGAAATTTAAACAACTAAAGAAATAAAATTATTGCAATCAGTCATAAACTTAAACAAAGCAAGCAAATAACAATAAAGAAAATTCAATAATAACAAAGCTTTCACTAAAGGACTATCCACCTCTATGTCTTATGCATATGACTTAATTAAAGATAACATAGCTGATTATGGAAAACTGGTAATAAATTTAAATAACTTCTCAGAATATCTTTCTAAGCATCAAATTCCCTTAGAACAATTCAATACTCAGCATAAAAATCCAGTTTATGAACTCCTAAATATATGTCAGACCCTTTCTCAAGAAATCTCACTTCAATTCATTCTTAATTCACCTTTTCATAGCCTTAATTCACCTAAACTCAATACATAGTTACCACATTTTTTAGAAAATAATCGTACATCAAATCAAATGAGCTAAATTATGAATATGCATACCTTAAGCCAATATTACATTTGATTATTAACCAATTCTCAATAAATAAAAGCTCTCTGAATAAATCAATGAATGAATCTCTCTGTTTGTCTATATGTGTATCTTGATGCTCCCAACTCCTTTTATAGCCTAAAAAAAGAATTAAAACCAACTTCGACTTTTGACTTTTGTAAGTCTTCTAATTTTAACACAAACTTCTTACTTAGTAGAAGACTTCTTATTCCATCAAAATTCTTTTTATTTAGTGAAAAATAGAATCCAATCGTAGATAAGAGTTGCTAGAATTGGTGGAGTGTGATTTGAAATGGTCGAGCAAACTTGGTTGAATTGCCTCACTCAGTAGAGTGACTTTTCACTCTGCCGAGTATTACACCTTAAAAGCCACTTTGTAGAGTGAAAAGTCACTCCATAGAGTGACTAGCCACTGTAAACCATGATCCAACCTTCCTTCTTCCAAAATTTCACTTAATTCCTTCAAAGTTTTCTTTTTTTTCTTCAATTAGGTCCCTAATAACTCCAAAATACACAATTAAACAATTAAAATAAAAATTAAAGAAATTAACTCATAAACCAACTAAATTAACAAAGAAATAATATAAAAACATACTAAAAACACATTAATAACATAGTGAAATTTACACCTATCAAATACCCCACACTTAGTGTTTGCTTGCCCCCAAGTAAATTTGAACAAACCAACTTCTCAAAATAATCAAACTCAAAATTAGATTTACACAATTCAAAACTAAGTTCAATAATTAATAAGAGCACTCAACAAAATCCTAGATAGAATAAACTTAAACAAGGGAATAAGAATCAGTTTCCATGTGTGTGTGTAAGACCAAAACAATTTAAGCAATTTTCAAAAATAAAACACCAATGCACTTCTTATAATCAAGCTTTAAAATTGATGTACACTAAGTGTACATATGGTTTTGCACTTGAAACTCTAGAAATACCATAGGCCTCTCATTTAGCATCGGAATTCGAAAGTCATCTTCGCTAAACAACTCAAAGCAAAATATATAATGACTTATGTCTTAATTGGGTTATACTGGAATTAAGGGGTTGGATATCAAGGAATGGTCAAAAGATAATCAAAGAGAAATAGCCACTATATACTTGAATAAATTATATTTCTAAAATTTTAACTCTTAAGCATAATTCATTTGTCAAACTTGCTTACTCAATCCCAAATAGATTGAAATCCCTTTCATTTTCCTCAATTTCTTACTTTTAAGAAGTCACAATTTATTTTCCTTGTAAATATTCCACTCTTAAAATTTTTGCATATACGCTAGCTTTATTTCTTTTTTCCTTTTCATCTTTCTTCTCTTTTCTTTTTCTTTCATTTTTTTCTAGCATCTTTTACTAAAAATTTACAATAACGATGGGTAAAAAAAGGATATTACACAACTACTTCACAATTCTTGCCCTCAAAGATACACTATTCTCATTTTACTCAATTGAAATGCCCAATAAATGTAAATCCATCTAAATTTAGAGTGGCTAATTCTAGAGGGTAGATAAAGGCTTTTAGGCAATATGGTTAATAGATGAGTGTAACAAGAACAAAAATTATGGTACACTTTAAGCACACCTCATTGAGCTCAAAAAGGCTAACAAAGGTTAATCATATAAAAAAGGTAGGAAAACAATCTTTTTATAAGCTCAACAAGAACATTTTGCCTAGATCACTTTCTAAGTTACATGAGTTGCTTTTATGCTTTGAAGGGTGATAAGAAAAGTTCTAGTGTCCTAAAATTCCTTGCTCAACTATTTTAGTACACTGGTTTTTCTAATATTTAAAATTGGTCTTTCATGATTTATGAGTGGAAACGAATAATTATAACCCAAGTGGAGTGTTAAACTAGCATAAAATTTCATTGAACAACCTATTTGTCTTACTGCTAAACTAATGTTTTGACTCTGGAACATTCTAAAATTGAGTTCAGTTTTTTCAAATTTTGAGAAAAATTAGGGCAAACTAAACTTTATGAAGGTTAAGTGACAATTGCAAATCGACTACTTACTAATGCTCTAAGAACTTAAAAAAACTAATTACCAAAGACTAGCAACTATTAATAGTATAAAATCAATTAAAGTACAAAGTTACTCCTAACATTACTATTATATACAAAATAACAAAACTACTAATACTAAATAAAACAAAAATAAAAACAAACAAAAACAAAAAAAATAAGTGTTTTCATGATATAAAAGGGAAGAAATATATTCTACTTCCTAAATTAAAGCAAAATGTAAGCTTAGCGAAGCCCTACCCCTGTCACAAAATGTTGTCCATAGCAACTAGTACTCAGTTCACTCCGAAGGTAGAAAAGGTGGTGGTGGGAACTGCTTTCAAAATTCAGCATTAAACTTCTTAAAGTCTTTCCTTAGCTCACCAATTTCATCCATCATAGTGTCCATTCTTTGGATCATTTGATTCATAAAGGTTATCATGATTTGAGGGATCTTCTATTGGGCGACCTTTGGAGGAGGGGCTGGAGGTACATGTGCTGGGTTGGCTAGCTTTAGTGCATCATCCTTTGATTTTTCATTATGATTTCGGCCAATGGTTACCAAATTATGGTACTCATTTCTAGTCGACCAATGCCTCCGAGGCTTCTTTACCAAAAACATTCATCCTAGTCAACATATCAAAATTAATAAATTATACCTCAGCAAGAGATTGCGTCATATCCGTGTGCTTGACATGGTTAGCCATAATTGCTGCTATCCATCTTAGAGAAGTCTTCTTAATCTTCTTATTCATTTTTTGCAGCTCCTTAATTTTTTGACTCAAGAGAATAAAACCATTGATCCGGATGCCTTTAACCATGCATCTTAATAGCATGCAATCATCAGCATTGATAGCACCTATATTTCCAAGACAACTAAAGAATGTAATAGATAAAAATTTTTGCAAAACTCTCAAAGCATGGCTACCTAAAGCATGTGCTTTCATTTTACCAGGCTTGTAATTGTTTGGATTGATGGGATCCTGGATGAATTCCCAATTTTCTTGGACAATAGCATTTGGCAATTCACCTATGGCAGTATCTAGAAAACCTAGCTTCTTAGAAAATTCTGGAAAGAGCATTTAATGCCTACGTCTCCCAAGCTTAAAACTTATGGTTTCCCAATTGTCTTCATCTTCAAATGTAAGCATAAAAGAGGTGAAGAATTATGTAGCTACAAATGGGTAGACTTTTGGCTTCTTAAGAATGAAATACTCCTAGCCAATGTTTTGGATTACTGGAAAAATGTCTGCCCATAAGTTGCCATCTCCAATTTCCAAGTAAAAGTCCCACAGGCAAGCTAGTTTCACAAACTCCATTTCCTTGAAGTATTCATACAATTCAACATTATCTTAATCAATCTAGGCAGGAATATGTTTCCTTAAAGAATTAGTTGCCTCATCAATTTGTACCTTCTTAGGTGCCACTACAAAAACAAAACATTTTCAACTCCATTTGGATGTAAATTAAAGCTCATTATATTATATTAAAAAGAAAAAAATCAATTAAGCACCCATTTTTTTCCATTGTAAATGTAATGAATGAGATAAGAAATAGATGCTAATTAAGTTCATATATGATGGATTTAGAAAAACAAATGAAATGAAATCAAAATGATGAATTGAAATTGAACATATAGTTAAACTTAGTCATTGAGTCATTTCACCCGGTATGTTGTGTGCACAACTTTGCAAAGTTGTAACTAATGCAATTTTAATTATCTGAAACCCAAATTGGTATAAATATGAACTATTACATGCATCTAATGCAACTATGATCATAGAAAGCATAACAAGAATAAAAAAAATAGCAAACCATTGAGCTAAAGTAGCTACACATTCACATTTTCCAAAAGAAAAACATGTAAAAAGCAATGAGATTAAAGACATAACAAGGTAAAATTAAACTTACTCGATTTTATAATGAGAATTTTAATAGTAATTGAAGCAGTCGGTGGAGTGAATTTGCAAAAAGAAGAGAAAAACCACAAAACCTAGGAGAGAATGCTTAGATCGGTAGAGTGTGTGAGTGTGCAAGCCGCTAATTAAAAGGCACCACTTGGTGGAGTGATAACCACTCAGTGGAGTGATGGCAACTCAATAGAGTGATCCATCACTGTACTGAGTGAATGTCCTCTAGAAAGACATGGTAAATTTTTTTTAAAGGCACTCGATGGAGTATAAGCCCACTCTACCAGTTGGGATGCCACTTGGTGGAGTGGATTTTGACTCCACAGAATGGCCACTCTTTATATTAAACTTAGCAAAAATAGCACTATGACAACTCTTTTCTTACAAAACATACACAGTTGCTTTAAGAAATTCACCTAATTAACACTTAATGATTAATGCTTTCTCCTTTAATTAAGATAAAAAATCCCCTAACTCATACTTCTAGATGTTCTAAATTAATCAAGGAATGTTCCACTATTTCCAAAAAAATTTTGATGTCTTTTATGTATGAACTTAACTTAACTGCACAATTGTTACTCCTGATAAACATGTTCAAACCTTGAATGAGTATCAAAAATGTATTTCCTTTTATTGTTGATGTATGAAACACTTAAACCACTAAAACACTAAAACACACTAAACAAACAAAGGCTAAATAACACAAAACAAAATATATTGCTTCTGAGTTTTTGTTAGTCCTCAGCTAGACTTTTAAGACTGCCTTACTTGTCAAGAAGAACCAGAGTTGCCTTAGTAACTTCATGATTAAAATATGGTTTCAACCTATGTCTATTTACTCTATACTCTTGTCCATCCTTTGAATTTCTCATAGTGACAACACCAAATTCGTTGCTTGAAACCACCTGATAAGGACCTAACCATCTGGATTTGAGTTTTCTTAGGAACAACCTTAGTCTATTGTTGTACATTAAAACCAACATTCCTAGAGTAAACTTCTTTTGATTCAGCCTTTTATCATGCCAATGCTTGGTTTTCTCCTTATAACTTGCAGCATTATCAGAAGATCATTGTTGAATTTCATCTAACTCATTGAACTACAACTTTCTTTTATCTCTTGCAGTGCTTAAATTAAAGTTAAGCAGTTTAATAGCCCAATATGCCTTATATTCTAATTCTACTGGCAAGTGACACGCTTTACCAAATATCAACCTAAATTAAGACATGCCAATAGGGATTTTATAGTGGTTCTATAGGCCCATAAAGCCTCATCTAGCTTGTATGACCAATCCTTCCTAGCACAGTTGATTATCTTTTCTAAAATAGCTTTTAACTTCCTATTTGACACCTCTACTTGCCCATTCCCCAGGATGGTAAGGTATTGTAACCTTATGTTTAACACCGAATTTTTTAAGCAATGTTTTGAATTGGTGATTGATAAAATGATTATCTCTATCACTGATGATAGCTTTTGGTGCCTCGAACCTAGTAAAAATATTCCTCCTAAGGAATTTAAGCACAACTTTAGCATCACATGTTCTAGTAGCTATTGCTTCTACCCATTTGCTTACATAATCTACAACTACAAGGATATATTCAAAACCAAAGGAGTTCGAAAATGGTCCTATGAAGTTAATACCCCAAACATCAAAAATCTTAACTTCTAACATAGTATTCATGGGCATCTCATCCCTCTTGGATATATTTCCTATGCGCTGACACCTATCGCAAGACTCTATAAATGGCTTAACATCAAGGAAAAGAGTACGCCAAAAGAAACCTGATTGCAATATTTTTTCCATTATGCAATTTGGTCCCTGGTGTCCACTAACCTCTCCTTCATGATAGAGTTGCATAATGTCCAATTGCTTTTCTTTTGAAACACATCTTCCTAGCACTTGATCCAAACATATCTTGATCAAATATGGATCATCCCATAAATAATATTTTGCATCCGCTTTTAGTTTTTTCTTTTGCTACCACGTGAAATCCTTTGGAAGGTATCCTCCTACGAGATAATTAGCAATATTAGCATACAAAAAAATTGAATGATTACAAGAATAAATAGCACATATACGTTCATCAGGAAATAAAATCAAAAATTTCTCCCTTATCTATATAAGCATGATCTAATTTGAAGAGATGGTCAGCTATAAAATTTTCATCCCCTTTTTATCTTTCATCTCCATATCTAATTCCTAAAGTAACAAAACCTATCTAACAAGCCTTGGTTTGGAGTCTTTTTTAGCAAAAGGATGTCAAAGTGTCACGTGATCTGACAACACTGCTACTTTAGAACTAAGGAGATATGGCCTAAATTTTTAAAAGCTAAACACTATTGCCAAAAACTCATTTTTTGTGGTGGTGTAATTCACTTGAGCTCTTGTGAATGTGTGACTGGCATAATAAATGGTGTGGAAGAATTTCTCATTTCTTTGTTCTAAAACTGCTCCTACTGCAAAGTCACTAGCATCACACATGATTTCAAAAGGCAGGTTTCAGTTTGATGATGCTATGATAGGTGTTGTAATAAACTTGTACTTTAATTGATGAAAAGCCTGCAAACACTCATCATTAAAGTTAAATACAACATCTTTAAGCAGTAAATTAGATAGCGATTTAGCTATTTTAGAAAAAGTCTTAATAAACCGTTGATAAAACCCGGCATGATCAAAGAAACTTTTAATTCCTTTAACATTCGTAGGAGAAGGCAATTTTGCAATTACCTCTACTTTTTCCCTATTAACCTCAATTCCATTTTTAGAGATTTTATGCCCTAAAATGATGCCTTCCCTTATCATAAAATGATATTTTTCCCAATTTAAGACCAAGT
Organism: Excoecaria agallocha; assembly: GCA_037975025.1. Classification (NCBI taxonomy): domain Eukaryota; kingdom Viridiplantae; phylum Streptophyta; class Magnoliopsida; order Malpighiales; family Euphorbiaceae; genus Excoecaria; species Excoecaria agallocha. The sequence goes on along the minus strand of CM075814.1, from coordinate 21,902,100 downwards.
TAGTTTCATTACATCTTTCTAAAACAAATGCTAAATTATACAAACAATAATCAAAATCACGACCATATAAAGTAAAATCATTATGAAAACCTCCATGAATTTTTCAATTATAAAAAAAGAAATATGGCCATCATGCATTTTTGAAAAGTAGCAAAGGCATTACAAAGATCAAAAGGCATTCTTTTATATGCAAATGTGCCATAAGGGCATGTAAATGTAGTCTTTTCTTGATCTTTTGGGGCTATAAAAATTTGCATATATCCTGAATAACCATATAAAAAATAGTAAAACCTATTTTCAGCTAGACTCTTTAACATTTGATCAATAAAAGGCAATGAAAAATGATATTTTCTAATAGCATTATTTAACCTCCTATAATCAATACACACTCTCCATCCCGTTACGTTCATGTTAGTATTAGTTCATTATGTTCATTAGTTACCACAGTCATACCTCTTTTTTAGGTACACATTGTACATGACTTACCTAATTACTACCAAAAATGGGATAGATTATTCATGTTTGCTCGTAATCTCCTAATCTTATAAAACATCCTTTTAATTTCAGGATCTATGGGTAAAATTGGATCGTTTTTCATCATAAACTATTCACACCCATAAAATAAAAGAATAAAATAAAAAATAGATAAATAAGAAGAATAAGAACATGCAAAATTCACTTTAAAAATTAATACGTAAACAAACGCCAATGTTTTCTTTGGCAATGGTGCCAAAAACTTGATTTGTGTTTAGGAAGTGTACTAGATCGACTAGTGATATAGGAAAATAAAATTAAAATCCTAAATATCAAACCAAAGGGCAACTATGAATATCGTAATAAAATTTTAGATTTTTAAAATGAAAACTTGTGTGGAAAGGAAGAAATAATCTTAAAGTTTTGCATAATGAAGAGTAAAATAAACTTTAAAATAGAAATTTAAACAATTAAAGTAATAAAACTGATGCAATCAAACATAAACTTAAAACAAAGCAACAAAATGATAATAAAGAAAATTGAATAATAACAAAACTTTCATTAGAGGACTATCCACCTCTATTTATTATGCATATGAATCAATTAGAGATAACACAGTTGATTATGAAAAACTGGTAATAAATTCAAATAACTTTTCAGAATATATTTCAAAGCATCAAATTCCCTTACTCAGAATAATTCAATACTCAACACAAAAATCCAATTTATGAACTTCTAAATATCTGTCAGACCCTTTATCAAGAAATCTCACTTCAATTCATTCTTAATTTATCTCTTCATAGCCTTAATTCACCTAAACTCAATACACAGTTACTATGTTTTTTAAAAAATAACCATGCATCAAATCAAATGAGTTAAATTATGAACATGTATACCTTAAGCCAATATTACATTCGATTATTAACCATTTCTCAACAAATCAACAATCAAAGTAAATTTTACTCAATATAATGATTTTTATTTAGGAATTAAGAAATAATCAAACTGCATTCAACTATCAACTAAACTGAGTCATTACATAAAGAAATATGAAGGTTCAAGTTCCCTTAGCAAAAGAAAATGAACTACTCACTCATTGTCATAAAAGTATTAACAAAAATAAAAAAACTAAAAACTATGAATTATGTAAAGAAAATAAAAACTCTCTCAATAAATTAATGAATGAATCTCTCTTTCTATCTATATGTGTATCTTGATGCTCCTAGCTCTTTTTATAGGCTGAAAAAAAGAATTAAAACCAACTTCAACTTCCTATTTTTGTAAGACTTCCAATTGTAACATAAACTTCCTCTTTAGCATAAGACTTCCTATTCCATCAAAAGACTTCTGATTTAGTGAAAAACAAAATCCAGTCATAGATAGGAGTTGCTAGAATCGGTGGAGTGTGCTTTGAAATGGTCGAGCAAACTTGGTTAAATTGCCTAGCTCAATAGAGTGACTTTTCACTCTATCGAGTATTACACCTTAAAAAGCACTTCGTGGAGTAAAAAGCCACTCTACGGAGTGACTAGCCACTGTAAACCACGATTCAACCTTCCTTCTTCTAAAATCCAAAATTTCACTTAAGTCTTTCAAAGTTTTTTTCTTTTTCTTCAATTAGGTCCCTAAAAATATCAAAATACACAATTAAATAATTAAAATACCAATTAAAGAAATTAACTCATAAACCAACTAAATAAACAAAGAAATAACATAAAAACAAACTAAAAACACATTAATGACATAACTAAATTTACACATATCACCTTAGCATTGTATTGTAATGACTTAAACTCAATAGAAACACCAGTGATTATGAAAAAACTAGACAAAATAAAGCCCGATACCTTAAATCAAGAATATATTTCTTAAATATCAAACTCCCTTCTTTAGGATAATTTAACACTTAGCATAAAAATTTAGTTTTGAATTCCTAATCATTCATTGAACTCTTTTGCAAGTAAATTCAACTTTAGTTTATTTTTGGTTTCTTATCTCTTAGTATTAATCAATACTACCAACACATAATTACCTTAAAAATAGAACATAATCATGTATTGACATTAAAGAGTTAATCCAAGAACCTACAAACCATTAACTATGTTTAAACAAAATTTTAGTTATTGAACCAATAAACAAACAATCAATTTTAACACAATCAAAGGTAAGACTACGTTTAAAACTAAGAAATAACCAACTAGTATTTGAAATTAAAGCTCAACTTAAGTCATTACAATAAAAGTTAAGGATTCAAGTATCCTTCAGCAAAAGTAAAAGAAACTACTCACTACTCATATTTAAAACTAAAATAAAGTTGAAAAGTAAAGTACAAGAACAAAAACAGAAGAAGCTTCCTTGATAAATCTATAGAGATGAACAAAGAATACTTCATCAAAAGAAAATTAACTTAAAACAAAGCTAATTTTGTGTTGGTATGCTTCTCCCTTTTTCCTTTGCTTTAGTGCCCTTTTATAGATGAATTATATTGCTAAAAGAAGAAGTTTTGTTGACTTGTTCTTCCTATTCTAGAGCCGAATTGGAGATTTGGTTGATTAGGAAGTATTTTGTTGACAAAACAGTGAAAAGATTTAGATGAGCACTTTTTTCTACTTAGGAAAGCAACTATTATGCTCGAGGTGAGCTCTTCTCTTATGGACTTCATGATTCGCTTTCTGAAGCCACATTTCTTAAAATTAGAACTTGATAGTGGTCATTTATATAATGTTTCTAATATGTTTTTAGGTGTTTAATTAGGTTAGTTTTGTGTTAATTAGGTTAGATTTGAGTTTAATTGGTTAATTTTGTGTTTTTGGAGTTAATTGTAAATTTTGGTGTTTTTCAGGGTTAATTCGTAAGAAAAAGGACTTAATTGCAAAAAATGCAAAGATTTTGGCCAAAACTGTAAATTTTTAGGCTTCTACAACATCTTTTGCCTATAAATAGACAACTCAAACACCAAAGAATGAGATCAATTAGAGGAATTAGTAGATTGAATTAGAGAATTAGGGATTAATCTTAAAATTTGGTTTAGTTATTTTACGTTGTTTTTATGTTTTCATTATTTTTCTTCAACTTTGTCTTTAGTTTTTAATTATGTTTAGGAAGTAGTTTTTCTTCTTTTGCTAATGGATTCTTGAAATCTTATATTTTCATTGTTATGACTTTATTTTGAGCTTAATTTCAATATCGGTTGATTATTTCTTGGTTTTAAGCATATTCTTATCCTTGATTGTATTGAGATTGATTGTTGGTTTATTGAATAAATAACTAAAGATTGGTTTTGACATAGTTAATGATTTGTATGTTCTTAGATTAACTCTTTAATGTTTATGCATGATAATTATCCGAAATATGAGATGATTATGTGTGAATTTTATTGATTAATACTAAGAGAGGAGGAACTAAGAATGAATTGGAGTTGAATCACTTGAGAAAGGCTTCAATGAATATTTAGGAAGTTAAAACTAGATTTTCATGCTAAGTATTAGATTTGTCTATGAGTTTAATACTAAGAATGATATACTTGAATAAAGATATCTTGGTTTATTACTAGTTTTTCCATAATCACTGGTGTTTATATTGAATTTAAGTCATTACAATGAAAATTAAGGTGGATAGTTTCTTTAGCAAGAGAATTCCAGTTATTGCTTTACTTTTAATTCATGTTTTAGCTTTTGTTTTATTTAATTGTTTATTTTATTTAATTTTTACTTTTAAATAAAAAACATTTAGGAAACAATCTCGAATTAATTAATTCATATATAGGTATTATCCTTAGCAATCCATGTTCCTTTAGGTACGATATTTGGGGTCTTAATCTATTTTTTCCTGTATTACTAGCCGATCTAGTACACTTGCTAGAAACCGATCAAGCTTTTGGCGCCGTTGTCGGGGAACAGCGGTGTTGTTTGTTTAATATCTTTGATTGAGTTAGTCTGAAATTTTTATTTTGTTTTTAATTTGGTGATTGTTCTTTGTAGGAACAATTCTAAACATCTTTCAAGATGATGCAAGATGATGTCCAAGATGATGAATTGTTTCTTTTGAAACAACGAATGAATAATCTACTAAGAGAAAGAGAGGAGATAGAACGATTGCGTGCACAATCAGAAAATCCTTATTCATCACCATCCATTGCTGAAGATTCTTATTCTCTTTGGATTTTAAGAGCACAAATGGTAGAATTGAGAAGAGAGAATCAACAACTTCGATACTCAAAAGAGGCCTGTATCTCCGAGAATCAATGTCTTTATAACCAACTTATATGAAAGGACGAGCAATTTTGGGTTGACAAAGAGGAGTGGGAGGCTACATTGAGGGCTCAAAAAGAGAAGTTTAGGATTCAAGAAGAGAAGTTTAGGATTCAAGAGGAAAAATTAAGAATTCATGAAGAAAAGATAAGGGCTCAAGAGGAAACAATTAAGTGTCAAGAAAATTTATTAAGGGATAGAGAGGAAGGAATTGAAAAATTGGAATCTAAACTAGAACTTTTGAGCTCTTATATGAAATTTCAAGGTGGTGGTGGTAAGGAAAAGGAACCAAATCATTCATTCATGGAGGATAAGGAACAATAGAAACAATTCATATTTGAGGATAAGTCATGTGTTTATTTAGAAGGTGTAAGACCTCTAGAAGAGAATTTATCACCAAATGAGCAAGAAAGGCACAATTCTCAAGTGGAGACACTGGATTCAGTCCGCTTGAAGAATTTATTTAGGCTAGAAGAGCCGATAGAGTTCTTGATAAATGAGCCAAAGAAAGAGTCGTATTTTATTGAAGATATGGAGTTTCCAGCTTTGATAAACTATGACAAGTTTCTTCTATCAATGGGAGAAAATGAGGAGCAAAGTCTAGAAAGACCGACATTTGGATCACAAGCTCGACCTCCCGAGAGTAACAAAAGTCGAGCTGGGACTCAATAAACCAGAACTACTTCTCTAACTCTTATCTTTAAATATTCATCATTTTATGTTATGATTTATGTTTTGCATGTTATTTTTAATAATTTGTTTTACCCTTGTGATTTGTTTTTAGTTTAAAGTTTAATGCATGTTTTAGTTTGTGTCTTTTAATTCATGGGTTTAAGATTTGGGTTTGAACAAAAAGCTACTTCTAATGATTTTTATGCTTCATTATTAAATTTGGATTAGTAAGAGCTTTTATAGGAATTAAAGAGCTAATATGATTTTTGAGTTAAGTGAAATTGAACTTGTCAAAGATTTATGAGTTGGTTAAATGTGAGTTTGATTTTAAGCTTCACGAACTTGGCATATAAAGAGTTAAGAGTGGACTACAATTGGAATTTAATTAATTGATAGATGGGCATATTATTGGCATAATTCAATTGTAGCTTGAAAAAAGGAAATGCATAAATAAGTGAGTATGAGCTGTAATTGGTTTATATGTTTCAATGCTTGGTTTACATTGTTAATGTGATTGATTGAAAATGGTTAAAGATGAATTAAGATGAATAAAAGTTAATTTGGTGCTTTAATGCACAGGAAAATAAAGGTCAAGAATGTAGAAGTGAAGACCATTGCGTGCCCACATGAAGGAATCAAGCTAGTAGATGCGTGGCCACGGGTTAGAGTTCTGCCTGGCAGTAGCCTTTCACGTGCCCACATCCTCCTTCTCCAAATGCCTCGCGTGCCCACGCATGAAAGACCTCCCCTAGAGTTGCCCTCCTACATGCCCATGCGTTCTCCCTTCACAGCTGCATGCGTACCCACGCATTAACAAGACTGTTTCGCCCATCAAACATCACGTGCCCACATGTAGGTAAGGCTACACCCATCTAAAGTTTTCACGTGGTCACGCACACACTCACTACCTCCATTACACACACACACGTGACCACGCCTAAGTCATCACGTGGCCACGCATACACTATGCACACAAGCACACGTGCCCACGTGAATCTTTCCCTTTGCCTCTCACGTGGCCACGCACAAGCAAAAACATAGACATCCTCACTCATTCACACTCACATACTCACGGACACACCTCAAAGTTGAACTTCTTTTTTTTTCATTATTTCTATCCTCATTGATTCAATCAAACACACTATCATTTGTTCAATATTGCACTTTACATGTATTGATTTTTTGCATTGATATTGAATAACCAAGTGCTGATATGATTGCTCAGAATTTGATTTGTTTCAGAGATTCAGAATAAAGTTTTGTGCAGAAAATTTTTCATGAGTTCCTTGTTGCTTCAAAGCTGCGAGGGGCGCTGCCCCTCAGGAACCCTGTAAGGGGCATCGGCCCTTAACCCCGCCCGCTAATCGGCTAGCTGACCGCCGTGTTATCTAATCCTAGCGCCTTAAATTTTATTCAAGTCATTATTTGCAATTTTGATACATCAATGTTTATATATACGTTTAGTTGAGCATATTATGGATGACTTGATTTTTATTAATGTATTTATGATACATGGCATGGCTAATTGGGACTTCTGTGATGAAGCATGTTACACTTCAATTTTTTTACCCAGGCACACACCTTACCACTAAGGCACACATACTTAGTTTTTCATTTGCATGATGTACTTAATTCACATAAATTGGCATAGGTTTCATTAGTGTTGAATATAAGTTTGCTTAGAGATTGATTTTCAGTTATGCATTGCATTTACTCTTAGCTACTTCTTGTTTGACATTGAACTTCATTGTGGCTTCATATAGGTTGAGTTTGTATTTGAATTGGCTTATTTTCTTTTGTGCTTACCATGACCAATTAAAATCTATCTCTTCCTTTTATTTCAGCCTAACCATCACCAATTATCTTTACACTTGAGATTATGCATTCATACACTGTCCACCTTGTCACTTATGGATAGTATGCATTTAGCACTTAAGCAAGTTTGGCCTAGTTACATTTATTCACTTAGTTACCATGTTTATTAAGTCTTGTTCATTGCACTGCATGTGGTTTACAGGCATGTTTGCTTGTTAACTTAATTCCATTGACCTCTTGCCTTCTTTTTGACTTGATTATGGTTCTAAGTATGGTGAGCTTACATTTTTTTTTCTTGGTCACTAACTTGTTTCTCAAAAGTGATGAAGTGTGCTGAAATTTTTCATACTTTGCTGAGGACAGCAAGATTTTAAGGAGGGGGATAGAGCTTAACTGAGCTAGAAATTAAAGACCAATTTGAGGGAGTTTTTCTTACCTTACTCATTTTCTTACTCATGAATTATGTAGCTATGTGTTTTAGTCATTTTGTTTTTGTTTTAGTTATTTAGTTTTGTTTTTAGGTTGCATGTTTAGTTTTTATTTTGCATGTTAGTTTAGTTAATTCATTTATCATTTATTGTACATTTAGCTTAGTTCGCCCTAGTTTTTTCTCAAAAATTGAACATTTTGAACTTGAATTTAAAATGTGCAATGTTTAAAATTCTTTTTTAGCATTAGAACAAGCATATTGTTTAATGAATTTCTAGCTAGTTTAATATTTAATTTGACTTATATTTGTTAGTTTCTACATTTTTGAGCACTTAAGACCAGTTTTTATACTCAATGCAATGAAATAGTTAAGTGATGAATTTTAGAACACTAGAACCTTCCTCATCACCCTTCAAAGCATACAAGCAACTTAAAACAACTTGGAAAGTGATCTAGGCAATGTTTTTATTGTTGAGCCATATTTTAACTTATTTTCCTACCCTATATGCATATATTTATCCTTTGTTAGCCATGTTGAGCCTAATGAGGTATGCTGAATGCGTGCCATATTTATTTTTCTTGTTATACTCATTTATTTTACCATATAGCCTAAAAAGCTTTTATCTTTCCTTCTAGAATTGGCCACTCTAGGATTGGGTGGATTAATGGGAATTAAGTATCTTGATGAGTGTAGTAAGATAATTTTGAATTTTATTATCAAGGGCTATTGTTGAAGTCAAGTGAATAGTGAATTGTGATTTTGTGATTACCCATGTTATATTATTTTACTGCCAACATCAAAGCTAATGAAAAGAAAAAGAAAAAGAAAGAAAAAAAAGGAAAAAAAAAGAAAAGGAAAAGAAAAAGAAAGAAATATTGAAATAAAGCTAGCATGTATGGCAAAATCTTAAGTGTGGGGTAGTTACAAGGAAAATTATGACTTCTAAAAGGATATAAATGGTGAAATTGAGAGAATTTTAAGATTGTACTTTGAATTGTGAAGGGTTGGGAAGATTTGGCTAAGTTCTTTATTGATTAAGTTAATGGGATGAAATTTGTGAACTTTTAGTCTATTTTATCTTAGAGTGGCTATTCTTATTGTTGATCTTTTATCCATTCTTTGATAACCAATACCTTAGCCCCATTACAACCTTTAAAAGACCTAAGTGATTCTAAGTTTTGTTTTTGAGTTGTTTAGCAGAGATGACCTCCGGGTTCCGGTGCTAAAGGAGAGGCCTATGGTGTTTCTAGAGTTTCAAGTACGAAACCATGTGTATACTCATGTATATATTCATTCTGAACTTGATTATGAATTTGCATTGGTGTTTTGGATTTTGAAAATACTTAAAATATTTTGGTCTTACACCCACACAATGAAACTAATTTATATTGTCTTGGTTGAATTTATTCTAGTTGAAAATTTTATTAAGTGCTTTTGTTAATTGCTAAACTTTGTTTTGAAATGCATAATTCTTTATTGGAGTTTGATTATTTTGAGAAGTTGGATTGTTCTAATTTGCTCGAGGGCGAGCAAAGTCTAAGTGTGGGGTATTTGATAATGGTCATTTATATAATGTTTTTAATATGTTTTTAGGTGTTTAATTAGGTTAGTTTTGTGTTAATTAGGTTAGATTTGAGTTTAATTGGTTAATTTTGTGTTTTTGGAGTTAATTGTAAATTTTGGTATTTTTCAGGGTTAATTTGTAAGAAAAAGGACTTAATTGCGAAAAAGGCAAAGGTTTGGGCGAAAAATGTAAATTTGGAAAATTCATGTTAAGACATTATCGTGAAGTTCAGAAGTTCAATACATGGCCACGTGAAGTTGGTACTAAGGAAATCCATGGCCACGTGAAATGAAGAAGAAAAGCAACACATGGCCATGTGTGAAAATGAACTAAGCAACACATGGCCACGTGAAAGAACAAATGAAGAATACCAAAGGAGACACGTGACCACGTGTGAGGGAAGGCATAATCCACACATGGCCACGTGTGAAGGAAGACTCAAGGAACACGTGACCATGTGTTCAATTGCAAAGGAAAGGACGTGGCCACGTGTTGTGTCTCCCATGCAACGAAGGATTTGCGATCTTTTCCAATTCAAGAAGGATTCTTTTCCTACTCCAATTTGGAAAGTTTGGAAGGCTTCTACAACATCTTTTGCCTATATATAGACAACTCAAACACCAAGGAATGAGATCAATTAGAGGAATTAGTAGATCAAATTAGAGAATTAGGGATTAATCTTAAAATTAGGTTTAGTTATTTTACGTTGTTTTTATGTTTTTATTATTTTTCTTCAACTTTGTCTTTAGTTTTTAATTATGTTTAGGAAGTAGTTTTTCTTCTTTTGCTAATGGATTCTTGAAATCATAAATTTTCATTGTTATGACTTTATTTTGAGCTTAATTTCAATATCGGTTGATTATTTCTTGGTTTTAAGCATATTCTTATCCTTGATTGTGTTGAGATTGATTGTTGGTTTATTGAATAAATAACTAAAGATTGGTTTTGACATAGTTAATGATTTGTATGTTCTTACATTTACTCTTTAATGTTTATGCATGATTATTATCCGAAATATGAGATGATTATGTGTGAATTTTATTGATTAATACTAAGAGAGGAGGAACTAAGAATGAATTGGAGTTGAATCACTTGAGAAAGGCTTCAATGAATATTTAGGAAGTTAAAACTAGATTTTCATGCTAAGTATTAGATTTGTCTATGAGTTTAATACTAAGAATGATATACTTGAATAAAGATATCTTGGTTTATTACTAGTTTTTCCATAATCACTGGTGTTTATATTGAATTTAAGTCATTACAATGAAAATTAAGGTGGATAGTTTCTTTCGCAAGAGAATTCCAGTTATTGCTTTGCTTTTAATTCATGTTTTAGCTTTTGTTTTGTTTAATTGTTTATTTTATTTAATTTTTGCTTTTAAATAAAAAACATTTGGGAAACAATCTCGGATTAATTTAATTCATATATAGGTATTATCCTTAGCAATACATGTTCCGTTGGGTACGATATTTGGGGTCTTAATCTATATTTCCCTGTATTACTAGCTGATCTAGTACACTTGCTAGAAACCAGTCAGAACTATACCCCAAATCTTCTCATTTCTTTAATTTAATATTTCTTTTTTTCAATTTAATCCTGAAAAATACCAAAACTATAACTAAACTAATGAAAACATAAATTAACTAATTAACCATAAAATTGACTAAATTAAAACAAGATTAACTACTTTAAAAACCTAAAAATACATTAAAAACATAGTTTATTTCACAATTAGCAAATACACACACTTAGTCTTTGCTTGCCCCAAAGCAAATTTGAACAGACCAACTCCTTAAAATAATCAAACTTTAACAAATAATTATGCATTTCAAAATCAAGTTTAGCAATTAACAAGAGCACTTAACAAAATTCTAACGAGAATAAATTTAAACAAGACAATATGAGCTAGTTTCCATGTGTGTGTGCAAGATCAAAATATTTTAAGCAATTTTTAAAAATAAATACCAATGCATATTCTTAACCAAGCTTTATAATGAATGTACACTTAAGTGTACGTACAAATGGTGTCATACTTGAAACTCTAGAAATACCATAGGCTTCTCCTTTAACACCGAAATCCAAAGGTCATCTCTGCTAAACAACTTAAAAATCAAACTTAAAATCACTTAGGTCTTCAAAAAGGTTGAAATGGGTGTTAAGGTATTGGTTATCAAAGAATGGATTAACGATAAATAAAAAGAATAGCCATTCTAATATACGATCAACTAAAATTCCTAGAATTTCACCCTAATAACTCACAAGTTAATATATTAAGCCACACTTTATTATCTCTTCAACTTCAAAGTATTCTTAAGAGTTCACTAATCATAGTAATTGAATGAATATTCTCCTCAATTTTCATAATTCATCCCTTTGTAGAAGCCAACATTTCTTATATCAACTACACTTTTCCCTTATAAATACCCCATAGACACTATCTTTAATGCTATCTTTAATTATTTTTTTTGCTAGCAATACAATGATAAAAAGGGTATTCACAAGGTTAATTCCCACAAACTACTTGACATTATTCCCTAAGCCTTGAGATTGGTACCAAAATTCTCTTTCTAATTATACTTTCCAAAACACCCAATATAACTTAATCTATCCTAATTCTAAAATAGCCAATTTTTAGAAGGGAAGATAAAGGCTTTTAAGTTATATGGTTAATTAAGTGAGTGTAAATAAATATGACACACATTAAGAGATAAATAGGCTCTAAATGGCTAAAAAGAGATAAATATGCAAAAGGGTAGGAAAACAAGCTAAGATATGGCTAAACAAGCAACATTTGCCTAGATCATTTTTTAAGTTATTTCGAGTTGCTTTATGATTTGAAGGATGATGAAGAAGTTTCTAGTGTTTTAAAATTCCTTATTCATCTATTTCAATGCATTGGTTTTCTTTAATTTTAAAAATTGATCTTTTATGCTTAAAAAGTGAAAACTAACAAATATAAACCAAGTTGAATTTTAAACTAGCTAAAAATTCATTAAACAACATACTTGTTTTAATGCTAATAAAAAAATTACATGTTTTAATTTTAAGTTCAATGAGTTCTATTTTAAGGATAAAAAGGGGCAAACTATGTTTAACGCAAGTAAAATAATAAAATGAACAAACTGCTAGCAATATTTACTAAAATACTACTTTAAAATAAATAAATAAAAAATGCTTACCAATTAATACTAAAGTTAACCTTATAAACAAAGCATTAGTAAAAAAAACATAAACAAACAAAAATTAAAACATAAGTGCTTTCACAAATAAAAGGGAATAATTAGATTCTACTTCTTGAATCTAAACAAAACTAAGCTTACAGAAACTCTACCCCCTTTCAAAAATTTTTGTTGTCCTCAGTAGCTGCATTCCCTATTGTGATAATGGAGGTGGTGAATTCTTTTTCCAAAAATTATGTATAAACAACAAAAAATCCAACTTCTGCTTACCCTTACTTTCTTGTAGAATATCTATCTCTCATTGCATAATATTCAATCTATCATTAACTCGGTTAAGGTCATCCATTACCTAAGATAAGGCAGTTTCTACAACTGGTGGTGGTGTTGGATCCTAATGTATTTGGCATTCATTTTCCTCTACTTGATTGATATCAACTTTAATATTATTCAACTGCAAATATTCAACCCGTATTATCCAATGCAATACGAGGTTCAGTCCATAGCATTTTCATTCATTTCAACATATCATGATCAATGTAAAAGAGAGGGCCATCAAGAGGTGTTCATAAATCTTTGTGGTTTACTACTTTAGCTAGGATGGTGGCAATCCATCCAATAGAGATTTTCTTGATCATAGGGGATTTCTCTTGCAATTCATTAATCTTGTCTATTATGTATGCAATAACATTTATTGCAACTCCCTCGATCAAACATCTTAGTAGCATAATTTCCTCAGAATTCATTGCATTAGGCCCTCCAAGACAATTAAAAAGTGATCTAGATAAAAACTTGTGTATAACACGTAAGGCGTGTGTAAGGCCCCTAACATGACCCTAATCTAATTTACATATTTGAATGGAATTTTTATTTGATTAAGATAAAATTAAATGAGGAATTGGTATAAGTATGGGTTAAGAGGGGCTAAATTTTCATGTTATTATGTTATTTGCATGAAAATAAAATTTTAAAGCATGGTTCAATGTTAATTAAGGGTGTAATTGAAGTAAAAAAATATTAATTTGGGGTAAATGTATTGTTTTGGAAACTTAAGGGTCAAATGTGGATAGAAATGTATGTTTAAAGGTAAATTTGAGAGAAGGAATGAATTGTAAGGTAAATGTAAAACATGCAAATTTTCAAGGGCCTAAAGAGGGGATTTTCTTTGTTGGTATACAAGGCTTGAGTTAGTAGAGATGGAGGTGGCATGTAGTTGAGAGTTAATCGCATTTTGGGGTAGAGAAAACCAGAAAATCTTCATCTCTTTTTTCTGTCATTCCCATTGATTCATCTCAAGCAATTAGATGATAATTTTAGTTGGTTAATCAAGAGTACAATGTATTAAACTTAAGGTAATTAAACTATTAATTGAGCCCTTCATCATCTTCATCTTCTTCTTTTCATTTTAACTGAGGAGAACGTTAACTGTGTGCTGGAACTTGAATGTCGATGATTTTTGTGAAAGAGAAGAGGAAGGAAGGAAGAGAAAAGGAAAGGGTATTGATAGATGTTGAAGACATTGGGTTTTTCAGCCAAGGTATGGGAATTTAGGTTGTTCATATTGCATGTGGAATTAATTGCTGGAATTGGGTATGATTTATAGAATTTAAAGTTACATTTTGCTGGATTTTAATGATGTGAGGCTGAAGAAAAGATTGTGTCCTTGCTAAGTCATGAATATCTTCACGAGTGATGAACTATTGTCTGACTCGTGAAGCTCTTCATGAGTCGTGTATCTTCTTCCTCTGGGAATGTTGGGTTCAATTGTGAAGCTCTTCACGAGTCGTGAATATTAGTTCGACTCATGAAAATCTTCATGTGTCATGAAGTGTAGCTTTTCTTCTCCACTCATGAACCTCTTCACGAGACGTGAGTATTGGGCTTATTAGCTTCACTCGTGAATCTCTTCATGAGTCGAACATTTTGTCACGACTAAATGACCTGTATGGATTGTTTTGCTCATAAGTTGAGTTATAAAGCAGCAAATTGAATGATTCTTTTTGCACTGGAAAATAAACTTCTATACCTATATTTCATGTGAAGGAAATTAGACTTAAATCTGCCTTTAATTACATGGAATTTAGGATTGAATCCGGACTAGTTCCCTAGACTGCACACAGAAATAGAATTTATAGTAATGGGCATATCTTTTTGTAGAGATGTTGAAATGTTACAAAATGAAATTCTAGAAAAATTAGAGACTTGAAAGTCTAACTTTGATGAAGAAATGTTGGTTTAAATCCTTCTAAATTTTACATTATAAATTGTTCTAAATGACAGTCCACAAAATTTGGTTTTAAAACAGCCTATAGTATTTTTTAAATAACTCAAGCTATAGGTAAGATATGGAGATGAATTTTGATGCTATGGAAACTAGACACATAGAGGGATAAAATTTTGGAAGATCATCTTGACTAAAAATGACTTTTTCCTTTCCAAATGTGGCTCACAAGTTGAGTCCCGAATGTTGCTCTATGCAGATTGTTGTTGCACTTGATTTTATGATTACTAATTAAATCGAGACAAATAGTTGTTTTTTTTATGATAGTAAAATAAATTGGACAGGGCATGTAATATGACTATCAATGAAAGATTTATATGCATACATGTAGATTTGTTGTGTATATGAATAAAGATTAGTGATGAAATATCTAACCTATACATGTAATTAGACTTGTACATGATTGTCATATGCCTAATTGATGTGTACATATGTAATCCTATGACATAAAGTGCAAATGATCTGAATGATGATAAATGCATATATATATTGGTAAACATGCTTATAGGAATAAGCCTACTATATGCCAATGTACCTACAGGTATGTACATTTACGATTATGTACATGAGTGTATAAGCATGTAATTGCCCTATGAGATAGAAGATGTTGTAGCATGACTATGAACATGTGAGATGCTTAATGAGAACATGATCAAGTATATGATATGGTGGTTATATGTCATGCCTATATGTCATGATGCAAACCTATAGTCACACGAAATGGATGAGCTAATTGTGTAACTTGGCTTATGAAATGTGCATATATCTGTTTATGCACCAGGGAACTTATAGTTTTACAAGACTCTATATATGTACAAATAGTATACTATGAATACAATCTTAGTATGTGAATTGAACATGAATATAGTTCTGCCTGCGATAAAGTTTTAGATGTGGATAGATAGGCACCTATAGGGAAATTGCAGCTGCCATAGTTTGGCCCAATTGGGTCCATAGTATGTATGATCCTGTTTGGATTATGAATAGCCCCGTTTGTGTTGATAGGCGACCCCATTTGGGTCTGCTTGATTGGTCCACAGTATATTTTG
This sequence comes from Excoecaria agallocha, assembly GCA_037975025.1. Classification (NCBI taxonomy): domain Eukaryota; kingdom Viridiplantae; phylum Streptophyta; class Magnoliopsida; order Malpighiales; family Euphorbiaceae; genus Excoecaria; species Excoecaria agallocha. The sequence goes on along the minus strand of CM075814.1, from coordinate 21,886,388 downwards.
GCCCTATTTGGGTCTATAGATCCGATATCTTTGGATATCCTTCATTTTGATACCAATGTGTATCCATAGTTCCCATTATCCACCGATAAAGCTAAGACAGGCTAAACATTATTCATAGTAATGATCAAAATTAAATAGTTAAAGTTATTTGACTAAAGAATGATATTGTGGATTATATTGTTGGTTTGCCTACAGAAATTATGTTTCATTTGAATATGTTCACATGGGAAATTGCTGTATATATTAATTATGAATATGAGAATATTTGTTACTATTTTGGGTACAATGTTTAAGTATATGAGGATATGTTTTATGCTTTAAATTATTTGTTATTAATGACATGATATGTTGTACATGTTATTTATAATACACATTGTATGTATATTTTACTGACCGTTGTGAGTGGTCATCCATCTATAGATATTCCCCACTAAGCTTTATAGCTTAGCACATGTTATTTATCCGTGTAGGTACTGTTAACAAGACTTTTGCTCAGGGACGATCTCTGCATCAGGAAGGGCCAACTACCGACTGTTAATCTTGATGTAGGATGTTTTTGTATTAGTACTATCATATGTTTTACTTTATTGCCAGTTATGTTATAAAATGTATATAACCTATGAGATGTGCTGTAACTCACAAGTAGTAAAGCTAAGAAGAGTATGTGTGCATGTGATACACATAAAGTAATATTCATATAGTATAGTATGCATGATACTAAGTATGAAATGCAATACAGGAATAGACTTGTAGCACATACATAAGTATATGAAACCATATGACATGATTAAGGGAAAATGATAGTTAAACAAATATATTTTATAAGTATGATTAATAGTAATCAAATTATCAGATAAATAGGGTTTTGCATATCGGATGCTACAATTTGTGGTATCAGAGCCCAGGTTTAGCCTTTTCTAGGTAAAAATGAACCTAGGATTCTATAGTATGATATAGTGTTTTGTTGGCCTGATGCAGAAGTCCCTATTTTCTTATGGATCAAAGATGGAGAGCTCTAGAGATACTTTTGAGGAATCGGCTGAAAGTAATAGGCCGGTTAGAACCAATCCCTCCAATCTGGGATTTTCATCATCCAATCAAAATGAGGTTCCAACAGCCATTCATGCTAAAGCATTGTTAAAGATATCACAGGATATGGCTCAAATTCTTCAAAGGATGACTACACCTAAAGTTCCAATATCTAAAATTAGGAAGCATGGTGCTGAAGAGTTTTTAGACACTAATCTGGAACAATCTGAGGAAGCTAAATTTTGGCTGGAAAGGTTAGAGAGAATTTTTGATGAAATCCACTGTCAAATGGGTTATAAGGCATTTTGGGCTGTGTCCTTATTATAGGGAGCTACTTATGATTGGTGGAAGTTGGTGTTGAAGCAATCCCAGTTACTAGATCCTCTTACATGGGAATTTTTCACAGCTGAATTCAAGAAAAAGTATGTTACTGAGGTGTATAAGTAAGAGAAGTTAAAGCAGTTTCTCAACTTGAAGCAGAGAGTTATGTCTGTGGCTGAGTATGAGAAAGAATTCAGTCACTTGTACAAATATGTTCCTAATGAGATGTTAACTGATGCTTTTAAATGTAGACAGTTTGAAGATGGGTTAATGATCATATAAGAGAAAAGTTAATTGCATCTACATCTTTGCAAGTGGTTAACTTCACTCAACTAGTTACAGCAGCCTTACGAATTGAAAAGAATGAAATTGCAAAAAGGAAGAAATAATAGAGAAGGAGTGGATCCAAGGGTGGATCTTTCACAGGAAAAAGAGCTAGAGTAGCTTAAGGAAATCAGCTAGCTGAGTCTGGTTATAGCTTTGTAAAAAGGGATAAGAGACAAGAATCTTTTACAGTGTCTAAGCTAGGAAAGGGAGCTTCAGGGAAACAGAGTGGGGGGCAACCTCCAGTGTGTCCCCATTGATCTAGGAAACATTGGGATAGTTGTAGGAAATTGACTGGGGCATGTTTCAAGTGTGGTGGTACCAATCACTTCATGGAAAATTGTCCTTTGAAGAGGGATCAGGGTGTTGGACAGCAGGGCAGTAGAGGAACTTACAATGCACCATCTTCAAGTAGAGGCAGAGGAAGAAGACATTGGGGATCGAGGCATCAGGGATCCCAGTCCAGGAACAATCCTGAATCAGTTGACAGGCCCACAGCTCCAATTGTTCCTATTCGGGCTTATGCAATGAAAGCTAGCGAGGATCAGAGTGCTCCAAAAGTAATAGCCAGTATTTTCTCTCTCTTTGATTCTGACATGCATGCACTAGTTGATTCTGGTTCCACTCATTCTTATGTTTGCACTGGGGATATGGGTAGGAATGAGTCTACTGCACTAGAATTGGAATATGATATATGTGTAAATAACCCTTTGGGTCACAGTGTTGTTGTTAATAGAGTGAATAAACAGTGTCCTATTATAATTCAAGGGAAAGAATTTCTTGCTGATCTTATTGAATTGCCATTTCTGGAGTTTGATATTATACTGGGTATGGATTGGCTGTCTAGACATCATACAGTGATTAATCATGAAGCTAAAACCGTAACTATTATTGGTGCTGACGGTAAAGAAACTATAGTTTAGGCATTCGATCTAAACCCATAGCTAATGTAATAACAACTATGGAAGCTAAGCAATTTCTGAGAAAAGGGTGTGAAGTTTTCTTAACACTTGTGCTTGATTCAAGAAAAGAGATTGTGAATCTCCAAGAGATTCCAGTGGTGAAAGAATTTCCTGATGTGTTCCCTGATGACTTACCTAGTCTTCCACCTGAAAGGGATGTTGAGTTGTTTATAGAAATTCTACCTTGTACAGCTCCTATTTCAAAGGAACCCTACAGGATGGCTCCTTTGGAATTGAAGGAACTAAAGGTTCAACTATAGGAGTTGCTTGACAAAGGCTTCATTAGGCCTAGTACATCACCTTGGGGTGCACCGATTTTATTTGTAAAAAAAAAGATGGGTCTATTAGGATGTGTATAGATTATAGACAGTTAAATAGGGTAACACTGAAAAATAAGTACCCTTTACCTAGAATTGAAGATTTATTTGATTAGTTCAAGGGTGCTAGAGTGTTTTCCAAGATTGATTTGCGATCGGGTTATTATCAACTTCGGGTTAAGGATGTGGATGTTTCCAAAATAGCCTTTAGAACCTGATATGGGCATTATGAGTTTCTTGTGATGCCATTTGGGTTAATAAATACATCGACTATGTTTATGGATCTTATGAATTGGGTATTTAGACCCTACTTGGATCAATTTGTTGTTGTATTCATAGATGACATTTTGGTGTATTCGAGAAATGAAGCGAAACATGCTGAGCATTTGAGAATTGTTTTACAGACTCTAAGGAAGAATAAGTTATATGCTAAGCTGAGAAAATGTGATTTTTGGCTTAAGGAAGTTTCTTTCCTTGGTCATGTAGTATCTTTTGAAGGCATTAGAGTGGATCTGGCAAAGAATGAGGCTATAGTGAATTGGAAGCCGCCTCGAAATGTGACAGAAGTGAGAAGTTTTATGGGATTAATAGGTTATTACCATCATTTTGTGAAAGGCTTTTCAGTTATAGTTGCACCACTCACCAAACTATTGAGAAAGGGCAAAAAGTTTGAGTGGACTAACCGGTGTCAGGCAAGCTTTGATCAGTTGAAGAAATTTTTGACAGAGGCTCCAGTTTTGACACAACCAGTTACAGGAAAGGAGTATGCTATGTATAGTGATGCTTCTAGAGTTGGCTTGGGGTGTGTGTTAATGCAAGATGGTAAAGTAATTACCTATGCATCTAGACAGTTGAAGCAGCATGAGCAAAACTATCCAACCCATGACCTAGAGTTAGCAGCAGTAGTGTTTGCCTTAAAAATTTGGCGACGTTATTTGTATGGGGAAAAGTATAGAATCTATACTGATCACAAGAGTCTCAAATATTTGCTCACTCAAAAGGTACTTAACTTGAGGCAGCAAAGATGGTTAGAACTGTTTAAAGATTATGATTGTATAGTGGATTACCATCCAGGCAAAGTTAATGTTGTAGCTGATGCCTTAAACCGTAAGATGATGGATGCTATGCTTGTACATCACTGTAGATGGAAACTTGCATATGATGGTGCTTTAATAGCACAGTTGAAGGTTAGACCTTGTTTGAAGCAAACAGTGATCGATCCTCAGAAACATGATGAAAGGTTGCAACAGATTTTGAAGTCTTCATATGAAGGGACCCAATCTGAGTATTCATTGAAAGAGGATGGGGGTGTGTATTACTAGAATAGATTATATGTTCCTGATGACAAAGAATTAAAAAGAATAGTATTGAATGAGGCTCACAATACAGTATTTACTATGTGCTCTGGTGGGAATAAGATGTACCAGGATTTGAAACAATGTTATTGGTGGCATGGCATGAAGAAAGATGTGGTAGCATATGTCTCTAAATGTTTGAATTGTCAGCAAGTGAAAGCAGAGGACCAGTTACCCTCTGGTTTGTTGAACCCCATCCCAATTCTACAGTGGAAATGGGAGGATATTACCATGGACTTTGTAACAGGATTGCCCCTTACATAGAAAAAGCATGATGTAGTTTGGGTTATAGTTGATAAGCTGACTAAATCAACTCATTTCATACCAGTTCGGGTGGATTACCCTATGGATAAACTGGCAGAACTTTATATAAATGAGATTGTTAGACTACATGGCATTTTGATGTCAATAATCTCTGATCAAGATTCGAGATTCACATCCAGATTCTGGTAGAGTTTGCAACAAGTACTAGGAACTCAGCTCCATTACAGTACGGCATTCCACCCTCAGACGGATGGTCAATCTGAACGGGTTATCCAAATTTTAAAGGATATGATGAGAGGATGTGTTTTGGATTTTGCAGGAAGTTGGGATAGATATTTAGCTTTAATAGAGTTCGCTTACAATAATAGTTATCAAAGGAGCATCGATATGGCACCTTATGAGGCCTTGTATGGCCGAAAATGTAGAACTCCTGTTTACTGGACTGAATTGTCAGAGCGCAGAGTCATTGGTCCAAATATTGTTAAAGATATAGAAGAAAAGATACAAGTTATCAAGCAGAGATTGAGGGAAGTTAGTGGTAGACAGAAGTCGTATGCTGATTTAAAAAGAAAAGACATTAAATATCAAGTTTGACAAAGTGTTTTTGAAAGTGTCCCCTTGGAGAAAAGTATTAAGATTTGGGAAAAAGGGTAAATTGAGCCCGAGGTTTATCGGCCTTTATGAGATTCTTCAAAGAGTTGGGCCAGTGGCATACAGGTTGGCTCTCCCTATGGAACTAGCCAAACTCCATGATGTGTTTCATGTTTCTATGCTTCGGAGGTATCGATCAAATGAATCCCATGTGATACTAGTTCAAGATGTGCAAGTACAGCCGGATTTCACTTATGATGAAGAGCCTATAGTAGTTCTAGCTAGAGAAGTTAGACAGCTAAGAAATAAGCAAATTCCACTTGTTAAAGTGCTATGGCAACATCACAATTTACAAGAAGTTACTTGGGAGCCAGAAACAGCTATGAAGGATTAACATCCTCACTTATTCAAAATAGGTATGAATTTCGAGGACAAAATTCTTAAGGGTGGGAGAATTGTAAGGCCCCTAACATGACCCTAATCTAATTTGCATATTTGAATGGGATTTTTATTTGATTAAGATAAAATTAAATGAGGAATTTGTATAAGTATGGGTCAATAGGGGGCAAATTATTATGTTATTATGTTATTTGCATGAAAATAAAATTTTAAAGCACGGTTCAATGTTAATTAAGGGTGCAATTGAAGGAAAAAAATATTAATTTGGGGTAAATGTATTGTTTTGGAAACTCAAGGGTTAAATGTGGATAGAAATGTATGTTTAAAGGTCAATTTGAGAGAAGGAATGAATTGTAAGGTAAATGTAAGACATGAAAATTTTCAAGGGACTAAAGAGGGGATTTTCTTTGTTGGTATAAAAGGCTTGAGTTAGTGGAGATGGAGGTGGCGTGTAGTTGAGAGCTGATCGGCATTTAGGGGAGAGAAAACTATAAAATCTTCATCTCTTCTTTCTCTCATTCCCATTGATTCATCTCAAGCAATTAGATGATAATTTTAGTTCGTTAATCAAGAGTAAAATGTATTAAACATAAGGTAATTAAACTGTTAATTGAACCCTTCATCATCATCTTCTTATTCTTTTCATTTTGACTGAGGAGAACATTAACTGTGTGCTGGAACTTGAATGTGGATGATTTTTATGAAGGAGAAGAGGAAGGAAGGAAGAGAAAAGGAAAGGGTATTGCTAGAGGTTGAGGACATTGGGTTTTTCAGCCAAGGTATGGGAATTAAGGTTGTTCATATTGCATGTGGAATTGATTGCTGTAATTGGGTATGATTTACAGAATTTAAATTTACATTTTGCTAGATTTTAAGGATGTGAGGTTGAAGAACAGATTGTGTCCTTGCCGAGTCGTGAATATCTTCACGAGTCGTGAACTATTGTTTGACTCGTGAAGCTTTTCACGAGTTGTGCATCTTCTACCTCTGGGAATATTGGGTTCACTCGTTTGGGTCTATAGATTCGATATCTTCGGATATCCTTCATTTTGATACCGATGTGTATCCATAGTTCCTGTTATCCACTGATAAAGCTAAGGCAGGCTAAACGTTATTCATAGTAATGATCAAAATTAAACATTTAAAGTTATTTGACTAAAGATTGATATTGTGGATTATATTGGGTACATGAGGATATGTTTTATGCTTTAAAGTATTTGTTATTAATGACATGATAAGTTGTACATGTTATTTATAATACACATTGTATGTATATTTTGATGACCGTTTTGAGTGGTTATCCATCTATAGATATTCCCCTCTAAGCTTTATAGCTTAGCACGGGTTATTTATCCGTGTAGGGACTGTTAATAAGACTTTTGCTCAAGGATGATCTCTGCATCAGGAAGGGCTAACTATCGACTGTTAATCTTCATGTAGGATGTTTTTGTATTAGTATTATCATATGTTTTGCTTTATGGCCAGTTATGTTATAAAATGTATATAACCTATGAGAAGTGCTGTAACTCACAAGTAGTAAAGCTAAGAAGAGTATGTGTGCATGTGATACACATAAAGTAATATTCATATAGTATAGTATGCATGATACTAAGTATGAAATGCAATACAGGAATAGACTTGTAGCACATACATAAGTATATGAAACCATATGACATGATTAAGGGAAAATGATAGTTAAACAAATATATTGTGTAAGTATGATTAATAGTAAATAAATTACCAGATAAATAGGGTTTTGCATAGGGGGTGCTACAGCGTGTCCCTTAAGAAGTGTGCCTTAAGCCTATTTCCCTTCCATTAAACTGGATCTAGAGGATCTCTTACAATTTCCTAATTCTCCTGTTTAGTAATTTTAGGCAATTCACCCAAACAAACCTTTGAAAAGTCCACATGTTCTATAAAATCATGGAAACTCATTGTATACCTTATTTTCCCTGAGTAGAACTTCATAGTTCCTACATCATGCTTACCCTTGGAACAACACTCAAATGAAGATAAGAAATCTCTAACCAGTTCATGATAAACTTTTGGCCGATTTTTCACAAACTCCTCCCATCCTATGTTTGTAAGTAGTGTGTTGATCTCACTTCATAAATTTCCATTAGTTATATCCAAGTAGATTGGAGTTAAGTATACTTGCTTAACATACATGCAATTACTAAAGAACTCATACAAAGAACATTATGACCTTTTCACATTTCTTTGAGTGATTCTCTTAGAAAAGCTTGAAGCTTCATCACATTTTGTTTTCTTTGGGGGCACTACACAAAATAAGAAAGTAACAAGTAAATGCCCATTTAAGATAATTAAAACAATCTATGAAGATAACCATGTAGAGAAAACACAATTTCAAAATTGGTTAATTCTCGTGTAAATGTTATGCTAAAGTGGGTGAGTACTGTGATAAATAATAAACAAAATTGAATGTTTTGGATGAAAAGATACAGTATGCATGAATATGTGCCTAAAAATTATTAGCACTATATTTCTATTCAAGAGAATTTCTCACTCTAATCTTTATAGCAAAACCTAAAATAAATGTATAAAAAAACATAAGTGATATTGTAGATGAGCTATGAAAAATAAGAACAAAAACATATGGTATAAACTATGAAAATTCAACGCAATAATTTAGATTTATTCACTTAGGCATTTCATCGAACAATTAGTGTACACCTTTTTTCAAGGAAAAATTAAGACCAAGTTAAACTCAAATTAGACTAAACATTATTATAACTTATCACTAACAGCCATTCAAAAAGCTCAAGGAAAAAGTAATGTAAAAAGTTTAAGTATTTGAGCTTGAAAGAAGTCAAAAAGTCACCAAAAATGTGAGAATAAATCATATTAATAAAGTCATTTCACCAATTGATAAATATTCAGTGCAAAAAGAAATAGAGGAATTAGACTTACTTGCTAAGTAATACCCAAAAATGAAGGAAAATGGAGTTATGCACCAAAGTACTCGGGAGAGTTAAAGAGGATATTGGGGAAGTGGGAAAGTGTGTGAGGTGAAAAAAATGCAAGAGTGTGTGAAGTAAAGATTGGTGTAAGAGTGCTTAGGTATAAAGGTAGGAGGTGCTTGGAAGAGCAAGTGGGGTGCATGGCTGAGCATGGTAAGATACACAGAGAAGAAGGCTAGCATACGGGCGAGCAAAGGAAGATGTATGAAGCAGAAGGCTGGCATACAGGCAAGCAGGCTGGGCATGTGGGCAAGCAGGCAAGGCATACGGGTGAGCAGGCTTGGCATATGCTAAGGATCTAGACTGATTTACCAAAAGTCTACCTGGGAGAGGAAAAAAATATGCTCAGGAGAGTATAAAGTAGTTTTGTCCATGTACACTAAAAATAAAATTTTCTTTAGTTATAAAACACCAAACTTTATATTTTATGAAAATTTTTATAAAAACCTCATGTGCTCACCTTAATAAACATACTCAAGCTAATTATTTAAATCACAATTATCTTAATCAAAATTATGCCTTGTTTATGTCAAACTTGATTTTAGAAGCATAAAAACCATTTATAGTATAAAATGGATTTAGACATGAAGCCTACACATTCCTTGAAGCTTTTTCTCTATCTTAAGTGCTGAAAGCTTCTCTAATAATCCCTCAAAGCTCTTTATTAAATGCAATAAGCACACAAATTCCTCATTTTACTCAAGTTATCTAAATTTTTTCCCTTAATTCATAAAGCTAAAAACTATTCAAACTAATCACTTAAACAATTAAAATTAAATAAAATAATGAACTCAATAATTTAAAGAGTTGAAGAGTGAAAGAAATTAGTTCTGAGTTTAGGAAGTCCTTTTTTAGACTTGTAGAACCATGTTTACTCTTGAAAACCATGGTTGCCTTTGCAACTTCCACTTGTCCAAAATGATATGGCTTCAGTCGGTGCCCATTGACCTTATATTCTCACCCATCTTTTGGATTCTTAATGGTGACTACTTCAAATTCAATACTTATGCGCACTTGATATAGTCCAAGCCATCTGGATTTCAAATTTTATGGGAATAGCCTTAAACAGCTGTTGTACAATAAAACTAGCATTCCGAGATTAAATTCCTTTTGCTTGAGTCTCTTGTCATGCCAATGCTTCATTTTCTCCTTATAGAGGGTTGCATTGTCATAATACCACTATCGAAGTTCATCAAGTTCATTAAGCTATAAACTTTTTTTCTCTCCTGCACATCTCAAATCAAAGTTAAGTAGTTTGTTAGCCCAATATGCTTTGTGTTCTAACTCGACTAGTAAATGACATGCTTTTTCAAAGACTATTCTAAATAAAGACATACCTATAGGGTTATTAAATACAATTCTATAGGCCTAAAGAGCCTTATTTAATTTTTGAGATTAATCTTTTCTTGAGCTATTCACTATTTTTTCTAAGATAGACTTCAATTCTCTATTAGACACTTTCACTTGCCCATTTGCTTGAGGATGGTATGCAGTTGTTATTTTATGCCTAACACCAAATTTTTGAAGTAAAGTTCTAAATTGATGGTTGACAAAATGCTTGCTGACATCACTTATAATAGCTCTAGGTGTTCCAAATCCAGTTAAAATATTCCTCATAAGGAATTCTAGCACACCTCTAACATCACATGTCCTAATAATTACTACTTTTACCTATTTGCTCATATAGTCTACGGCTACTAGGATATATTCAAAGCAAAAGGAGTTCAAAAATAATCCTATTGTGAGGCTTCTAACATGACTCTAATTGGAATTACATATTTTAAGTAGGATTTTATTTGACTTGGACCAAATTAAAATGAGAATTACATAAAAAGTATGGGATAAGTGATAAATTATTTTGTTTTTATATTAGTAGCACGAAAATAAAATTTAATATTATAGTTTAATATTATTTAAGGGCATAATTGAATTATAAATTATTAATTTGGGGTAAAATTTGTAATTATGGAATTTTAGGGGTCAATTGTAAATAGAAGAATAAATTAAGAGGTTAATTTATTAAAAGGATTAAATGGAGAGGTGGATTTAAGAGATAGATTAAGTGGAGGGACCATTTTATATCATTCAAAAAGGTAAGAGCTAATGGTAGACATGTAAATTTTTAAAGGACCAAAAAGTGGATTTTCCTTAATAGTATAAAAGTCAGATTGGTGAAGAAAGAGGGTGTGTGGGACGGAATTTTAAAGTGAGCTACATAAATTATTCTTTTCCTCTCATGTGTTCGTGGTTAATCTCTCTATGAAACCAAAGAAGAAATCCTTGCATGTGGTGATTAATCAAGATCATTAGTGTAAAATTATAAGGTAAATATTCTAACTTAATAATTAATCTCTTCATCATCATCATCATCATCATCATCTTCTTCTTCTTCTTTGAATGATGGTGGATTGAGTTGAATGCAGGAGTTGATTTTGAAATTGAATGAATGAATTGTAAATTAAGGAGAAGAAGAAGGAGCTAGGAGCAAAGGAAAAGGAAAAGCTCAAGAGTGAGGCTAGAGAGTGATTTCAGCCAAGGTATGGGATTAGGGTCTTCTTAGTTTCTCATGGATGATTTTTTATAAAACATATTGTGATTGATTGAAATTTTTGGATCAAAGAAAAAGATAACTAGTTTGTGAAGTGTTAATGAGGAAATTACATGAAACCATTTAACTTAGTGACTGAAATTTTAGCATAAATTAAAATAGAAATCTTTAATTGTAACCATTGAAATTTCTAAAGTTATACAAGACATATACCTACAAGATTGTAGAAGGAATCTAGCCTTAATTATGTCTTTAAATAATTTTTATGATTTATTGAATGTTAGGTGAAATGTTAATGCATGTTAAAAGAGAAGAAGGAATTTATATTTTCCTAATAGCTTCACTTGGTTTTTCTAATTTTAAGGCATGAAACGGGGGTTTAAGTAATGTAAGATTAAGCAAGTTATTTAGGCATAAAGTGGAATCTATTCAAGAGTTGCTGAAGTGATGAAAAGATATTGAGATTGTACAATACGGGTATGTCACGCTTGCGACACTGTTTAGGATCGCGATAATGTACTATAAGTGAATTGTTGCTTTAACCTTTGTCGCGCTTGTGACTTACTTGCATAGTACGTACTCTTGTTTTAATGCTTTACCTTATTATGTTGTGATAACTATGCTATTTGACACCCCTACATACCATGTATAAAATCATAGCATGCCAAACATTCACATGAGTAGAGTACGGCATGATAAATTATAGAATTTCGTATATGAGGCAGGTGTTATTATTAGAAACTAAACAGGTATGTTCTACTACTTGATTTGTAAGAAAAAAAGGGCATGTGATGCATACATATGATAGTTATTGGTAGTAAGCATAAAGAACATGATTGGATATATGTTAGATGCATTTGAAATAAATGATATTTTAGCAAGACTATGAACACTTGACATACCTAAAGATAAATCATTCAAGTATTTGATTATGATGATATGCATGTTCAAATGAAGATATGTGTGATACTATAAGAATACATGAATGCATGTTTATACACTGGAGAATTGTGTATTGTAATATGATCATACCCATTGGCAAAGTATATGATATGAGTGTAAGCATAATGTTTTTAAATGAACATGAAAAGCTATATTGCCTGCTACTAAAGTTCCACTATGGATAGATAGGCACTTATAGGGATATTACAGCTGCCACCATCGACCTTTTAGGTCTAAAGTACAGTTGATCCAATTGGATCATTCACAACCACTTTTGAGTTGCTTGTTGACCCTATTTGGGTTCTTGGCTGATCCACAATACAGTTAACCCTATTTGGGTTCATAGTTTTGATATTTTTGGATATCCACCGTTTGACACTCTCGGGTATCCACCATCCCGTTATCCACTCTTAAAACTTAAGTAGGCTAAAGTAAAGCACTATCATGGCACAGTTAATCAGAATATGATTTATGCATCTGATATATGGATTACCATGTTTAACAGTGGTTTCTAAAGCATTTAATTGGTATCTATTTACATTATGTACATATCTCTTTATAAATTGTTTAGATTCAGGTATGCTGAATTAATTGAAGGGTTAGCTTTTTGTTTATGATAATCTGCTTTAGTTTATACTTATTCGTAATATGTAAATTTTATTATTTTTGATTGTTTTTGTATATCATATATTTCTGACAACCACCGTGAGTGGTTGTCTTTCATGTGTAGTATCCCCACTAAGCTATATAGCTTAATACGAGTTATTTTGATCCGTGTAGGTTTTATTAGTCAAGGCTTTTGTACAGAAACATTTTCTGCATCAAGACAAGCCCACATCGGTCTATAAAAGTTGATGTAGGAATTTTGACAAAATTTGTATAGTTCCATACATGTTTAACATGTATAAAGTTTGTAATATATATGTATGTCACATGGAGGTTAAATTTGTAATAAGCTCATAGTGAGAATGCTAGTATATGCATGCATCTAGAAGCTAGAATGACTTTATTCAAATGTGCTGGAATGCTGAATGCTATGCTTGATAGTGAAATGACTAAGAAAGTTGAATCTAGTAATATAAAGATAATGGGCTGCATAATGAGTCACTATGCTTATTCAAAATGAAATGTACATGAATGATGTGAGAAGTCTAATTAGAATATAAGTTCTTGATTAGACATATCAGGTGATATGAATGCATATAGATGTTAATCGAGATAATTGATTAACATAACATGTTATAAGTATATTGTATTATTTATAATAGAGATGTTAGATTGGGGTGTTTCAATTTGGTATCAGAGCATAGGTTTAGCCTTTTCTGGAAAATGTAAGTATATGATCTTATTATATGAGATAGTGTTGAGTTTGCCTAATGCAAAAGTTCTTGTTTTCTTATAGATTAAAGATAGAGAATTCCTTTAGTGATACTATAGAAGAATCGGCTAAAATTAATTTGCTAGTTAGATCAAATCCTCCTCATCCAATGACTTCATCATCACATCGAAATAAAATTCCTACTGCGGTTCCTAGAGAGGCCTTATTGAAAATTTCTTAGGATATGGCCTAAATTCCGCAAAGAATGACTATACCCAAAGCTCTAATATCTAAAATTAGGAAGCATGGGGCATAAGAATTTATGAGCACTAGTTTAGAATAATCTGAAGAAGTTGAGTTCTGGTTGGAAAGGCTGGAGAGGATACTTGATGAAATTAACTGCCCTGCAAATTACAAGGTATGTTGTTCTATGTCATTACTTCAAGGCATGGCTTATGATTGGTTGAAGCTGATATTAAGATAACCTCATTTACCTGACCCACTTACCTAGGAATTCTTTGAGGAGGAGTCCAGGAAGAAATATGTTATTGAGGCTTACAAGGAGGAGAAATTGAAGCAGTTTCTAAATCTGAGACAAAAAGCTCTATTTGTGGCTGAATATGAAAAAAATTTATCCGATTATGCAAGTATGTTACCAAGGAAATGTTGATAGGACCTTTTAAATGTAGACACTTTGATGAAAAACTGTTCGGATTTACATCTTTGAATGTGGTAGATTTTAATCAACTGGTTACAACTTCTATGAAAGTTGAAAAGTATGAGATAGCTAAAAGAGAGAGGAAGCATAAAAAAAGTAGTTCCAGGGGAGGATTATCCACTGGAAAAAGATTTAGAGGAGTTCAAGGAGGTTAACCTGCAGAGTCTAATTTTAGTTCTGCTAATAAAGGAAATAAACAAGAGTCCTTTGCCAAGTCTAAATCTGAGAAGGAAGCTTTAGGAAGATAGAGTGGGGATCAAGCACCTGAATGTTCACATTTTTCCAGCACCATTGGGGTAACTACAAGAAACTGGCTAAAAATGCCTTAGATATGGCAGTGCTGATCATTTTATGGCAAATTGTCCTTTGAAGAGGGATCAACATTTTAAGCAACAAGATAGCAGGAGAGCTTCTAATGCACCCCCATCCGGTAGAGGTAGAGGCAGAGGAAGGGGTGGATCAACTCATCATGGATCTCAGTCCCAGAATATGTCAAAAATAATTAATAGACCTTCTGCTCAAATGGTTGCTAGACGAGCTTATGCAATGAGGGTTCAGGATGAACAAAATACTCCAGAAGTTATAGTTGGTACTTTTTCTCTATATAATTGTGACATACATACACTTATTAATCCTGGCTCTACTCATTCATATGTTTGTATAGGGGTTTCAGGTAGAGATAGGTTTAAAATACAACAATTAAATTTTGATGTATGTGTGACTAGTCCATTAAGACATAATGTAATTGTTAATAAGGTGTGTACATACTGTCTTATAATAGTTCAAGGGAGAAAGTTTCCAGCAAATTTGATCATGTTGCCCTTTCATGAGTTTGATGTAATTCTAGGAATGGATTGGTTATCCAAGCATCATGCAGTGGTAAATTGTGAAATGAAAACAGTAACTTTTCAGGGATGATGAAAGAAAGGAAGTGTTAGTAGAAGGCAATTGTTCTAAGGTAATGTCTAATGTTATATCATTAATGCAAGCTAGGCATTGTCTTAGAAAGGGATGTGAAGCATTTCTAGCTTTAGTCCTTGACTCAAAAAGGGATACAACGAAGCTTGAGAATATACCAATTGTGAATGAATTTCCAGAAGCATTTCCTGAGGAATTACTTGGTCTTCCTCCAGAAAGAGATGTTGAGTTGTCTATTGATATGTTACCTGGTACAACCCCGATCTTCAGGGCACCATACAGAATGGCTACATCCAAATTAAAAGAGTTAAAGGTTCAATTATAGGAATTGTTAGACAAAGGCTTCATCAGACCTAGTGTGTCACCTTAGGGTGCTTCGGTTCTATTCGTTAGGAAGAAGGATGGGTCTATGCGAAAGTGTATCAATTATAAATAGTTGAACAAAGTGATAGTGGAGAACAAATATCCTTTGCCTCGAATTAAGGATTTGTTTGATAAGTTAAGTGGTACTAGTGAGTTTTCAAAGATAGACTTGCGATCAGGTTATTATCAGCTCAGAGTAAAGGATGGGGATGTTTCCAAAACTGCATTTAGAACTCGATATGGACATTATGAATTTTTAGTTATGCCATTCGGGTTGACTAATGTACCTGCAACATTTATGGATCTCATGAATAGGGTATTCAAACCCTACTTGGATCGATTTGTTGTAGTGTTTATTGATGACATACTGGTTTACTCCATAAATGAAGCTGAGTATGCTGAACATCTGAGAATTGTATTGCAAACATTGAAAGAAAATCAGTTGTATGCCAAATTGAGTAAATGTGACTTTTGGCTTAAGGAAGTTTCCTTTCTAGGTCATGTTGTATCTGCTAAAGGTGTTAGGGTTGATCCAAATAAAATTGAAGCTATTGTTAATTGGAAACCACCTAGGACTGTACATGAAATTTGAAGTTTTCTCAGGTTGGCAGGTTACTATCGTTGTTTTGAGAAGCATTTTTATGTCATTGTTTTACCCCTTACTAAGATGTTACGGAAGAATATAAAGTTTGAATGGTCTAATCATTGTCAAGCAAGCTTTGAAAGGTTTAAGAAGATGTTGACTGAAGCTCCAATGTTAACTCAACCTATGTCAGGGAAAAAGTATGCAATCTAAAGTGATGCTTCTAAGGTTGGTTTTTGTTGTGTATTAATGCAAGATGGTAAAGTTGTAGCTTATGCATCTAGAGAGTTGAAATCACAGGAGCAAAACTACCCGACTCATGATCTAGAATTCACAGTTGTGGTACTTGCTTTAAAGATTTGGCAACACTACTTGTATGGGGAAAAATGCAAGATTTATACTGATCATAAAAGCCTCAAAATACTTGCTTACTCATAAAGAACTTAATTTGAGGCAGATAAGGTGGTTAGAATTATTCAAAGATCATGACTGTATAGTTGACTACCATATAGGAAAAGTGAATGTGGTTGCTGATGCTTTGAGTCATAAAATAATGGCAGCATTAAGCTTAAAGCAGGGTAGATGGAAATTTGCATCGGATGGTGCATTACTAGCACAGCTTAAAGCTAGGCCCATGGTTAGGCAGACAGTGATAGATGCTCAGAAGGAAGATAAAAAGTTACAACAGATTGTGAAAGCAGTTTGTGAAGGAGATCAATCAGATTTTTCAGTAAAAGAAGATGGTGGTGTGTAATACCATAACAGGTTATATGTTCCTAATAACACAGAAATAAAAAGGGTACTATTGCATGAAACGCATAATAATGCATTTACTATGCATCTAGGTGGGAACAAGTTGTATCAAGAGTTGAAATAGTTTTACTGGTGGCCTGGCATGAAAAAGGATATTGTTGAATACGTTTCTAAATGTTTAATGTGTCAGCAAGTGAAAGCAGAACATCAATTTCCTTCAGGTCTTTTGAATCCTATTCTAGTTCCACAATGTAAGTGGAAAGATATTACCATAGATTTTGTTACCGGTTTACCTCTTACTCAAAGAAAATATGATGTTATTTGGGTAATAGTGGATAATTTAACAAAAGTAGCTCACTTTATACCTGTTCGAACAGATTATTCTATGGATAAGCTTGCAAAATTTTATGTGAATGAGATTGTATGATTACATGGTATACCTGTTAGAGAGTATGCCCTAGAGCCCATGTAATAGGGATGTTTTTCATATGTATGAAATTTATATTCTTAATAAAAGGCATCATTCATTTATTAATGCTGTGTTTGAATACATGAGTTTGTAAATCTTAAATTAATAAATGAAGTCCTAGATATTATAAACACAGTGCAAAGGCAATCATGAAAGTGTTCATGATGTGAGATGTCTATCGCATGCAAATGTGTTAATATCTAAATATCCCTAGTCATAGAATTAACAAGATAGGACATTGTTAATTCGGACAGACTAGCACATGTTATGCTTCTTGAATGGTTCAAGCAATGGTTCTCATAATTGTGATTATGGATGATAATCAATGCTAACATGTGGATGCTTGTTAGAGGAACAAGTTCATTGGAGACCTGCAAAGAGAATCCTCATATGGATATTAAATCTATGTCAGTGAGGAATCTCTTCATAGCGGTTGAGCAAGTATCCTTAGACTTGAGATCACCAAAGTTATCTTAAGTAGCAAGTGGTATACTTTGACTCCATAACTGATTACTTCCAACTGGGAGTGAACATAGTTAGGAGATTGGGTATATCATGACCTACTTGAAGATAGTTGAGTGATTGACAAAGGATTCACCATCCCAGATTTAACAAGGGAAGTTATCTCACATGATTCTATAATTACCTTGTTCAGTGAATCTCTGGCCAGAGTAATATGCCGAGATGGATGGAGATCCATGAAGGGCATTTTAGGAACAATGGTTAAATTAATAGAACATACATAATTAGATTTATATGAGTTGATAGATATCCATACTCAGAATCTAATTGAGATAAGAGTGGTGAAAGGAGTAATTGCACGGTAACTGTTTCTATGGAAGGGTACAGTCAAACCACATGACTTTCCTGACATTTGGGTAGTCATGATGCCTAGCTAGAGGCCAATCATGACTTGTATAATGATGTATCAAAATATCAATACAGATTGATAAAATGATTTAAAGGAGTTTAAATCATGTGAGTTTTGAATAGAACTCACAATTACATATTATACTGCCAACATGGACAGGAACCCAATAGGTCACACACATATAGAGAAAAGGGTAAAATGGTAAAATGACAAGGATAATAATATTTGATATTATTATAAAGGTAGAGAGGAGAATATGATAATAATTAATTAAAGAGTTTAATTAATTATGATCAAATAAAATTGTCCGCGGAACTTTTGAGAAATGTTCTGTAAATTGGACCTAAATAAAATAATGTATTTCTTGATTAATTATTATTATCTTATAAGTGTTATAAGACTACTATAAGTGTTATAGGACTGATATAATAATTAATAGGACCATTGGAGAAATTATAGAGGGCCAAAGGAATGAAGAAGTTGGAGGAAGCCCTCCAGAAGAGGGCTACACGCCAACTCCATACAGAAGGGCTTAGAGGGCTTTTTCTTGGACCAAATTAATTTATATATGTTACATAAGTGTTATGTAACTCACATATTTAATTTGGTTGGATTTGGAATCCATTTGGGTATTTAAATCCAATTAGATGCACAAAGGGCCTAGTTTGTGGATTTTGTGCATGGTCTTTTATGAAAAGATTTAATTTGGATATAATTAAGCCCAAATGATTATAATTAATTCCAGAAGCCCAATTAATAATTCTCCAACAATTTTAAAGAGCCCAATCTCATTAAGGAGTTGGAATTTTAACCTAACTATAAAAGGCCAACTAATGAGAATTAGGGTTAAGTGATTAAAACAAAAGGAAAGTCTTTTTCTCTTAATTCTCTCTCCACTTTTGCGCCACTTCCCAAGCTAGCTCTTGGGAATTTCGGCCAACCCTAGTTGAACACCAATTTGTTGGTTCAACTTACCCCTCTCTAGTGTGGATTACTCATTGGAGGTGTTCGATTTTGGACACTGTGGTTTGCGACAACCCGGTGCGAAGTAAAATCAACTGTTCAACAAAAATCAAAGGTGATTTTTCTTATTCTCATATAGTTATATTGTGTATTCATGGCAAGATCAGATCATATGGTTAAAAAATTTTAAAATTCCGCTCATGTATATGATGCATGTAACCATAAAAAATCCAACAATACCCGTATCCATAATTTTTGATCGAGATCCAAGGTTTACATCGAGATTTTGGCAGAGTTTATAGGAGGCTTTGGGAACATAACTTAAGTATGGTACAGCTTTTCATCCTCAAATGGATGGACAATCCGAAAGGGTTATTCAGATTCTAGAACATATGATGAGGGGATGTGCTTTAAAGTTTTCTAGAAGTTGGGATAAATATGTTGCCTTAATGGAAATTGCCTATAAAAATAGTTATCAGAAGAGTATTCAAATGGCACCATATGAGGCTTTGTATGGCAGGAAATGTTGAACTCCAGTCTGCTGGACTGAATGTAAATTAATTGGTCCTGACTTTGTTAGAGATATAGAAGAAAAAGTTCAAGTCATCAAACAGAGGCTGAAAGAAGGTAGTGACAGGCATAAATCATATGCTGACTTGAGAAGGAAAGATATCGAGTATCAAGTGGGTGACAAGGTGTTTTTGAAGGTATCACTAAGGAGAAAAGTGCTTAGATTTGGGAAAAAGGGAAAACTCAGTTCGAGATTCATTGGTCCATATGAAATTTTTCAAAAAGTCGAACCAATGGCTTATAGGTTGGCTCTTCCTATGGAATTAGTCAAGCTTCATGATGTGTTTCATGTGTCTATGATGTGTTATGTCATCATCATGAGCACATCAAATATACGATCAATCTTGGATAACAAACTGGTTGGCAACAACTATTCTAACTGGATCAAGCAAGTGAGAATTGTTCTCAGAGCTTAAAGGATCCATTATGTCTTGGATAAAGATCTTCCACCACTTCCATCAGATGATGCCATTGATGAGATCAAAGGCACTTATCAAAAATACATAGAGGATAGTGAAGCAGCAGCATGTTTGATGCTAGGTGCTATGTCCTCAAAGCTTCAGAAGCAATATGAGATAAAGGATGGTGGGGTTTCCAAGAATAAGGTTGCCAAGAAAGAGAATCCCAAAGGAACTTGCTTCCATTGTGGAAAGGATGGTCATTTAACAAGGGAAGTTATCTCGCGTGATTCAATAATTGCCTTGTTCAGAGAATCTCTGGCCAAAGTAATATGCCGAGATGGATGGAGATCCATGAAGGGCATTTTAGGAATAATGGTTAAATTAATAGAACATACATAATTAGATTTATATGAGTTGATAGAAATCCATACTCAGAATCTAATTGAGATAAGAGTGGTGAAAGGAGTAATTACACGGTAACTGTTTCTATGGAAGGGTACAGTCAAACCACATGACTTTCCTGACATTTGGGTAGTCATGATGCCTAGCTAGAGGCCAATCATGACTTGTATAATGATGTATCAAAATATCAATACAGATTGATAAAATGATTTAAAGGAGTTTAAATCATATGAATTTTGAATAGAACTCACAATTACATATTATACTGCCAACATGGACAGGAACCCAATAGGTCACACACATATAGAGAAAAGGGTAAAATGGTAAAATAACAAGGATAATAATATTTGATATTATTAGGAAGGTAGATAAGTGAATAAGATAATAATTAATTAAAGAGTTTAATTAATTATGATCAAATAAAATTGTCCGCGGAACTTTTGAGAAATATTCTGCAAAATTAGATCTAATTGAAATAATGTATTTTATGATTAATTATTATTATTATCTTATAAGTGTTATAATACTACTATAAGTGTTGTAGGACTGATATAACAATTAATAGGTCCATTGGAGAAATTATAAAGGGCAAAAGGAATGAAGAAGTTGGAGAAAGCCCTCCAGAAGAGGGCCACATGCCAACTCCATATAGAAGGGCTTAGAGGGCTTTTTCTTGGACCAAATTAATTTATATATGTTACATAAGTGTTTTGGAACTCACATATTTAATTTGGTTGGATTTGGAATCCATTTGGGTATTTAAATTCAATTAGATGCACAAAAGGCCTAGTTTGTGGATTTTGTGCATAGACTTTTATGAAAAGGATTAAATTTGATTTAATTAAGCCCAAATGATTATAATTAATTCTAGAGGCCCAATTAATAATTCTCCAACAATTTTAAAGCGCCCAATCTTATTAAGGAGTTGGAATTTTAACCTAACTATAAAAGGCCAACTAATGAGAATTATGGTTAAGTGATTAAAACAAAAAGAAAGTCTTTTTCTCTAATCTCTCTCTCCCATTTTGCGCCAACTCCTAAGCTAGCTCTTGGGAATTTTGGCCAGCCCTAGTTAAACACCAATTTGTTGGTTTAATTTACCCCTCTCTAGTGTGGATTACTCATTGGAGGTGTTCAGTTTTGGACACTGTGGTTTGCGACAACCCGGTACGATGTAAAATCAACTGTTCAACAAAAATCAAAGGTGATTTTTCTTATTCTCATATAGTTATATTGTGCATTCATGGCAAGATCAGATCTAATGGTTAAAAAAATTTTAAAATTTCGCTCATGTATGTGATGCATGTAACCGTTAAATTCCAACATCCTTTTTAGCAAAGAGATGTCAAATCAGTGCGTGATTCAACCACACTATTACTTTAGAACCAAGGAGATATGTCCTAAACTTTTCAAAGTTAAATACTATTTCCAAAAACTCCTTCTCTGTGGTGGTTTAATTCATTTAAGCTCCTATGAGTGTGTGATTGGCATAATAAATGGTGTGAAAGAATTTCACCTTCCTCTATCCTAAAACTGCTCTTACTATAAAGTCACTAGCATCACATATGATTTTGAAAGGAAGATTCCAATCTTGTAATGCTATGATAGGTGCTGTAATTAACTTGTGCTTTAATTGATTAAAAGCCTATAAACACTCATCATTAAAGTTAAATGCAATATCTTTAAGCAGTAAATTAAAAAACAATTTAACTATTTTCGTAAAATCCTTAATAAATCAACGATAAAACCCAGAATGACCAAGGAAACTTCTAATTCTTTTAACATTTGTAGGAGGGGGCAATTTTTCAATTACCTCTACTTTTGCCCTATCAACCTCAATTCCATTTTCAAAGATTTTATATGCTAAATTGATGCCTTCCCTCACCATAAAATGACTTTTTTTCCCAATTTAGGACTAAGTTAGTTTCCTTACACCTTTCTAAAATCAATACTAGATTAGATAAACATGAATCAAAATCACAACCATATAAAGTAAAATCATCCATGAAAATTTCCATGAATGTTTCAATAAAATCATGAAATATGGCCATCATGCATTTTTAAAAAATAGCTCAGGCATTACAAAGATCGAAAGGCATTTTTTTATAGGCAAACATGCCATAGTGGCATGTAAATGTAGTTTTTTCTTATTCTTTCGGGGCTATGGGAATTTGCATATATCCCGAATAAACATCTAAAAAATTGTAAAACCTATTTCCAACAAAGCTTTCTAACATTTGATCAATAAAAGGCAGAGGAAAATGATCTTTTCTAGTAACACTATTTAACCTCGTATAATCAATACACACTCTCCATCCCATTATTGTTTATGTTGGGATTAGTTCATTATTTTCATTAGTTACCACAATCATATCCCCCTTTTTAGGCACAAATTACATAGGACTTACCCAATTACTATCACAAATGGGATAGATTATTTCTCTATCAAGTAGTTTCAATATCACCTTTTTCACCACTTCTTGCATAGCTCGGTTGAGTCTCCATTGGGGTTGCACTACTTGCTTGAAGTCCATCTCTATTAGTATTCAATGTGTATAGTAATTGAGACTAATTCCTTTTAAATTTAAAGTTTCCTATCCTAAAGCTCCTTTGTGCTTCTTCAAGACCTCCACTAACATTTCTTCTTCCAACCCTATCAAAAGCGAAGAAATAATTATTGGTTTTGCATTTTCCTCTAAAAATACATATTTTAAATATGAAGGGAGAATTTTGAGTTCAAAGTTATTTTCTCCCTTGTGAGGGGATCGTTTATTCTCATATATTCCTTTTATTATGCTCTTTTTCTAGTTCCTATATCAGCTCTTTCCTCTTGCTTTTCCATTTCCTCCTTATTTCTTGAATGCATCATGAAATTTTGAAGCTCATCATTTAAGAAAAAGTTCTCTTGCTTTTCTTTTACACAATCTTAAACAATATTTATAAAGCAAATAAATTCTTCAAAGTCATAAGAAGAATGCTTCATCACTGTATTCATATTAAAAATCATTTCCTCCTCATTAAACTTTATAGTAACCATTTGCCCTTGTACGTCTAACAATGGTTTTGATGTGTTCAAGAATGGTCATCCTACTATCGATGGTGCTTTATGATCCTCCTCTATGTCCATTACCACAAAATCAATCAGAAATATAAAATTTCCTACTTTTACCAATAAATCCTCATTAATACCCTTAGGCTTCTTCACAGATATATCCGTTAACTATTGTATCATTTGAGTCTCCTTAATATCACCTAAATTTATTTCCTACAAATTGAATAAGGCATCAAAATAATGCTAGCACCCAAATCACATAAAACATGTCCAATAAAATTCCCTCCTGAATTCACAAGGTAAGGTAAAACTACCAGGATCCTCTAATTTTTATGGAATTTTATTCATTAAAATGGTACTATAATTTGAAGATAATTGAACCATACCTACCCTTCTATCTTTTTCTTATTAGAACATAATTGTTTCATAAATTTATCATATTTAGGCTTGTGTAACAAAACTTCAACAAATTGTAAATTTACATGCAATTTTCTAAACATGTCTAAAACTCTAGATAATTATTCATTATTCTTTTCTTTCCTAGCTGGAGATAGAAAAGTTAACTAAGATTTATCAAGCATTATAGAAACTAATTTCTCCTAACTTTACTTTTCTCACCAATAGGTGATGCCTCATCAATAATTTTAGAAATAGAAATACTTACCTATGTTGTTGGCTCCACCACTTTCAAAGAATTCTTACTAGTTTTAACTTTTTTTTACCTCTTTCCCGTTTCACAAAGTGATTGTCTTAGTTTCCTCCTTTGGATTATGATCCACATTAGATGGAAAAGTACCTTGGGTTCTATTAGACAAATAATTGGCAAGTTGTCCCATTTGTTTTCCTAGGTTCCTAATGGATGCCTCTTTGTTTCTCATCAGAATATCTTGAGATTTCAACCTAGAATCTTGAATAGCTAATATTAAATTTTGGAAGGCTATAAAACTAGCAATTATTTCTTCTATATTGGATTTCTTCTCTTATCGGGGTTGAGGCTTTTGGAATCCTAGTGGTTGATAAGGTTATGATTGGCATGTAGCTTGATAATGTGGTTGTGCTTGATTTTGGTATGGAGGATGGTTATTGTTATGGAAAGCTAAATTTTAGGTAAGGGGAGCCCTAGGTTGAGGGTTAAAGTAGATGCTTGGTTCCTTTCCCTCCATATGAAGTTAGGACGATTCCTCCATCCCAGATTATAGGTATTGTTATAAGGATTTAGAGAATTTACTTCCTATACCAAACCTTTCACATTCTTAACTCGTATTGCTCCTTGATTTCCTAAATAAATATCACATCCATTAGATCACATTGATACATTTTGGGCCTTAAGCTCATTTATTTTCTTTAAATGCTCCTTTCTCATCAATTCCATTTGTGCTTTAAGCATAGTTATTTCATCCACAATATGTACTCCTTGCTTCTTTTGTGTGGTTCTTAAGCTTGCCATTGAACATTATTAGTATCATTAAGAAGTAAGAATGTTTCTTTGGGAATTTGATTCATAAAGCTTCCATTTGAAGTTGCATTTAGTAGGGATCTTGTAGCCTGATTCACCCCTGCATAAAAGATATGCAATAATTGATATACAACAAATTCATGGTATGGACAACTTTTTAAGATTCTCCTAAATCTTTCCTAAGCCTCATGTAATGGCTCATCATAAAAGTGTTGGAATTCATTAATATTTTTCCTAATAAGGGCTATTTTGGTAGGTGGGAAAAATTTACACAAAAAACTTCTCTTGCATTTGTTGCCATAAGTAAATAGATTGATTTGGTAGATTTTTTTAACCAATCCCTTGCTTTACTAATAAGGGCAAAAGGGAATAACTTAAGTCTAATGGCATCTGTTGACACTTTTGGGATTTGTACTATGTTATTAATTTCTAAGAATACATCTAATTGCTGAGCAGGATCCTCTATCTTTGAACCTAAAAATTGGTTCCTTTGTATTGTTGTGATTTTAGCAGATTTTATCTAAAAAAGGTTGGCGATAAGGTATCCTAATGGTCCTATGTTCTTCATTCCACCTAGGAATAACATAGTCTTTAATGGTTCTAGGTCTAAACCTATTCCCTTGAGCTTGATAAGGCATGATTTGCTCTTCTATTTTAGGTAGTGGTGGATCATTTATAGGTGGACCATTATGAGGTATGTCATCTATGTTAAGAGATGGATTTGCCTTTGTCCCTTCATTATTCATGGTGTCTCATAGTCTCTTAATCCTATGAAAAGTCATTTCTATTTCAAGGTCAATAGGCAAAATTGAATCATCTCTTACCATAAAATATTGACATCTACTAAATAAAAAGAAAAGAATTAGAAAATAGATAGATAAAATAGAAAGAACACACAAAATCTACTTTAAAAATCTAAAACAATGTAAGCCAATATTACCTAGCAAAGGTGCCAAAAACTTGACTGATATCGTCCAAGTGTATTAGATCGGCTAGTAATAGAGAAAAATATAGTTATGACCCTTAAATATCCAATCCAAGGGAAACTTGTGTGAGTGGGAAAGATTTTAGATTTTTATAATGAAAACTGTGTGTGAGAGAGAGGAGAAATCCTAAAGTTGCAATTGTGAAGATTAACTAAATTAAAGAAATAAAATTAAATAGCTAAAGGACCAACTAAAAATAAAAAAATAAGCTAAACCTTGAATAAAAGCAAGTAAACAGGGTAGAGAAAAATTGATATTAAAACAACTTTCACTAAAGGACTATTCACCTTAACCTTATATTGCAATGACTTAAATTCAATAGAAACACTAGTGATTATGAAAAAACTCAATGAAATAAAGCTTTATACCTTGAATCAAGAATATATTTCTTTAATATCAAACTCCCCTTTTAAGGACAATTTAACACTTAGCATAAAAATCTAGTTTTGAATTCCTAATCATTCATTGAACTCTTTTGCAAGTAAATTCGACTTTTTTTGTATTCTTAGTTCATTCTTTCTTAGTATTAATCAATACTACCAGCACATAATTACCTTAAAAACATAACATAATTATATATTAACACTAAAAAGTTAATCCAATAACATGCAAACCATTAACTATGTTTAAACTAATTTTTAGTTATTGAACCAATAAGTAAACAATCAATTTTAACACAATCAAAGATAAGACTACGTTTAAAACTAAGAAATAACCAACTAGTATTTGAAATTAAAGCTCAACTTAAGTCATTACAATAAAAATTTAAGGATTCAAGTATCCTTTAGCAAAAGTAAACGAAACTACTCATTATTCATCTTTAAAACTAAAACAAAGTTGAAAAGTAAAGTATGAGAACAAAAGCAAAAGAAGCTTCTTTGATAAGTCTACAAAGTGAAACAAAGAATACTTCATTGAAAGAAAATTAACGTAAAACTAAGCTAAATTTGTGTTGAGATGCTTCTTCCTTTTTCCTTTGCTTTGGTGCCCTTTTATAGATGAATTATGCTGCTAAAAGAAGAAGCTTTGTTGACTTGTTCTTCCTATTTCAGAGCTAAATTGGAGTTTTGGTTAATTAGGAAGTCTTTTATCGACAGAACAGTGAAGAGACTCAGGCAAGCACTTTTTTTTGCTCAGGAGAGCACCTATTATGCTCTGGTAAGCACTTATTATGCTCGGGTGAGCACTTCTCTTTAGGAATTCATGATTCTCTTTCTGAAGCCACCTTTCTCAAAATTACAACTATGCTCCAAATCTTCTCCTTTCTTTAATTAAATCCTTATTTCTTCCAATTTAATCTTAAAAACACCAAAACTATAACTAAACTTATAAAAACATAAATTAATTAATTAACCATAATATTGTCTAAATTAAAACTAAATTAACTACTTTAAACAACTAAAAACACATAATAAACATTATTTAATTCACAATTATCAGACAACTAGTTTTATCAATACTTTGAAAATTCATGGAATAAAATAAATATAGAATTAGATTAAAATTTCTTAATGAAATTATGTTCCTATATGTCTATTTTATACATAATTTTTTCTCATAGCATTTCAACCTCTTTACCAATAATTATGCCCAAAATACTGTAACCTGCCCACTACAACTATACAACAATTCATTTCAAACTTTAAGTTAAAATTAAGACTACTTAGAGGCATAATCAACCTCAGGTTTTTTCTATAAAATTATAGGTACAAGTCTTAGGTGTAATTAACAACTGGGATTACCAAAATTATAATTATATAACTAGAGATATGCTCAAAATATATAAACTTGTTCAAAATTAACAAACATAATTTCAATAATTAATTATTCGTTTTTTCATTGCCCTTTAATTCCATGAACACCATTATTCTCATAACAAATCCAATAAACAATAAAACTCATTTAACATGAAATCATTCATGTCAATACACATACAAAGCAAAATTGGTTCAAAAATCCCCTACCTTGGTCAAATTTCACTACAAGCTACCTTCACTCCTTCAACACCTCCTTGTTTTTGCTTTTTTTTTCAACTGTAAAGAACATGCATTCTTAAAATCCAAAAATCCTCCTCACAAATTCCTTTCAAATAAAAAAAAAGATAAAGATGAAGAGGAGTATTATACCTTGAAGTCTTTAACTCGAAATTGCTTAATCAATCACATAAAAGCAGATTTTTTTTAAAGTTTAATGGGAGAGAAATTTTAAATCTTTAGTGAGAGATATGAAGAAAAAAATCTGAATTTTCCTCATAGGTATTGTTGTCCTCCTATTTTTACAAGCCATTAAAACATCTACTATCTCCTACATATAATGCTTTATGATTTGAAGTGGAGGGAAAAGTTCCTTTAGCTCTCTTAATTTCTTGCATGTCAAGAATTATCCCCTCTCATTTATTCATCTTTTAAATTGACCCTACATATTCGTCCATTACATAATGATCTATAACTTATTTTTCCTTATTTTAATTTTAGCCATATAATATTATCATGCTTAATAATTCACATATATAACATAAAGTAAAATTACCAATATACCCTTTGACCCACATTTGAGTTTCACTTGTATTAGTTAAACATTAATCATTAATATTATCATATAATCATACATTTCCTACCAAGTTCAAAGTTAAGGCCCTACAATGTAGGTGCTAAGATGCATGTCTATATGCATATACTATACTAGATGTTAACATGCGCATGCATAATAGATATATGCATATGTCATAATGCATGCTCGAATACTCGTCAATGTGCACATGTGATAGTGAATATTTACAGGTGCAGGCCAGCACACATATGGTAGATGCTATGGGGAATGTCTATGTGCACATGTCATGATATATGTTAATACATACATGCTATGACAAGCATCACTATGACAATCATCACTATGTATATGCAAGATAGGCACATGTGTGTGTCATGATGCATGTTAATACATACATGCTATGACATGCATTAATATGTACATGCACACTGAATATATGCTCATGGCTTGGTAATTTTAATGTATTATTATTTTTTTATTATTTACACTCTTTTGCATGGTAATGATGTATATAGGACAATGTGTGAGGATGAATATGTTAGAGATGCATGTGATGTGTGGGTCAATCATTGCATTATGATGATGATGTATAAGCATATGATATGTGTTAATGCATGATGATGTAACTTAATGATACCTATATTCCATGTGTGATGCATTAGCATGTTAAACACACACATGATGCATCAGATGGATAGGCATATGGCATATACATGTGATAATGTGTGATGCATAAGATACACACAACACATGGATATGTTAAGCATACATATGGTGTATGGCATATGTGTGATGCATGATATATAAATGTATTATATACATGATGTATGGTGAATATATTACACATCGAGAGATGATAACAATGCACATGAATGGCATATATATGATGTGTGACTCAAATATTAGCATGAAACACAATGATGTGTAATAGATAAGTGATCTATAAACATGGCATGCATATAATGCATAGGAATAATTCTATACACAGAGTAAAATATATAGGCTAATAAAAAAGTTTATGTAGAATGTGCATTTTCATGGCACACAAAACAAAATATACATATTTTCATGTTAAAGAAAATTTATACATAGAACGCATATGTTTCACATTATTAAATTATTATTTGCACATTAAATAAGATGTACATAAATTATAAATCTATGCATACAAAACATGCATATTTTACTAGTTATTATTACCGTTATTTTTAACAATTTAGTAAAAATGCATGCATGTATATAAACCATAAGCAAACATATGCGAAAAAAAAGGAAAATCCTCCCAACAATTTTACTCCTTTATAGGAGGTTATGTAGCCTTTTTCCTAACTAATATTAGCTCATGGATTAACAAGGATCCTAATGAATGTGTATGGTGCAGGATGGAAAGCCAGCAACATAATCTTTCTTTATCTAAATTGCATATGAATGGATTTTAGCCATTATTTATGTGAAAAATCCAAATAAATTCAAATGTGCCCACCAGGGCACAAAAACTTTTTATAAGCAACATCTAAATTTATTGGGATTTATTCAATATATAAAACCCCTCATCATAAATAAGTTATTATGGTGTATGCTCTTCAGTGGAAGTGTCTATGCCATTATATAGGCTTTTGATATGCTAATACAACTTTAGGGATACCAAAGCATGGTCCTTACTAATAGATCTAGTTCATCACAAGCATGACGATCGATTAGGTCACCATTTGATATACGAAAAGGTGCAAGGCTTGGGCTGGTGATCTTTCCTAACACTTACCTACATTAAATGAATGTAGGGTCAAGTTTTGGGAATGCACCGGGTTTAAAAAAGGGATGTCTAACTTAATTATAAAGCCTTAGCATGAATGCAATGCAATTTATTTTGAAACAAGATAAAGAATTTTATTCTCTAAACTTATTTATATTTAATTAACCAAAGGCACATTCAAAGCAAAATCTCGTAGGTCCCCTATAATACCTTATACCTAGTTTGATAAGAGGATCAAATAAGAATGTTAAAAGTTATTTTATGATCCATAATTATATAGATACATAAATTCTCTCCCTTTTTCTAGAAATACTCCAATAAATCAACTATTAATTTTATCAAAATTTTGGAAGAATTTTCACTAAATATTGTAATAAGATTTCTATATAAAAAGTTTCAAATAAACTTCTAAAATCACATATCTCCACTCCATCATAACCAATACAAACTCCAACACACATAAAATTCCCATTCTCCAGATATTATCATAAGATATTAATCCATGCATATAATTTATTATTATGCATTCAAGTACACTCATAATTTATACTCTTTGAACTATAAAATCTGAGCGAGATGGGTATAGGGTGTTACATCCCTAGTGGAGTCATCCCTTTGATGCTATGAGGCACATAAATGACCCTAATTGAAATTTTCATGATTTAAGTAGGATTTATTTGATTAAGATTAAATTAAAAATGAAAATTCCATATAAAGTATGAGTCAAATGATGAACTATTATGTTATTAAATTAATTGCATGTAAATAAAATTTAATATTATAGTTTAATATTAATCAAAGGATTAATTGGAGTTTAAAGGATTGATTTGGGATAAATTTTGTAATTATGACATTTTAAGAGTTAATTGTGAATAGAAGAATAATTGAGTGGTCAATTTAAAAGATGGATTTAGTGGAGGGGTAACTTTATATCATGCAAAAAGGAAATAGCTAATGGTAGGACATGTAAATTGTTAAAGGACAATAAGGGATTTTTCTACTATTATATAAGTTGATTTTAGTGGAAAGAAATAGAAATAGGAGAGTGGATTGAGAGAGAGGGCGGCATCCATACAGCCTTGAAAGATTTCTACTTCATCTCTTACATTTTTATCTTAATCTCTCAATTATCTATGAATTCTTGAAGAAAAATTTAATGCATGTGGTTTGTTCAAGAAAATATTGATGTAAATTACTGAGGTACGATTTTAATTTCTGGTTATCTTCATCCTCATCATCTTCTTCTTCATCCTCTATTTGGAATCCGTTTGGGAAAGATGTTGGAAATGGTTGATTAGAGAATGAATTATATTGTAGATAAAAAAGGTGAAGGTAGAAGAGACAAAGGAAAAGGTATTGCAAAGGATTAAAAAGCTAAGGGAATTTAGGCCAAGGTATGGGATTAGGGTCTTCTTAGTTTCTTATGGATGATTTTTGATAGAACATACTTTGATTGATTGAAATTTTTGGATCAAAGAGAAAGAAAACTAGTTTGTGAATTGTTGTTGTGGAAATTACATGAAACCATTGACCGTAGTGAATGAAATCTTAGCATAAATTATTTTAGAAATCTTTAATTGAAACTGTTGAAATTTTTAAAGTTATACTAGATATATACCTACAAGATTGTTGAAGGAACCTAGCCCTAATTATGTCTTTGAATAAATTTTTATGATTTATTGAAAGTTATGTGAAATATCAACACATATTAAAAGAAAGAAGGAATTTATATTTCTCTAATAACTTTACTTAGTTTTATAATTTTTACTGCAATAAGAGAACTTAACATGATAAGAACTTGATCTATTTGAGTTATATGTCTTCATCATATTATGTGTTGATGGTAAAATTATGAAATTTTAGTTAAAGGTATTAATTGGAAGTACTACAAATTTTGAGACATGAAATAGGGGTTAAAATAATGTAAGTTTAACCATGTTAATTAGGCATAATATGGAATCCATACAAGAGTTTCTGAAGTGATGAATTGACATAGATTATACAACCCAGGTATGACGCACTACACTGTTCGCGATCATGATAATGTATTATAAGTGACTTGCTGCTTTTGCCTCTATCAAGCTCGCGACGAACTTGGTTAGGGTATACATATGGTAAATATTAGTAGTAAGGGTAAAAAACATGATAGGAGATATGTTAGATGTTATTGAAATAAACGATGTTTTAGCAAGGTTATAAACACTTGACATACCTAAAGATAAAATGTTCAAGTATTTGATAATGATGATATGTATGTTCAAACACAGATATTTCTATTCTATAAGTGTGCATGATACATGTCGTACACTAGAGAAATAAGTATGATGACATGATCATACATGAGCAAAATATATGATATTGGTGCAAGCATGATATATATATTAAATGAACTCAGAAACTATTTTGCCTGCTACTAGAGTTCAATTGTGGATAGACAGGCGCCTATAGGGATATTGCAACTCCCACCATTGACCTCTATAGGTCTAAAGTATAGTTGATTTTGTTGGATCATGCAAAACCCATTTGGGTTGTTACTTGACCCCATTTGGGTCCTTGATCGGTCCACCATACAGTTGTCCCTGATTGGGTACACAGTTTTTATATCCTCGGATATCCACCATTTTGATACCCTCAGGTATCGACCGATCCCGATATCCACCCTTAGAACTTAAGCAGACTAATTTAAAGTATTAATAATTCTCATTTATTCACAGTATAATTTATGCATATGATATATGGATTATCATGTTTAACTATAGTTTCTAATATATATATTGATATCTAATTACATGTTGTATAGATCTCATTATGAATTTTTTAGATTTGAGTATGTTGAAATTATTGTAGAGTTACATTGTTGTTGAGATATTGTGGTTTATTTTATACTTATTTCTATTATGTAACCTGTACTATTTTCTGGTATTTTTATATTAAATAGCTCTGACAACCATAGTGAGTGGTTGTCTTTCATGTTTGGTATCCCCACTAAGCTATATAGCTAAGCATGGGTTATTTTGATCCGTATAGGTTTTGCTAGTTAGGGCTTTTGCTCAAGAATGTTTTCTGCATTAGGACATGCCAACACTAGTCTATAGAATTTGATGTAGGAATTTTGATAAATTTTGTATAGTTCCTTACATGTTTAATATGTATAAGGTTTGTAATATATATATGTATGTCATATGGAGGTTAAGGTTGTAATAAGCTCATAGTGAGAATGCTAGTATATGCATGCATCTAGAAGCTTTAATGACTTTATTCAAATGTGCTAAAATGTTGAATGCTATGCATGATAGTGAAAAGACTAAGATAGTAGAATCTAGTATTAGTAAGATAATGGGATACATAATGAGTCACTATACATATTCAAAATGAAATGTACATGAAATATGTGAGAAGACTAATTAAAATACCATATACATTATTAGATAGATCAGATGACATGAATGCTTGTAAATGCTAATCAAGTTAATTGCTTAACATAATAATATGATTTGAGTAGATTGCATTGTTTTTAATAAAGATATTAGTTGGGGTGTTTTAATTTGGTATCAGAGCCTAGGTTTAGCCTTTTTTTGGCAATGTGAGTATAGGATCTTTTTATATGAGATAGTGTTGTGTTGGCCTAATGCAGAAGTTCATGTTTTCTTATAGATTAAAGATGGTGAATTCCTCTAGGGATACTATAGAAGAATCAACTAAAAGTAATTTTCCAGTTAGATCAAATACTCCTAATCCTGTGACTTCTTTATCATATCAAAATGAAATTCTTACTACGATTCCTGTAGATGCCTTATTGAAAATTTCTCAGGATATGGCCCAGATTCTGCAAAGAATGACTATGCCTAAAGCTGTAATATCTGAAATTAGGAAGCATAGGGCCCAAGAATTTTTGGGCACTAATTTAGAATAATCTGAAGAAGCTAAGTTTCTGTTGGAAAGGCTGGAGAGGATATTTGATGAAATTAACTACCCTGCAAATCACAAGGTATCTTGTGTTATGTCCTTACTTCAAGGCATGACTTATGATTGGTGGAAGCTGATATTAAGACAACCTCAGTTATGTAACCTACTTACTTGGGAATTCTTTGAGGGGGAGTTCAAAAAGAAATATGTTACTGAGGCTTACAAGGAAGAGAAATTGAAGAAGTTTCAAATCTAAGATAAAAAGCTCTATCTATGGCAGAATATGAAAAAGAATTTAGTCGGTTATGCAAGTATACTCCCAAAGAGATGTTGATAGGAGTCTTTAAATGTAGACACTTTGAAGATGGGCTGAATGATTGAATCAAATAAAATTTTTTTGGATTTACATCTCTAAATGTGGTAGATTTTAATCGACTGGTTACAACTACTATGAAAGTTGAAAAGTATGAGATAGCTAAAAAAGAGAGGGAACACAAAAGAAGTGGTTCCAGGGGAGGATCATCTACTAGGAAAAGATTTAGAGGAACTCAAGGAGATCAACCTGTAGACTCTATTTTTAGTTATGATAATAAAGGAAAGAAACAAGAGTCATTTGCCATGTCTAAATTTGAGAAGGAAGCTTTAGGAAGATAGAGTAGGGGTCAAGCACCTAAGTGTTCACATTGTTCCCGGCACCATTGGGGTAACTGAAGAAAATTGGCTAGAGAATGCTTTAGATGTGGTAGTGCCGATCATTTTATGGAAAATTGTCCTTTGAAAAGGGATCAAGGTTTTAAGCAATATGATAGCAGGGGAGCTTCTAATGCACCCCCATCTAGAAGAGGTAAAGGTAGAGGAAGGGGTGGATCAGGTTATCATGGATCTCAGTCCTAAAATATGTCAAAAATAGTTGATAGACCTTTTACTCAAATGGTTGCTAGACAGGCTTATGCAATGAAGGCTTGGGAGGAACAAAATGCTCCAGAAGTTATAGCTGGAACCTTTTCTCTTTATAATTGTAACATACATACACTCATTGATCCTGCCTCTACTCATTCATATGTTTGTATTGGGGTTTCGGGTAGTGATAGGTTTAAAACACAATAGGTAGATTTTGATATATGTGTAACTAGTCCATTGGGACATAGTGTAATTGTTAATAAAGTGTATAAAGACTATCCTATAATAGTTCAAGGGAGAGAGTTTCCAGCAAATTTAATTGTGTTGCCCTTTCATGAGTTTGATGTAATTCTAGAAATGGATTGGTTATCCAAGCATCATGCAGTGGTAAATTGTGAAATGAGAATAGTAACTTTCAGGGATGATGAAGGAAAAGGAGTGGTAGTCGAAGGCAATTAATCTAAGCTATCGACTAATTTTATATCAACAATGCAAGCTAGGCATTGTCTTAGAAAAAGATGTGAAGCATTTTTAGCTTTAGTCCTTGACTCAAAAAAGGATACAGTGAAGCTTCAGAATATACTGGTTGCGAAAGAATTTTTAGAAGTATTTACTGAGGAATTACCTGGTCTTCCTCCAGAAAGAGATGTTGAGTTATTTATAGATCTATTACATGGTACAACCTTGATCTCCAGGGAACCATACAGAATGGCTCCATCTGAATTAAAAGAACTAAAGGTTCAATTACAAAAGTTGTTAGACAAAGGCTTCATCAGATCTAGTGTGTCACTTTGGGGTGCTTCGATTTTATTTGTTAAGAAGAAAGATGGGTCTATGAGAACGTGTATTGATTATAGATAGTTGAACAAAGTGACAGTGAAGAACAACTATCCTTTGCCTCGAATTAAGGATTTATTTGATTAGTTGAGTGGTGATGGTGTGTTTTCAAAGATAGATTTACGATCAGGATATTATCAGCTCAGAGTTAAAGATGGGGATGTTCATAAGACTACATTCAGAACTTGTTATGGGCATTATGAATTTTTAGTTATGCCATTTGGGTTGACTAATGCACCTGCTGCATTCATAGATCTTATGTATATGGTATTCAAACCCTACTTGGATCGATTTGTTGTAGTGTTTATTGATGATATATTAATTTACTCCAGAAATGAAGCTGAGCATGCTGAACATCTGAGAATTGTATTACATACATTGAGAGAAAATTAGTTGTATGCCAAATTAAGTAAATGTGATTTATAGCTTTAGGAAGTTTCCTTCCTAGGTCATGTTGTATCTGCTGAAGGTGTTCAGGTTGATCCAAATAAAATTGAGGCTATTGTTAATTGGAGACCACCAAGGAATGTACATGAAATTTGAAGTTTTCTTGGGTTGGTTGGGTACTATAATCATTTTGTGAAGGGTTTTTCTATCATTGCTTCACCTCGTACGAAACTGTTAAGGAAGAATACTAAGTTTGAATGGTCTGATCGTTGTCAATCAAGTTTTGAAAGGTTAAAGAAGATGTGGATTGAAGCTTTAGTGTTGACTCGACCTGCATCAGGAAAAGAGTATGCAATGTACAGTGATGTTTTTAAGGTCGGTTTAGGTTGCGTATTAATGCAAGATGGTAAAGTTGTAGCTTATGAATCTAGATAGTTGAAACCGCATGAACAAAACTGCCCGACTCATGATTTAGATCTGGCAGCTGTTGTATTTGCTTTAAAGATTTGGCAACATTACTTGTATGGGGAAAAGTGCAGGATTTATACTGATCATAAAAGCCTCAAGTACTTGCTTACTTAGAATGAACTTAATATGAGTCAGAGAAGATGGTTGGAATTATTCAAGTATTATGATTGTATAGTTGACTACCACCAAGGAAAAGCAAATGTCGTTGCTGATGCCTTGAGTCATAAGATGATGGAATTATTGATGTTAAAACAGTGCAGATGGAAATTTACTTTGGATGGTGCATTACTAGCACAACTTAAAGTTAGGACCATTGTTAGGCAGATAGTGTTAGATGCTCAGAAGGATGATGAAAAGTTACAACAGATTGTCAAAACAGTTTGTGAAGGAAATCAATCAGATTTCTCAATTAAAGAAGATGGTGGTGTATGCTACCATGATAGGTTGTGTATTCCTAATGTCAAAGAAGTGAAAAGAATATTGTTGCATAAAGCACATAATACTGCATTTACTATGCATCCAGGTAGGAACAAGATGTATCAAGAGTTGAAACAGTTTTACTTTTGGCCTGGCATAAAGAAGGATATTGTTGAATATGTTTTTAAATGTCTAATATGTCAGCAAGTGAAAGCAGAACATCAGTTTCCTTCAGGTCTCTTGAATCCCATTCCAGTTCCACAGTGGAATTGGAAAGATATTACCATGGATTTTGTTGCTGGGTTACCTCTTTCTCAAAGAAAATATGATGTTGTATGGGTAATAGTGGATAAGTTGAAAAAAGTAGATCACTTTTTATCGGCTCGAACAGATTATTCTATGGATAAGTTTGCAAAATTATATGTGAATGAGTTGTATGGTTACATGGTATATCGGTATCTATAATTTCGGATCGAGATCCAAGATTTAAATCGAGATTTTGGTAGAGTCTACAGGAGGCTTTGGGATCACAACTCAAATACAGTACAACATTTCATCCTCAAATAGATAGACAATTTGAAAGGGTTATTCAGATTCTAGAAGATATGATGAGGGGATGTGCTTTGGAGTTTTCTGGAAGTTGGGATAAATATGTGGCCTTAATGGAATTTGCCTATTATAACAATTATCAAAAGAGTATTTAAATGGCACCATATGAGGCTTTGTATGGCAGGAAATGTAGAACTCCAGTCTGCTGGACTGGATTGACTGAATGTAAAATGATTGGTCCTAACCTTGTTAGAGATATAGAGGAAAAAGTTCAAGTTAGCAAGCAGAGGCTGAAAAAAGCTAGTGATAGGTAGAAATCATATGCTGACTTGAAAAAAAAAAGATATTGAGTATCAAGTGGGTGACAAGGTGTTTTTGAAGGTATCTCCATAGAGAAAAGTACTTAGATTTGGGAAAAAGGGAAAGCTCAGTCTGAGGTTTATTGGTCCATATGAAATTCTTTAAAGAGTCGGACCAGTGGCTTATAGGTTGGCTCTTCCTATGAAATTAGCCAAGCTTCATGATGTGTTTCATGTGTCCATGTTAAAAAGATATCGCTCTGATGAATCTCATAAGCAACAAGTTAAAGATATTCAATTATAGCCGGATTTCACGTATGACTCAAAGGAAATCCTGGCTAGGGAAATCAGGCAATTGAGGAACAAGTAGATCCCTTTGGTCAAAGTACTATGGCAACATCATAGTGTATAAGAAGTAACTTGGGAGCCAGAGGCAGCCATGAGAAAGCAATATCCTTAATTGTTTGAATTAGGTATGAATTTCAAGGACGAAATTCCTTAAGGGGGAGAGATTTGTGAGGCCCCTAAATGACCCTAATTGAAATTTTCATGATTTGAGTAGGATTTATTTGATTAAGATTAAATTAAAAATGAAAATTCCATATAAAGTGTGGGTCAAATGATGAATTATTATGTTATTAAATTAATTGCATGAAAATAAAATTTAATATTATAGTATAATATTAATCGAGGGTATAATTGGAGTATAAAGTATTGATTTGGGGTAAATTTTGTAATTATGATATTTTAGGGGTTAATTATGAATAGAAGAATAATTGAGTGGTCAATTTAAAAAAAGGATTTAGTAGAGGGGTCACTTTATATCATGCAAAAAGGAAAGACCTAATGGTAGGACATGCAAATTGTTAAAGTTCTAAAAAGGATTTTTCTATTATTATATAAGTTGATTTTAGTGGAAAGAAACAGAATGGGAGAGTGGATTGAGAGAGAGGGTCGGCATCTATACAGCCTTGAAAAATTTCTTCTTTATCTCTTACAATTCTATCTTAATCTCTAAATTATCTATGAATTATTGAAGAAAAATTTCATACATGTGGTTTGTTCAAGAAAATATTGATGTAAATTATTAAGGTACGGTTTTAATTTCTAGTTATCTTCATCCTCATCATCTTCTTCTTCATCCTCAATTTGGAATCCATTTAGGAAAGCTGTTGGAAATGGTTGATTAGAGAATGAATTATAATGTAGATAAAGAAGGTGAAGGTAGAAGAGATAATGGAAAAGGTCTTGCAAAGGATTAAAAAGCTAAGGGAATTTAGGCCAAGTTATGGGATTAGGGTCTTCTTAGTTTCTTGTGGATGATTTTTGATAAAACATGCTTTGATTGATTGAAATTTTTGGATCAAAGAAAAAGAGAACTAGTTTGTGAATTGTTGTTGTGGAAATTACATGAAACCACTGACCCTGGTGAATGAAATCTTAGCATAAATTATATTAGAAATCTTTAATTGAAATCGTTGAAATTTTTGAAGATATACTAGACATATACCTATAAGATTGTTGAAGGAACCTAGCCCTAATTATGTCTTTGAATAAATATTTATGATTTATTGAATGTTATGTGAAATATCAATGCATATTAAAAGAAAGAAGGAATTTATATTTCTCTAATAACTTCACTTGGTTTTATAATTTTTACTGCTATAATAGAACTTAGCATGATAAGAACTTGATCTATTTGAGTTATACGTCTTCGTCATATTATGTGTTGATTTTAAAATTATTGAATTTTAGTTAAAGGTATTAATTGGAAGTATTACAAATTTTGAGACATGAAATAGGGGTTTAAATAATGTAAGCTTAAGCATGTTAATTAGGCATAATGTTTAATCCATATAAGAGTTGCTCGAGTGATGAATTGATATAAAGTATACAATCTAGGTATGTTGCGCTCATGATCGTAACAATGTACATTAAGTGACTTGCTACTTTTGCCACTGTCGCACTCTCGACCATCATCGCACTCGCGACTGACTTGCTTAGGGTATACTCTTTTTTAAATGCTTTACCTTATGGTGTGGAGATAACTATGATATTTTTTATACCCCTACATACCATGTATAAAACCATAGCATGCCAAACATTCACATGAGTAGAATATTGAATTATATATATAAATAGTTAAAGGACGTTCAATGAATTCTTGAGATATTATATGATAAAAGAAACTAAATGGCATGATATGTTATAGAATATAGTATATGAGGCATATGTTATTGTTAGCGACAAAACAGGTATGTTCTTCTACTCAATATTTAAATATGATAGAGGGCATGTGATGCATACATATGGTAGTTATTGGTAGTAAGCTTAAAGAACATGATTGGAGATATGTTAGATGTTATTGAAATAGACGATGTTTTTGCAAGGCTATGAACACTTGACATACCTAAAGATAAAACTTTCAAGTATTTGATCATGATGATATGTATGTTCAAACATAGATATTTGTATTACTATAAGTGTGCATGAATACATGTTGTACACTAGAGAAATAAGTATGATGACATGATCATACATGAGAAAAATATATGATATTGGTGCAAGAATGCATGATGTATATATTAAATGAACTTAGAAACCATTTTGCCTGCTACTAGAGTTCAATTGTGGATAGATAGGTGCCTATAGGGATATTGCAACCACCACCATTGACCTCTATAGGTCTAAAGTATAGGTGATCCTGCTGGATCATGTACAACCCATTTGGGTTGTTACTTGATCCTGTTTGGGTCTTTGACTGGTCCACCATACAGTTGTCCCTGATTAGGTTCATAGTTTTGATATCCTCGGATATCCACTGTTTTGATACCCTCGGGTATCCATCGATCCCATTATCCACCCTTAGAACTTAAGCAGGCTAATTTAAAGTATTAATAATTCTCAATTATTAACAATATTATTTATGCATATGATATATGGATTATCATATTTAACTACGATTTCTAATGCATATATTGATATCTAATTACATGTTGTATAGATCTCATTATGAATTGCTTAGATTCGAGTATGTTGAAATTATTGAAGAGTTACATTGTTGTTGAGATATTGTGATTTGTTTTATACTTATTTCTATTATGTAAACTATATTATTTTCTAGTATTTGTAATTTAAATAGCTTTAACGACCATTGTGAGTGGTTTTCTTTCATGTTTAGTATCCCTACTAAGCTATATAGCTCAGCACGGGTTATTTTGATCCGTGTAGGTTTTGGTAGTCAAGGCTTTTGCTCAGGAACATTTTCTGCATCAGGACAGGTCAACACCAGTCTATAAAAGTTGATATAGGAATTTTGATAAATTTTGTATAGTTCCTTACATGTTTAATATGTATAAGGTTTGTAATATATATATATATATATATGTCATATGGTGGTTAAGGTTGTAATAAGCTCATAGTGAGAATGCTAGTATATGCATGCATCTAGAAGCTTTAATCACTTTATTCAAATGTGCTGAAATGTTGAATGCTATGCATGATAGTGAAATGACTAAGATAGTAGGATCTAGTATTGGTAAGATAATTGGCTGCATAATGAGTCATTATACATATTCAAAATGAAATGTACATGAAAGATGTGAGAAGCCTAATTAAAATACCATATACATGATTAGACGGATGAGATGACATGAATGCTTGTAGATGTTAATCAAGTTAATTGCTTAACATAATATGATTTAAGTAGATTGCATTATTTTTAGTAAAGATATTAGTTGGGGTGTTTCAAATGCATACTGAATCCCATAGGCATCCGATTTGTTTTTGAAAGCCCGCTTTTAGGGCTTGAGACCCAACCAAGGTTCATTTAACTTGTGAAGGCTGGTAACTTCATGATAAACTTGATTTAATTTCCATCTATTGTTGACAATCAACCTACAAGGGCATCTACTGTGTACCATGAGGTAGGTATCACAAAGGTACCACCCCATAAAACATTAAAAAAGTGAGTTCTAACCTCATGATTCCAAAACCAGAGATAGTTCAGGACCTCACTTTCATTTATACATTTGGTTAGTGTTATATAAATGGATCTTAATGATTACTTTAATTTATCTCTTTACTCATACGAGATATTATGCTAGAAAAGTAAGGTACACTCAAACATATTGGAAAGTTGTAAAAGTATGACACATAAAGCATTAAGGAATATAATGATAAATCATACATAAATTAGAGAATTAATTGAGTTTATTTGAATGAGGACATTGGTACTTGCATGCATATTTATAAAAGGTAGATTTTTGAGGTGTATTTTGAATAAAAATGAAGGCAATATGCTCATGCAACTTTTGAAAAGAAATCGTATTGGTTAATTTATAAGTAAAAGAATCCCTTGTATTTATAAATAAAAATTCTTAATTTTATATATTATTTTATG
This sequence comes from Excoecaria agallocha, assembly GCA_037975025.1. Classification (NCBI taxonomy): domain Eukaryota; kingdom Viridiplantae; phylum Streptophyta; class Magnoliopsida; order Malpighiales; family Euphorbiaceae; genus Excoecaria; species Excoecaria agallocha. Next base: position 21,844,061 of record CM075814.1, on the reverse strand, counting down.
GGTAAAAATCAGCACGTTGGTCCCTTTTATTATAGAAAAATCTCACTTGTATAAAATTATTTAGTGAGTTTTTAGTTTATCATTTGAAAAAATCATTTATTTGCAAAGCAGGAAAGAATAATATTATAAGTAAAACATACATAAATCCTGATATTGATTGATTTAGAAATATTGATTCTCTCATACATAGTTTATAAAATAATAATTTGTGTGATTTTTGGAAAAAAGTGAACATTGGTCCTTTTTTTTTAAATTCCAATTAATGAAGTAGAAAATATTCACAGTAAATTTTCCTAATTATTGTACAAAAATCATTTATTACTAAACTATTACAACTGATTATAAAAAAAGATATGAGAGAAAGTAATAATATAGGCCCAAAATAAAAGAATAAATAAATATATAAATCTTAAAATAAGCTGCTCCGCCTTATTCTCCAATATTCCAACCCAATTCGATGTACAAATGGGTTATGTGCTTTAAAAAGGACAGAAAATAGCAATATGAGTTGATAATAAATTAAATAAAATAATAAAGGATAAATAATTCGTTAATTCAAAAAAATTAAATAATAATTAATTTAATAGAATGGACATAAGTTAGACAAAATACTTAAAATGCATGATGCATTTGCAATTCATGTAGCATTTATAGGTGTGCATATACTAAAGCATTTAAATAATTTGCAAATTAAAATAATGATAATTATGATGATGATGATGACGATGATGACAATGATGATGATGGTGATGATGGTGATGGTGATGATGATGATGATGATGATAATAATAATAATAATAATAATAATAATAATAATAATAATAATAATAATAAAAGATAATAATGATAATAATAATAATAATACATAATACTAATATGACCGCAATGATGTTAATAATAAAATAATTGAATTAAAGAGAATTAAGTATAAGTGTAAATATGTAAGTGCATAATTTAAACATTAAATCTGAATAATAATAAAATGAAATAAATTATAACAAATTATAATAAATAAATAATATTATGGAACATGTTATATGAAAATGCATGGAAAATAATAATATTGATAATAATAAGATCAATAATAAATAGGTAAACAAAGATTAATGTGAATAATACATAGATACAATATCAAATTAATACATGAATAAATGCAAAAAAGAAATTATATTAATAAAATAAATAATAAATAATAATAGAAATCATAAAAATAAAGAAATTGAGTGAACAAAGGGTTAATAAAGTGAGTTACATGTATGGGAGAGGCCAAAAGAGTGAGTCACAGAGTAAAAGGGAAGAGAAAAGGGCGAGTCACACCTAAGGCCTTGACTCATGAGTTAACGGCATGACTAAACCTAAAAATTGTTCCAATGGCTAAAAATCACCAAAAAGTCATTTTTAATCAATTGAAAGCATGAAAAGGCCCAAAACTCATTTTTATACATGAATAACATGATTTAATTGAAGAAATACTAGATTAAAGCAAGAAAGCATAACATTCAAAGTTTGAACAAAATGAGGAAGATGATGAATAGTAAATCCAAAATCATCTACTTACTCAATTTCTACACTATTTAAATGGGTTTTTCCAGTTTAATGAATGAGATAAGCATAAAACTCAATTAATAACTTATAAATAAGGTCAAATCCAAAAAAATCAAATAAATGGAAAAAATCAATGAAAACAAAAAATAAATATATATTCACTATAAATCAAGATCTAACATTGGATTTAATGGATTTTAGGGCTTAAAAATATTAACTTCAGGTTGGTTCCATAAAAAACCAAAGAGATTCAGTGCTTTTAGACTTCCTCCCTATTTTTCCTTGCTCTCTGCGTGTGATTTTGGGAAGAACATAATGTATTTTTTTGAGAGAGAAAATGTGTGTGTGGGAGAGAAAGCCAGTCATGAGAGAGAGCCCCTCTTATTTTATCCAGATCAGGGATTGAAATCTTAAAGAAAAAAATCCATACTTTGATATGAATGAAATCAAAATTTCTCAATCCTTATTTTTCCTTTGTTTTTGTGCTAAAAAACATTAAAATGATTTCCATAAGGTGAGTCATAATCTTTACTCACCGAGTCAAGGCGGTGACTCATACCCTTGACTCATGAATGAGCACAGCCTTGACTCATAAGTTAAGGGCATAACTTATGTGAGTCACAGCCTTGGCTCATGGGTCAAGGAATTGACTCATGACCTTTGACTTTGACTTTAACCATTAACGTTTTTACCCTTGAAATCCATTTTTGATCTTGTAAATAGAGGAAAAAAGGAATAAACACCCAAAGAGGATTTTTAGATGTTAAAATTCGCAGGAGAGCTCAAAACGTATTTTGAAAATATAAAATCTAAGACAAAGCCTAGTACTTTCGTTCTTTGTCTTATGAGAAACCCTTTCCTCATTAGGCAACCCTGATCAAGAACTGCCTAAGGATCTTGAGTCTACAATTGGTCCATTTATTAGAAAAAGCCCAATTAATTAGATGCAAAACTTTTAAATGACTTAATTAAATGGATTTACTAAAAATTCCTTTTTTACTAACTATTGCATTTCCCAAAAGAAATACATCCGCAATAAAATGAGATACAAAAATAAATAAAATAAACCAAATATAAAGTACACTTAAATGAAAATAAATAGCTATATACAAAATAATAAGGATAAAGGGGAAAAGGAAAGAACCGATTGAGGAGGTGTCCTCCAAAGGATGCAAATCTCCTAAAAAAGATACTCCAAAATTGGGAAAATAAAATTGCTCAAGTAATCACACAAAAGAGACAAATTGATTATCACATTAAAATAAATCAAAGATCAAAATAAATTATTTAATTAACTAAAAAAATCACAAAACATACATTGGAAAAATATAAAATAAAAGGAAGCACAATACCAATCATATTGTACAGAATAAAAAAATAAAGCTAAAATGCATTTAAAAATATAAAATGACTTATCCTAATAAAATGACATTAAAAATATGTTAAAAAGAGGAAAAAATGAACTAGAAATGCCCTAAAACAAAGATAGATGCCCTAAACATTGGAGAAGGACAAGACAAGAAGAAGGCATTATGATGCCCCATTTGTTGTAGTAATAGATGGTCATTTATGGTGTCTTCTTCCAATCTGTCACTCGAAGAATAAATAGAACATAAACATTCAACCCAAAAATAAAGAAACAATCAATTTTAAACCCTAAATGCAATTCTATGACACTGAAACATATAAGACATAATTACAACATCGATTAAACAATTAGATTGTATTCAAAAAACAAGGTAATATGTAAACACAAAAAATTAAATCAAAGCATTTATGATGCATTAATAGAAGAGAATAAATCTTGACATGTGTCTAACACATTGAACAGTTTTAAGTCATCATGGCAAAACATGGCATCTCGAGAATCATGAAGATCAAACTAACAAACATAAGATCATATATTACCACATCATTAATATATTCATATGATCATGATATGTGCTAGAGGAAGAAAGCTTAAGGCCTAGAATATTACCCTCAGGATGTTTTTAATTTTGTGAAACTGGAAGCGCCAACTCCACTCCAATCCTCAATTTTCATGTTCAAGAACAAAGAATATTTGTGCATTTTTTAGTGTGAAGGATTGCACCAAACTTTGGTTTTAAGAATAGAGAATTATTCTCTCTCTCAAAATCTTGTTCTTTCTAAAATTCTAAAGATCTCTCCCTACTAGAACCATATTTTTTCTTTTCTATATCTGGAGAAGAGTTGGAGATCAGCTCTAACTTTAATTCTCTAGATAAGAAAGAATTAATCCCTCCAAATTTGGTGTGGATCAAATTTTATATTTATCCCCAATTTTCAAAATTGGAAAACATGAAAAATCTGGAAATAACCCCACAGACGGGTGTCTATGTAACACCCGATAATCGAACATTAGTCTGAGTACTGATGTCATAATACACTACGATAGTTCATAAATTATAATTAAATTATCCATCTTTATAACATCTAAGTTTTTAACCATTAATTTATGGGTCCAACATTTTTTATATATTATTATTAAATTTGCAAAAATTTGGGCAGCATAACGGCTGAAACCCAAAGTCTACCTTCCTACAAATGCTACCAAAATACTTCCAAATAATCATAAGCATGAAACCCAACCTCCTACAATATATAAATACTTTGCAAAATTAACCAATACAGAACAGCAGTCATTTCTATAATTGTATATATATACACATACATACATACATACATACAATAAAAATTCTTTGCTTTATCTCTTCAAACTTATTTACAATGTATGACATATATATACAAGTCCAAAAATATATATAGTCCCAAAAGTAGTCTTGCCACCCTATTCGCCATCTTCCATATGTACATGCCAACCATAGAAAACATAAAATGTTCAAGTTCTCTTCCATTGACACCTTTCCAGTACAATTTGAAAGACCCCAACTAATAAAATTTTAAAGTTCTCTTCCAAAAGTGCTAGCAATGTTCCATTTATTTTCTAATACCGTGATACTTGAGAAGAGGGTTCGAATAATTAACCACAAATTGAAAGACCCCAACTAATATCTTTATTAAAAATAATGCAATCTACTTAAATCATATTATGTTAAGCAATTAACTTGATTAACATCTACAAGCATTCATGTCATCTGATCCGTCTAATCATGGATATGGTATTTTAATTAGGATTCTCACATCTTTCATGTACATTTCATTTTGAATATGCATAGCGACACATTATACAGCCCATTATCTTAATAATACTAGATTCTACTATCTTAGTCATTTCACTATCATGCATAGCATTCAACATTTCAGCACATTTGAATAAAGTCAATAAAGCTTCTAGATGTATGCATATACTACCGTTCTCACTTTAAGCTTATTACAACCTTAACCTCCATATGACATACATATATATATATATATATTACAAACCTTATACAAATTAAACATGTAAGGAACTATACAGAATTTATCAAAATTCCTAAATCAACTTTTATAGACTAGTGTTGGCTTGTCCTGATGTAGAAAACGTTCCTGAGCAAAAGCCTTGACTACCAAAACCTACACGGATCAAAATAACCCGTGCTAAGCTATATAGCTTAATAGGGATACTAAACATGAAAGAAAACCACTCACAGTGGTTGTCAAAGCTATTAAATATACAAATACTAGAAAATAATACAGTTTATATAACAGAAAAAGTATAAAATAACGCAAAATATCTCAACAACAATGTAACTCTTCAATAATTTCAACATACTTGAATCTAAACAATTCATAATGACATTTGTACAACATGTAATTAGATATCAATATATGCATTATAAATAATAGTTAAACATGATAATCCATATATCATATGCATAAATCATACTGTGAATAACTGAGAATTATTAATACTTTAAATTAGCCCGCTTAAGTTCTAAGGGTGGATATCAGGATCAGTGGATACCCGAGGGTATCAAAATGGTGGATATCTGAGGATATCAAAACTATGAACCCAATCAGGAAAAACTATATAGTGGACCAATCAAGGACCCATACAGGATCAAGTAACAACCCAAATAGGTTGTGTATGATCCAACAGGATCAACTATACTTTAGACCTATAGAGGTCAATGGTGGCAACTACAATATCCCTATAGGTACCTATCTATCCATAATTGAACTCTAGTAGCAGGTAAAATAGTTTACGAGTTCATTTAATATATATATATATATATCATGCTTGCACCAATATCATATATTTTGCTCATGTATGATCATGTCATTATACTTATTTCTCTAGTGTACGACATGTATTCATGCACACTTATAGTAATACAAATATCTATGTTTGAACATACATATCATCATGATCAAATACTTGAACATTCTATCTTTAGGTAAGTCAAGTGTTCATAGCCTTGCTAAAACATCGTTTATTTCAATAGCATCTAACATATCTCCTATCATGTTCTTTAAGCTTACTACTAATAACTACCATATGTACGCATCACATTCGGTCTTTCATTTTTAAATATCGAGTAGAAGAACATACCTGTTTTATCGCTAATAAAAACACATGCCTCATATGCTATATTCTATAACATATCATGCCATTTATTTTCTCTTATCATATAATATCTCAAGAATTCATTGAACATCCTTTAACTTTATATATACATAATTCAATATTATACTCATGTGAATGTTTGGCATGCTATGGTTTTATACATGGTATGTAGGGGCGGCAAAAATATCATAGTTATCTCCACAACATAAGGTAAAGCATTTAAAGTAGAGTATACCCTAAGCACATTGGTCGCGAGTGCAATGTTGATCACAAGCGCAACGTTGGTCGCAAGCGCGACAGAGGCGAAAGTAGCAAGTTACATATAATACATTGTTGCAATTGCAAATAGTATCGCAAGCGTGACATACCGAATTGTATAATCTATATCAATTCATCATTCTAGCAACTCTTGTATGGATTCCACATTATGCCTAAATAACATGCTTAAGCTTACATTATTTAAACCCCTATTTCATGTCTCAAAATTTGTAATACTTCCAATTAATACCTTTAACTAAAATTCCATAATTTTACCATCAACACATAATATCACAAAGATGTATAACTCAAATAGATCAAGTTCCTATCATGCTAATTTCTCTTATAGCATTAAAAATTATAAAACCAAGTGAAGCTATTAGAGAAATATAAATTCCTTCTTTCTTTTAATATGCATTGATATTTCACATAACATTCAATAAATCATAAAAATTTATTCAAAGAAATAATTAAGGCTAGGTTCCTTCAACAATCTTGTAGGTATATGTCTAGTATACCTTTAAAAATTTAAACTATTTCAATTAAAGATTCTTAATATAATTTATTCTAAGATTTCATTCACTAGGGTCGGTGGTTGCATTTAATTTCCACAACAACAATTCACAAACTAGTTCTAATTTTCTTTCATCCAAAAATTTCAATCAATCAAAGCATGTTCTATCAAAAATCATCCACAAGAAACTAAGAAGACCCTAATCCCATACCTTGGCCTAAATTCCCTTAGCTTTTTAATCCTTTGCAATACCTTTTCCTTTGTCTCTTCTACCTTCACCTTCTTTATCTACAATATAATTCATTCCCTAATTAACCATTTCGAATAGCTTTCCTAAATAGATTCTAAATAGAGGATGATGAGTATGAAGATTACCAGAAATTAAAACCTTACCTCAATAATTTACATCAATATTTTCTTGAACAAACCACATGCATGAAATTTTTCTTCAAGAATTCATAGATAATTGAGAGATTAAGATAGAATTGTAAGAGATGAACAAGAAATCTTTCAACAATGTATAGATACGGACCCTCTCTCTCAATCCACTCTGCCATTTCTCTTTCTTTTCGCCAAAATCAACTTATATAATAGTAGAAAAAAATCCCTTTTAGTCCTTAAACAATTTGCATGTCCTACCATTAGCTATTTCCTTTTTGCATGATATAAAGTGACCCCTCCACTAAATCCTTCTTTTAAATTGACCACTCAATTATTCTTCTATTCACAATTAACCCTTAAAATGTCATAATTACAAAATTTACCCCAAATCAATACTTTATACTCCAATTATACCCTCGATTAATATTAAAATATAATATTAAATTTTATTTTCATGCAATTAATTTAATAACACAATAATTCATCATTTGACCCATACTTTATATGGAATTTTTATTTTTAATTTAATCTTAATCAAATAAATCCTACTCAAATCATGAAAATTTCAATTAGGGTCATTTAGGGGCCTCACAAATCTCTCCCCCTTAAGGAATTTCGTTCTTGAAATTCATACCTAATTCAAACAATTGAGAATATTGCTTTCTCATGGCTACCTCTGGCTCCCAAGTTACTTTTTCTACACCATAATATTGCCAGAGTACTTTGACCAAAAGGATTTGCTTGTTCCTCAATTGCCTGATTTTCTTAGCTAGTATTTCCTTCAATTCCTCGTCATACATGAAATTCGACTGTAATTGAATATCTTGAACTTGTAGCTTATGAGATTCATCAGAGCAATATCTTATTAACATGGACACATGAAACATGGCTAATTTCATAGGAAGAGCCAACCTATAAGCCATTGGTCTGAATTTGTGAAGAATTTCATATGGACCAATAAACCTTGAACTGAGCTTTACCTTTTTCCCAAATCTAAGTACCTTTCTCCATGGAGATACCTAAAAAAACACCCTGTCACCCACTTGATACTCGATATCTTTTCTTTTCAAGTCAGCATATGATTTCTGCCTGTCACTAGCTTCTTTAAGCCTCTGCTTGATAACTTGAACTTTTTCATCTGTATCTCTAACAAGGTCAGGACCAATCATTTTACATTCAGTCCAGCAGACTGGAGTTCTATATTTCCTACCATACAAAGCCTCATATGGTGCCATTTGAATACTCTTCTGATAACTGTTATTATATGAAAATTCCATTAAGGCCACATATTTATCCCAACTTCTAGAAAACTCCAAAGCACATCCCCTCATCATATCTTCTAGAATATGAATAACCCTTTCAGATTATCCATCCATTTGAGGATGAAAAGCTGTATTGTACTTGAGTTGTTCTCCCAAGGCCTCCTATAGATGTTGCTAAAATCTTAGTGTAAACCTTGGATCTCGATCCAAAATTTTAGATACAGGTATACCATGTAACCGTACAATCTCATTCATATACAATTTTGTAAGCTTATGCATAGAATAATCTGTTCAAACTGGTATAAAGTGAGCTACTTTTGTTAACTTATCTACTATTACCCAGATAGCATCATATTTTCTTTGAGAAAGAGGCAAACCAGTAACAAAACCCATGGTAATATCTTCGCACTTCCACTACGGAATTGGAATGGGATTCAAGAGACCTGAAGGAAACTGATGTTCTGCTTTCACTTGTTGACATATTAGACATTTAGAAACATATTTAACAATATTCTTTTTCATGCCAAGCCACTAGTAAAACTATTTTAACTCTTGATACATCTTGTTCCCACCTGGATGCATAGTAAATCTAGTATTTTGTGCTTCATGCAACAATATTCTTTTCACTTCTTTGACATTAGGAATACACAACCTGTCATGGTAGTATACACTACCATCTTCTTTCACCGAGAAATCTAATTGATTTCCTTCACAAACTATTTTTACAATCTGTTGTAACTTTTCATCATCCTTCTGAGCATCTAACATTACTGCCTAACCATAGGCATAACTTTAAGTTGTGCTAGTAATGCACCATCTGAAGTAAATTTCCATCTACACTATTTTAACATCAATACTGCCATCGTCTTACAACTCAAGGCATCAACAACCACATTCGCTTTTCCTGGGTGGTGGTCAACTATACAATCATAATCTTTGAATAATTCCAACCATCATGTCTGACTTAAATTAAGTTATTTCTGAGTAAGCAAGTACTTGAGGCTTTTATGATCAGTATAAATCCTAAATTTTCCCCCATACAAGTAATGTCGCCAAATCTTTAAAGCAAGTACTATAGCTGCCAGTTCTAGATCATGAGTGAGGTAGTTTTGTTCATGCGGTTTTAACTATCTAGATGCATAAGCTACAACTTTACCATCTTGTATTAATACACAACCCAAACCTACCTTAGAAGCATAACTGTACATTGCATACTTTTTCCCTAACACATGTTGAGTTAACATTGGAGCTTTAGTTAACATCTTCTTTAACCTTTCAAAACTTGTTTGACAAGGATTAGACCATTCAAACTTAATATTTTTCCTTAACAGCTTAGTGAGGGGTGAAGCAATGACAGAAAAACCCTTCACAAAACGATGATAGTAACCTACCAACCCGAGAAAACTTCTAATTTCATGTACATTCCTGGGTGGTCTCTAGTTAACAATAGCTTCAATTTTAATTGGATCAACCCTAACACCTTCAACAGATACAACATGACCTAGGAAGGAAACTTCCTTAAGCCAAAAGTCACATTTACTCAATTTGGCATACAACTGATTTTCTTTCAAAGTTTGCAATACATTTCTCAGATGTTCAGCATGCTCAACTTTATTTCTGGAGTAAATTAGTATGTCATTAATAAACACTACAACAAATCGATCCAAGTAGGGTTTGAATACTCTATTCATAAGATCCATAAATGCAGCAGGTGCATTAGTAAACCTAAATGGCATAACTAAAAATTCATAATGCCCATAACGGGTTTTGAATGCAATCTTATGAACATCCCCATCTTTAACTCTGAGCTGATATTATCCTGATCGCAAATCCATCTTTGGAAACACACCAGCACCACTCAGCTGATCAAACAAATCCTCAATTCAAGGCAAAGGATATTTGTTCTTCACTGTCACTTAGTTCAACTGTCTATAATCAATACACATTCTCATAGACCTATCCTTCTTCTTAACAAATAAAATCGGAACACCCCAAGGTGACACACTAGGTCTGATGAAGCCTTTGTCTAACAACTCTTGTAATTGAACCTTTAGTTCTTTTAATTCAGATAGAGCCATTCTATATGGTGCCCTAGAGATCGGGGCTATACCAGGTAACAGATCAATAGATAACTCAACATCTCTTTCTAGAGGAAGGCTAGGTAATTCCTCAGGAAATACTTTTGGAAATTCTTTCACAATTAGTATATTCTCAAGCTTCGTTGTATCCATTTTTGAGTCAAGCACTAAAGCTAAAAATGCTTCACATCCTTTTCTAAGACAATGCATAGCATACATTGCTGATATAACATTAGTCGGTAGCTTAGAACAATTGCCTTCAACTACCACTTCCTTTCCTTCATCATCCCTGAAAGTTACTATTCTCATTTCACAATTTACCACTGCATGACGCTAGGATAACCAATCCATTCCAATAATTACATCAAACTCATGAAAAGGAAACACAATCAAATCTACTAGAAACTCTCTCCCTTAGACTATTATAGGACAGTCTTTACACACCTTATTAACAATTATACTATGTCCCAATGGACTAGTTACACATATATCAAAATCTAACTATTGTGTTTTAAACCTATCTCTACCCGAAACCCTAATACAAACATATGAATATGTATGTTACAATTATAAAGAGAAAAAGTACTAGTTATAACTTTTGGAGCATTCTGTTCCTCCCGAGCCTTCATTGCATAAGCCCATCTAGCAACCATTTCAGTAGAAGGTCTATCAACTGTTTCTGACATATTCTGGGACTGAGATCCATGATGAGCTTATCAACCCCTTCCTCTGCCTCTACCTCTACCTCTTCCAGATGGGGGTGCATTAGAAGCTCCCCTACTATCATGTTGCTTAAAACCTTGATCCTTTTTCAAAGGACAATTTGCCATAAAATGATCAGCACTGCCACATCTAAAGCATTCTCCAGCCAGTTTCTTGCAGTTACCCCAATGGTGCTAGGAATAATGTGAACACTCAGGTGCTTGACACCTACTCTATTTTCCTAAAGCTTCCTTCTCAAATTTAGACTTGGTAAAAGACTCTTGTTTCTTTCCCATATTAGCAAAACTAAAAATAGGCTCTGCAGGCTGACCTCTTTGAGTTCCTCCAAATCTTTTCCCATTATATGATCCTTCGTTGGAACCACTTCTTTTGTGCTCCGTCTCTCTTTTAGCTATCTCATACTTTTCAACTTTCATAGCAGTTGTAACCAGTTGATTAAAATCTACCACATTTAGAGATGTAAATTCAAATAATTTTTTTATTCGATCATTCAGCCTATATTCAAAGTGTCTACATTTAAAGACTCTTATTAACATCTCTTTGGGAACATACTTGCATAACCGGCTAAATTCTTTTTCATATTCTACCACAGATAGAGCTTTTGTCTCAGACTTAAAAAATTGCTTTAATTTTTCCTCTTTGTAAGCCTCAGTAACATATTTGATTCTAAACTCCCCCTTAAATAATTCCCAGTTTAGTGGGTCAAGTAACTGAGGTTGTCTTGATATCAGCTTTCACCAATCATAAGCCATGCCTTGAAGTAAGGACACAACACAAGATACCTTGTGATTTGTAGGGCAGTTAATTTCATCAAATATCCTCTCCAGCCTTTCCAACCAAAACTCAGCTTCTTCAGATTTTTCTAAATTAGTACCCAAAAATTCTTATGCCCCATGCTTCCAAATATCAAATATTGGAACTTTAGGCATAGTCATTCTTTGCAGAATCTAGGCCATATCTTGAGAAAATTTCAACAAGGCCTCTCCAGGAATCATAGTAGGAATTGCATTTCGATGTGATGAAAAAGTCACTAGATTAAGAGGATTTGATTTAACTGGCAAATTACTTTCAGCCGATTCTTCTATAGTATCCCTAGAGGAATTCTCCATCTTTAATCTATAAGAAAATAGGAACTTCTGCATTAGGCCAACACAACACTATCTCATATACTCACATTGCCCAGAAAAGGCTTAACCTAGGCTCTGATACTAAATCGAAACACCCCAACTAATATCTTTATTAAAAATAATACAATCTACTTAAATCATATTATGTTAAGCAATTAACTTGATTAACATCTACAAGCATTCGTGTCATCTGATCCATCTAATCATGTATATGGTATTTTAAATAGGCTTCTCACATCTTTCATGTACATTTCATTTTAAATATGTATAATGACTCATTATGCAGCCCATTATCTTACTAATACTAGATTATACTATTTTAGCCATGTCACTATCATGCATAACATTCAGCATTTCAGCACATTTGAATGAAGTCATTAAAGCTTCTAGATGCATGCATATACTAGCATTCTCACTATGAGCTTATTATAACCTTAACCTCCATATGACATACATATATATATTAAACATGTAAGGAACTATACAAAATTTATCAAAATTCCTACATCAACTTCTATAGACTGGTGTTGGCCTGTCTTAATGCAGAAAACGTTTCTGAGCAAAAGCCTTGACTACAAAACCTACACGGATCAAAATAAGTCGTGCTAAGCTATATAGCTTAGTGGGGATACTAAAAATGAAAGATAACCACTCACAATGGTTGTTAGAGCTATTTAATATACAAATACTAGAAAATAATACAATTTACATATTAGAAATAAGTATAAAGCAAAGCACAATATCTCAACAACAATGTAACTCTTCAATAATATCAATATACTCCAATCTGAACAATTCATAATGAATTCTATACAATATGTAATTAGATATCAATATATGCATTAGAAACCATAGTTAAACATGATAATCCATTTATCATATGCATAAATCATACTGTGAATAACTGAGAATTATTAATACTTTAAATTATCCTGCTTAAGTTCTAAGGGTGGATAATGGGATTGGTGGATTCCCGAGGGTATCAAGATGGTGGATATCTGAGGATATCAAAACGATGAACCCAATCAGGGACAACCGTACGGTGGACCAGACAACCGTACGGTGGACCAGTCAAGGACCCAATTGGGTTCAAGTAACAACCCAAATGGGCTATGCATGATCTAGTAGGATCAACTATACTTTAGACCTATAGAGGTCAATGGTGGTAGTTTAATATCTTTATAGGCGCCTATCTATCAGTAATTGAGCTCTAGTAGTAGGAAAAATAGTTTCCGAGTTCATTTAATATATATATCATGCTTGTACTAATATCATATATTTTGCTCATGTATGATCATGTCATCATACTTATTTCTCTAGTATACAACATGCATTCATGCACACTTATAGTAATACAAATATCTGTGTTTGAACATACATATCATCATGATCAAATACTTGAACGTTTTATCTTTAGGTATGTCAAGTGTTCATAGCCTTGCTAAAACATTGTTTATTTAAATAACATCTAGTATATCTCCTATCATGTTCTTAAAGCTTACAACCAATAACTACCATATGTATGCATCACATTCCCTCTTTCATTTTTAAATATCGAGTAGAAGAACATACTTGTTTTGTCGATAATAATAACACATGCCTCATATACTATATTATATAACATATCAAGCCATTTAGTTTCTTTTATCATATAATATCTCAAGAATTCATTGAACATCCTTTAACTATATATATATATATATATATATATAATTCAATATTCTACTCATGTGAATGTTTGCCATGCTATGGTTTTATACATGGTATGTAGGGGTGTCAAAAATATCATAGTTATCTCCACACCATAAGTAAAGCATTTAAAGAAGAGTATACCCTAAGCAAGTCAATCGTGAGCGCGACATTGGTCACGAGCACAACAGAGGCAAAAGCATCAAGTCACTTATAGTACATTTTCACGATCGCGAACAGTGTTGCAAGTGCGACATACCTGGGTTGTATAATCTATATCAATTCATCACTCCAGCAACTCTTGTATGGATTCCACATTATGGCTAATTAACATGCTTAAGCTTACATTATTTAAACCCCTATTTCATGTCTCAAATTTTGTAATACTTCAAATTAATACCTTTAACTAAAATTCCATAATTTTACAATCAACACATAATATGACGAAGACGTATAACTCAAATAGATCAAGTTCTAATCATGATAAGTTCTCTTATGGCATTAAAAATTATTAAACTAAGTGAAGCTATTAGAGAAACATAAATTCTTCTTTCTTTTAATATGCATTGATATTTCACATAACATTCAATAAATCATAAAAATTTATTCAAAGACATATTTAGGCCTAGGTTCCTTCAACAATCTTGTAGGTATATGTCTAGTATAACTTTAAAAACTTCAACTATTTCAATTAAAGATTCCTAATATAATTTATGCTAAGATTTCATTCACTAGGGTCAGTGGTTTCATTTAATTTCCACAACAACAATTCACAAACTAGTTTTCTTTTTCTTTGATCCAAAAATTTCAATCAATCAAAGCATGTTCTATCAAAAATCATCCACAAGAAATTAAGAAGACCCTAATCCCATACCTTGACCTAAATTGCCTTAGCTTTCTAATCGTTTGCAAGACCTTTTCCTTTGTCTCTTATACCTTCACTTTCTTTATCTACAATATAATTCATTCTCCAATCAACCATTTCCAGCAGCTTTCCCAAACAGATTCCAAAGAGAGGATGAAGAAAAAGATGATGAGGATGAAGATAACCAGAAATTAAAATCGTACCTTAATAATTTACATCAATATTTTCTTGAACAAACCACATGCAAGAAATTTTTCTTCAAGAATTCATAGATAATTAAGAGATTAAGATAGAATAGTAAGAGATGAAGAAGAAATCTTTCAAGGCTGTATAGATGTCGACCCTCTCTCTCAATTCACTGTCCCATTTCTCTTTCTTTCCACTAAAATCAACATATATAATAGTGGAAAAAATCCCTTCTAGTCCTTTAACAATTTGCATGTCCTACCATTAGCTCTTTCCTTTTTGTGTGATATAAAGTGACCCCTCCACTAAATCCTTCTTTTAAATTGACCACTCAATTATTCTTCTATTCACAATTAACCTCTAAAATGTCATAATTACAAAATTTATCCCAAATCACTACTTTATACTCCAATAATACCCTCAATTAATATTAAAATATAATATCAAATTTTATTTTCATGCAATTAATTTAATAACACAATAATTCATCATTTGACCCATACTTTATATGGAATTTTTATTTTTAATTTAATCTTAATCAAATAAATCCTACTCAAATCATGAAAATTTCAATTAGGGTCATTTAGGGGCCTCACACAAATGGTCATTTATGTAAACGTCAACAAAGTTGTAAATAGGAGTAAAGTTTAAACTATCTCTAGTTTTGGCTTTATGAGGTAAGAACTCATTTTCCAACTATTTTTTTGGGTAACGACTTTGTAATACATACCTTATGGTGCTCAGCAGATGACCTTATAGTTTGATCATCAATAATAGATGCAAATAAAATCTTATCTATTGTGAAGCAACTAACCTTCATAAGTCACATGAACCTCCGTCCGATCTTGAGTCCTAAAAATGGATTTTTGAGAACAAACCAGATAACTTAAGGGTTCGACGTACATCATAGTGGTGACTCCACTAGGGACCCATAAGATTTTGCTTTAAAAGCAATTTGGTTGATTTGACTAAATAAGTGTTTATGGTTAATTATTCATATATTCTTCTAAATTAGGTTGCATTAGAATGTGCTACAACCTCAGAATTAGGTTAGGCATCCCTATTTGACCAGCGGTGCATTCCTGAAGCATAACCCTATGTTTACTCAATATAGGGAAGTGTTTGGGGATAATCACTAGCTCAAGCCTCATACCCTTTGGTATATTAAATGGTGACCTGATCGGTCATTGAACTTTTGATAAGCTAGACCTATTGGTAGGGATTATGCTTGGGTAGCCCTAACGCTGCACTACTAGACCAAAGCCTTATGTAATATGACATAGATACTTTCCCTAGGTATCAAATACTATAATACTAAGATTGCTACATGGATACCAATATATTTGGTTAAATTTTGATAAATTAAGTTAAGTACTAATTAAAAGCTATCATGCTCTGGTGGACATATCTTTGTTTGTCTAAATTACCTAAGTATATAGTAATTACAGATGCATTTGATTGCACTTTAAATATAAAGAGGTTATGCTACCAAATTTTCCCTATGCATCATTCATAATCAGTGGGTTCTCTGTTGACCATGAGCTAATCTTGCCTAGGAAAGAGATCACATGAGTGCCTGAGTAGGAGTGATAAGTTTGGAAGGTTTTCTTTTGACTTAAGCATGTGTTTTGAAAATGATGCACAACATACTTATACATTACATGTATAATCATGCATCATACTAACAAACCTTTCTTTTTAGCAATTAAAGAGTCATATAAGTAATTTAGGGGTTCAACCAATCATAGGAAGATGAGTGTACATTAGTCAAGCTTCAAGCTTAAGATTCTCTAGGAATTTAATTTGAAAGAAGTTATAACAATGCTATTTGAAATTTACTTGCAAGAGGTGAATCTTTTGGCTAAATTAGAAGGCTTGAGCCTTACTAAAAGGTTTATTAGATTTCTAAAGTCACCAAAAGTTCGATAGGGTGGTTTAAGAGTCCGAATGGGTGTCTAGTTTAGAGATCCCTATCAACGTCATTGGAATCAACATCAAAAATTGATTTAGGTTTGGCAAAAATTTTTTAGTTAGCTTTAAAAAGTGCAAAAATGGAAAATCTAACATAGACCGGGGTTATTGATAAGTAGGAATTAAATAGGAGACTTGATGAGTTTGAAAGAAGAATAAAGGCCAAGATAACTGACATGATGAGTTCCTTAGCATAGTCTACTAGCTAGCAAGCTTTAGTGGCAACTGTCATGCATGAAGAATCTATAGTTATCAGAGGCACTTAAGCTATTGCCATTATAAAACCTTCTTTGATTGCTAAATTGAGAGGTACTGGGTTGAAAGCTTTGCCTATTGAGCAGCACAAGGATAAAGAAGTTGCTCCTAAGGAAGACTTTATTCCTAAAGAGGAGGAAGAGCCAACAATGACACAATCATCTAGAGGTAAGGCACCTAGAAAGGAGGATCCAGTTTTTAGGAAAATAAAGGAGAATATAAAAGTAATGGCTCATGTGTTGTTTGTTAGAAAAGGGGTCAGTCCAATGGATAGGAACTTGAAAAATAAGGAATACTTTCTGAACGATTCAAAATGCCTAATCTGCCTAAGCTTGATGGTACTTCTAATTCGTCTGCTTACATCAAGTAGTACAATTTGGTCATGAAGAGTATCACTCTTATAAAAGGGAAAAACGTTGAGTATTTTAGCTTTATTCTTATAAGCCTTACCATTAACTGGTATTATGGCCTAGAAAGATATACCAAGGAAGATTGGGATTGATTGATAGAGAAAATCTTAAAAAAAGTATGAATGTAACATATGGATGGAAGTTACTCTAAAATATCTTAAATTACTACAATAGATGCAGGATAAATCCTTTCATGACTACTTGATGAGGTGGAGGAATAGAGTAATGGAAATGAAAAGGAAGCCCGACACAGTTGATCATATGAAGCTTTTTATTAGAAATGCTAGCCTTGATTAGAAAGATGGTTCAAGATGAAGGGACTAAAGATTTAGAGTCTTTAAAAGATATTGCCATTGAAGCTGGGGGTGAATACCTAGCAAAGAAAGCAAGCTTTATGGTTAGTGTAAGTTTCAATCATTGAGGATATGGAGGTATGACTGGTGGTATGGGTACTATTGGAAAGAAAACTGAGGTGTCTGCTATTGAAACCACCTAATGGAATTGTTCAAACCTGGGCTAGTCCTTGTCATTGATAAAAAAGGGAAATTACAACCACTGCAAGCTAAACTTGCTAGGAGTAAGGGTGAACACAATCATTAGGTTGATCAATATTGTGCTTATCATCAATATATAGGAAACCTCAAAGATCACTATAGGACTCAAAGGGATAACATCTAGGACCTTATTGATAGTAAATAGATTACTGACCTAGAGAAGAGAAAGAAGAAGAAAGGAAGCTACAATGTAGTCTTGACTTTAGTATCGATGATTGGTTAGAATATATCAAAATGGTATGTTGTGACCTGTGTGGCAATTAGTATGTTGCATTACATATCCTGCATAGCTAAAGGAAGATGATGGAGGTAAGCTATCAATATGTGTGATTGACTTTTGGAAGTCAACCATTAAGGATGAAGACGGTGCTAACCCTACAGACTTATGGGATTCTAAGAATAAGGAACAAAAATATAAAGTAAAGTTGATCACTAGAAAGTACCTGAAGTAGAGAGGCAACAAGATTCTCAACTGTTGCCTATAGAATGGGAGCAAGAGGAGGACTAAATCCTTAAGCAACTAAAGAAAACTCCTGATCAAATTTTGATTTGGGATTTGGTTAGGTAGTCACCATCCCATAGGTAGAAAGTGGTAGAGGCTTTGTGTGAGTCTACTATAACTACCAATATTTTGCCTTTAGAGTTGTTAGATTTGGTTAGAGAAAGTGCAAGGGAAAACATTATGTATATGAATGTAAATCTACTAGTTGAAGGTAGGAAGCACAACCGCCCTTTGAATATAAAGGTGCAGGTTAATGGTAAATATATGGCTTTATGTGATGGAAGAAGATGGATCCTTCATCATTGTATGTCTGCTTATAGCGCTTCCAGCTTTTGGATTGAATAAGTCTATGTTAAGCAGGTCTAATTTGGTGGTCACAACCTATGATAATTCTTAAAGGCAAGCAGCATATAATTTCAAGGCTAATGTGAAGAAGGGGTTAATTAACACATAGGTAGAATTTACAGTGTTGCCAACACCAGATAACTTTCCTATGCTATTGGAAAGACCTTGGTTTTACAAATTAGGAGAAGTCCTGTCTACTCTTCACCAAATGATTCAGATCCCCTATAAAGGTAAAATGGTTACCATAAAGGCTACTAGGGAGAATTTCATTTTTGTCTTGGGTATAACAAATTAACCATTTAACAAGTTTCATGTAACTACTATCAACACTGATTATGGGGGTGAGCAAGAGTCTGCCCCTCAAGTAGTGAATATGATGAAGAAAATGAATTTATTGCTAAGTGCTAGGCTAGGCAATGATTCCCAGGGTTTTTTTGAAGCTATTACTACAATAAGATAGATAAGCCAAAAAGGGTTGGTCTACAGCAAGTCTGATGTTAAGAAGAAGAGTCTGCAAATGTTAGAAGGCATCCCACACATTTTGTACAGCTTTGTGCCTAAATCTACCATACCTCAGTATTATGGTAAGATTAAGCCAGTGTTGATTGGGGAAAAGTTATTCCTATGTTTGACATATTTAATGATGTTTTTTATTAGGTTAGTGGAACTATGAAGCTTGTAAGAGGGTTTCAGGATGAAAAAATTACGATCAAGTGGTTTTATTAGGATGATGTTGTTCTTGAAGAGATCATAACACTAGAATAATTGGCTTCCAAGGTTAAAAGGAAGGAAAAAGTTGAATTTGAAATTCTTATGCATAAGTTAAGGGATGATTTTGTAGAAGCTATCATAGAAGAGGACAAAGAGGCTCCGTTATATGCAGGACATAGAGTAGGCTCATCTAAAGCATCAAACTCATCAGATGTAGATAAGGATGCTTTTGTAGATGTATTTTTGATACCTAAAATTTTTAACAATGATGTATGCAACTGCTTTTATATTATTAATATGAATAACTTTGCTTACTTGTGTGATGTTTTGCATGATTTTATTTTGCATGATCATGGCATAAAGCAACTATATTTGATATTAATTCAATAAATACTACTCTGTTCAATCTTAGTATTCTTGAAAATCTAAGAGAAATCTTGATAACATCTTATGTTACCCGAGAAGATAAAAAAAATTTGAGAGAATATTAAAAATTGAAAGGACCTTACCACCATGAAATTGAAAGGACTTTACACCAAAAAAGGAGAGCAAAAAATAAAACAACATGGATCTGGATCCTTCTACAGGTGAAATTCCTTTCAAGGATGAAGAAATGCCAAAGGCACAAGGAGAAATTCCAGTTAGACAAAGAAAGGAGGTACCTAGGCAAAGGATAATCAAAGACTATGTGATGCCCAGGTGGAATGAGGATCACAAGACAATTGTGTTGCTAAGACATGTACAATTTGAGCTTAAACCAACCACCATCAGTATAGTGCAAAGAAATCAGTTCTCTAGCTTAGAATTATAAGATCCCTCTTAACACCTCAAAATATTCTTATAAGTGAGTGACAACATTCAAATTCCAGGAGTTACATCAGATGCAATTTGGATGAAATTGTTCCTTTTCACTTTACTTGGAAAAGCAAGAGAATGACTTAAGATGTTACCAAGTTAGTGATTTTTGGACATGGGAGCAATTATAAGAGAAGTTTTTGATGAAGTTCTTCCATCCTACAAAAGTGGCACGCATTCATAACAACATTATGGGATTCAATCAATTAAATGAAGAACCTTTTTCATGAAGCATAAGAGAGATAGAAAAGATTGTTAAGAAGCTATCCACCTCATGAAAAGGGTGTTCACCAACTCATGATATCTTTCATGCTGGAGTAAATCCACCCATAAGATCATTCTTGGATGCAGTCTCAGGTGGCTCATTTTTTAACAAAGTACCAAAAGAGACTTTTCATTCGTTGGATGAATTGGTTCGTAAATGATTCATAATGGGTAACTCCAAGAGCAGTCGCAAGGAATCAAGGTGTGCATAATATGGATGAAGTTGCAATGTTGAAAGCATAATTGGAGGTAATAAGGAAAGAATTAAATGGATTAAAGGTTCAAAATGTAGCTTCAGTGTCACAAAACTGTGGATCATATGAGATTGGGCTATATTGCCAAAATAGTGGAGTTATGAGGGATTTCAATGCAGTAGGAGAATATGGGAGAAATGTTCCCTACAATAATACATGCAATTTGGGTTGGAGGAACCACTTAAATTTTTCATGGAAAAATGGAAATCATAGTGCTTCATCTTCTTAACCTTTACCAATATTCCCATTCAACCAAAATGTCCACCACAACTCATTAGCAAACTCTATATCCACCCCACTACCAATAAAACCAAGTTTAAATCAAGACCAACACCAAGGTCAAAGTCAACATCCAAATTTTAACCAATCCTACCATCCATTGTGATTCCAACCGAAACCACACATTCAAGAAAAGAAACCAATTTTGGAAGATATGTTTGCTAGCTTCATGAATAGCTAGATACAATTCATGTTTGGCCAAAATACATGATGGAAATCCCAAGAGTAGTGGAATAGAAACCAAGATGGCTCCATGAGGAACTTAGAGACATAAATTGTGAAATTAGCAAACTCTTTATCCATAAGACCAACTAGATCCCTTCCATCAAATGTCGATTGAACTCAAAAGAGAAAGCCAAAACAATCTTGTTAAAAAGTGACAAAGAGATAGTTCAAGAGGAAAAAAGAGGTAAAGCATCTTCACCACCATCATTATTAAGTAAGGAGGAGCCAACACAGAAGGTAAGTAACTCTAACTCTAGGGTAAAAAAATGTAAAAGCCCTTATCATAGATAAGGGTAAGAACATAGTTAATTTTAATGTAGAGGATCATTATATAAATATATTGCCATTTCTTATTATAGCTAGAAAAGAAAAGAAAAATGAGCAATTGCCTAGGTTTTTAGAAATGTTTAAGAAATTGCATATCAATTTGCCTTTTGCTAAAGCCCTAGCTCACATGCCCAAATATACTAAATTCATGAAAGAACTTTATTCCAACAAAAAGAAATTAGAAAGGTGTGGAACTATGCAATTAACAGAGAATTTTAGTGCCATTATAATAAATAAGATCATAAAAATTTGAAAGATCCTGGTAGTTTCACTTTACCTAGTGAAATTAGTGAAACTTTTGTTGAAAATACCTTATGTGACTTTAGAGCTAGTATTAACTTAATGCCATATTCTATGTGTAGGGAGTTGAACTTAAAAGATCTCAAGGAGATGGGAATGAGGCTTCTACTAGCTAATAGATCGGTAATGAACCCGAATGGGGTAATTGAGCACCTATTAGTAAAGGTGGGAAAATTCATTTTTCTAATGGATTTTATAGTGATGGAAATGGAAAAGGATAGAAAAGTGCCACTGATTATAGGGAGTTTGTTTCTAAACACGACAAAAGCCTTAATTGATGTTCATAGTCAAAAGGTCACCCTAAGGTTCAGTAATAAAGGATTGATGGTAGACTAAACAAAGCCCAAAAGTATCTATCAAGTGATCTTGAGAAGTTCGTTTACTTTGTTGATAAGGGCTAAGAATGTGTTGAGAAAACCCAAGAGAAAGTGTTGATGGAAGATTCATTGAATTTGAACTTAATGCACTCCTCAGAGGATGAAGAGTTAGATAAAGTGGAAAGAGAGATGATAGCAAAGATAGAGAGGATAAGTGAGGAAGTTATGGGAGCACTTGAAGAGGAATTTAAATATGAGGAATCAAGTAAACAAAAGTGTGCACCACAGAAGGGAGACTCTAAAACTAAAGTTAATACCCCTCCCACCTTATTTGAAACATGTGTTATTAGAAAATGAGTCAAAGCCTATGATAATTTTTATATTTTGACAGGGTTTGAAAAGGAGATGTTGATCGAAATATTGAAAAGGCACAAGAAGGCAATAGGATGGGAGAAATTGTATTTACAGGGGATCAATCCCAGCTACTGCATTCACCTGATTTTAATGGAAAAAGAATGCAATTCGGTGGTTCAACCTCAAAGGTGGCTCAATTTAGTGATGCAAGAGGTAGTTAAGAAAGAGGTAATCAAGCTCCTTGATTTATATATCATCTATATGATCTTATATAGTAAATGGGTGAGCCCAATGCAGTGTATTCCCAAAAAGGGAGAGATGACAGTGGTCAAGAATGAGTTAGAGGAACTTATTCTAACTCATACGGTTATGGGTTAGAGAGTCTGTATAAATTATAAAAGGCTAAATAGTGACACTAGGAAAGGTTATTTATTGATCAAATGATAAAAAGGCTAGAGGGGAATAGGTTTTATTGTTTCTTAGATGGGAATTCGGGATATTTACAAATCCATAGAGCACCTAAAGACTAAGAGAAAACAATCTTTACTTGCCCTTACAACACTTTTACCTATAGAAGAATGCCCTTTGGATTGTACAATGCACCAGCTAGGTTTCAATGGTGTATGATGATAATATTCCATGACTTAATAGAAAAATTTATGAAGGTCTTTATAGAGGTGGTCGGTGTCTAGCAAGTGTACTAGATCGGCTAATAATACAGGGAAATATAGATTAAGACCCCAAAATATCGTACCCAAGGGAACATGGATTGCTAAGGATAATATCTATGTATGAATTAAATCAACCTGAGATTGTTTCCCAAATGTTTTTGATTTAAAAGCAAAAATTAAGCAAAATAAACAATGAAATAAAAAAATGCTAAAATTAAAATAACATGAATTAAAAACAAAACAATAATTAAAATTATCTTGCTAAAGAAACTATCTACCTTAACTTTCATTGTAATGACTTAAATTCAAAAGGAACACTAGTGATTATGAAGAATTGAGATCAATAAAACTAAATAACTTTACTCAAGATTATCATTCCAAGCATTAAAATTCCCTTATTCAGAACAATTCAACATTTGGCATAAAAGTCTGAATTAATCCTCCTAGATGTCTATTAAAGCCTTTTTCAAGAGATTTAACTTTCACCTATTCTTAGTTCTTCCTTTCTTAGTATTAACTAATAAAATTAACACATAATTATCTCATATTTCGGATAATAATCATGCATAAATATTAAAGAGTTAACCCAAGAACATGCAAATCATTAACTATGTCAAAACCAATTTTTAGTTATTTATTCAATAAACCAACAATCAATCTCAACACAATCAAAGATAAGAATATGCTTAAAACCAAGAAATAATCAACCAATATTGAAATTAAGCTCAAAATAAAGTTATAACAATGAAAATATAAGATTTCAAGAATCCATTAGTAAAAGAAGAAAAACTACTTCCTAAACATATTTAAAAACTAAAACAAAGTTGAAAAGAAAAATAAAAACAGAAAAACAATGTAAAATAAACTAAGCTTAATTCTAAGATTGATTCCTAATTCCTTAATTGATCCCCTCTCTTTGGTGTTAGAGTTGTCTACTTATAGGCAAAATATGTTGTAGAAACCTTTTAAACATCCCAAATTGGAGTAGGAGAAGAATCCTTCTTGAATTGGAGAAAATCGGGAATCCTTCGCTTCATGGGAGAGTTTACAAGTGGCCACGTGTCTCCCAGTGTATTTCTACATATGGTCACATACCCCTCTAGGTGTTCTTCACATGTGGCCACGTGTGGTTTTCCTTTGTTCCACACGTGGTCTCGTGTCTTCTTTTGGCTTTCATCAATTGTCTTTCACGTGGCCATGGGTCTCTTTGCTTCAACCTTCACGTGGCCACGTGTTTGTCTTTTGGACATCACGATAATATCTTAACATGAATTTTCCAATTTTGTCCCAAATCTTCTTGCCTTTTTATAATTAAGTCCTTTTTCATGCAAATTAACCATGAAAAACACCAAAATTTATAATTAACTCCAAAAACATAAAATTAACCAATTAAACTCAAATATAACCTAATTAACACAAAATTAACTCAATTAAACACTTAAAAACATACTAAAATACTATATAAATCACGATTATCAGAAGGATGTCACCATTTATGGGAGATACTTTGAGAGCTATCTTAAGCATTTTAATTTAGTGTTATAAAGGTGTGAAAAAACCAACCTAGTATTGAATTAGGAGAAATGCCATTTCATGGTGAAGGAAGGAATAGTGTTGGGCCATAAAATCTCAAAAAAAGAGATAGAGGTGGATAGAGCCAAGGTAGAAGTCATAGAGAAACTTTCACCCCCAACTAATGTCAAAAGAGTTAGAAGCTTTTTAGGGCATCCAAATTTTTACCATAGATTCATCAAAGATCTTTCTAAAATTGCCAAACCCTTGTCCAAATTATTAATGAAAGATGCTTCTTTTTATTTCACAAATGAGTGTTTATTAGCATTTGAGATATTGAAATAAAAGCTTATTTTAGTTTCGATGATTATTTCTTCTGATTGAGATTTGCCATTTGAAAATATGTGTGGCAAGTGATTTTGCAATAGGGATAATGCTTGGATAAAGGAAGGAAAAGGTGTTTTGTGCAATCTACTGTGATAGCCATATCTTGACTAGAGCTCAAGTCAATTACACCACAACTAATAAGAAACTCTTGCAATTGTTTTTGCCTTTGAGAAGTTCATCCCATATTTGCTAGGTATAAAAGTTATCGTGTGATCCAATCCTATGGCATTAAGACATTTATTTGTTAAGAATGATTCTAAACCAAGACTAATTAGATGGGTACTCCTACAAGAATTTTGCCTGGAGATTAAGGATAAAAAAGGGCAAAAAATTTTATAGTGAATCGCATGTCTAGACTTGAGCATGTCCACATTGAAAAAGGGGAGATTTTAGATTTATTTCCTGATGAGCATATATGTGCTTTATTTTTTTGTGAGATTGTTGTTCCTTGGTTTGCTAATTTATCTAATTACCTTGTAGGTGGTTACATGCTAAGGCACTACACTTGGCAACATAGGAAAAAATTTAAAGCTGAACTGAAGCACTACATTTGGGATGAACCCTATCTTTTTAGACTATGCTAATCAAGTTTTAAGGAGATGTATGTAGAATGAGGAGCAAAAAGAGATCACTAAGGCATGTCATAGTGAGAAAGCCGGTGGACACCATGGGTTGAATAGAATTGTATAAAAAATATTTCCTCCAGATTTTATTGGCCTACCATATTTAATGATGTGAAAGGTTTTAGTCAACCTTATGATCATTGTCAAAGGGTAGGGAACATATCTAGGAGAGATGAGAAGCCATTGACTAATATGCTTAAAGTAGAGTTATTTGATTTATATGGAATAAATTTTATGGGACCTTTTTCGGTATCTTATGGGTTTGAAAATGTGTTAGAGGCTATATAGACTATGTTAGCTAATGGATAGAAGCCATAGTAACTAGAACGTACGATGTCAAAGTAGTGCTTAAGCTTTTAAGAAAGAACATATTCACCTAGTATAGTGCCCCTAGAGCCATCATTAGTGATGGTGGTGAACATTTTATGAACCACCAATTTAAGGCTTTGTTAAAAAAGTTTGGAGTTAGACATAAGGTCACTACCCTATATCATTCTCAAGTTAATGGTTAAGTTGAGGTGTCAAATTAGGAATTGAAAGCCATCTTACATAAAATAAACAATGCATATAGGAAAGATTGGTACCTTAAGCTAGATGACCCTTTTATGGGCGTATAGGATAGTGTTTATAACTTCTTTAGGGATGTCACCTTTATATTATTGTTTGGCAAGTCCTAACACTTATCGATAGAAGTAGAACATAAAGCTTACTGGAAAACCAAATTCTTGAATTTTGATGTTGAAAATGTAGGTCATTACAGCTGAATGGGTTGGAAAAACTCAAGTTTTAGGCCTATAACCATGCCACGAAGTACAGGGATATCACCAAGAAATGGCATGCTCAAAGGTCGATAAAAAAAAGTTTATACTAGAGATGAAGGTACAACTGTATGACAGTCGGTTGAAATTATTCCCTAGAAAATTAAAATCAAGGTGAAAATGACCTTTTAAAGTCATAAGGGTGGATAAGTTTGGAGTGGTAACCTTAAAGCAACCCTAAGATGAAAAAGAGTTCAAGGTGAATGGACAACGCATGAAGCCTTATTTTAAATTAACATTCGAAGGCGCTTCTGTGATCGCTACATTGATGGATCATTGATGGTGCTTAAAATTCCATCTAGAAACTTGGTAAATCCAAAACTCCTTTTTAACCCTTCTTTTAGTAGCTTTTGTTTTGAGTTTAATTGTAGTTAGGTTATGGTTCAAAAGAGAATTATGATTTATTTGTAATTTTGATTTTCTACCTATTGAAGTGTGTTAAAAATTGATGTTAAATGGCCAAAGAGAGTATATTTTTGGGTGTTTTTATAGCTCAAGGTCAATACGTACATACTATTGACCGTGAACTAAAGATGGTTTAGTTTTTGGAACTCAGAGAGCCATAGCTCACTATCAATAGGTTTTTAATGCTAACCATGACATAATGAGTAATTTGATTCTATACCAAAAAATTTATAGCTCACAGTCTATAGGTTTCTATTACTGACCCTGACATAAGGGTAATTTTGATTCTGGATCTGAGAGAGTAGGTTATCACTACTGATTATGACTTAGTCCAGTAGTAAAATTTTTTATATCACGTTCAACATGTTTTTACTGTTGACCGTCACCCCTCTTTTTACCCCAATATAAAACCCTATTATTTGATTGCCACTCTCACTTTTTATTTTATTTATTTTATTTTCTTTAATTTTTTTCTCTCTCTATCTCTCTTTCTTCTATCTGCAATTGTTGTGTATCTTTAACATGTATTTTCTTCTTCTTTTTTTTGTTTTTCTTTTTTTGATGATTTTTTTCTTTTAATTTTCCTTTCTTATCCGATTTCTCTATTTTGTTTTCCCTGTCTCTTTTCCATTCTCTCTCTCACTTCTTTTTCATGATCATCATCTTCATCCTTTTCTTCTTCTTCTTCTTTTTTTTTTTGCTTTATTTTTGTTTATGTGTTCCACTTATTTGATTTTTTCTACTATTTTGTTTTTAGTTTCTTTTTCAAGCCTCTTTTCTAACCATTTCTTGTTTCTTTGTTATTTTTTGTGTTTTTGTTTTATTTTTTTTAATTTTTGTTGTAGATAGTTTTTGAAACCAAAGCCCCCAAATAAGTAAATCCCCTAAATCTCTTGTTATGTTATATTTGTAGGGTTTTATTTGTTAATTCTAAGTTTTGATTTTGTTTTATTTGTTAATATTGGGTGTGAGTATGTTTCCCTTGTGTTTTATTTTGTTCTTTAAGTGTGTTATTTTGTTTTATTTGTCAAAATCCTCTTTTTTCTAAAATATATTTCTCTTTTTGTTGGATTTAAGTATTTTGCTTTTTATTTCATTTTGTTTTTATTTTAGCTTTAAAAGTGTTTGTTAATTCTAGTGCTTGAATTTTATTATTTTATTCACAAGAGAGGCCTACATTGAGAATTGAACCACAATATCCTTTATACCTTGCTGGAAGTTTGTAAACTTTGACCATGTGTGAATATTAAGAAATCTATGTTTGTTGAGTCTAGCCAATGCATGTTTATACTCATCTTTGATAGCACTTTTGCCAGGATAGATGTTTGATTCTGGTTTCATCAAATATTTTGTTTACACTATAAGTGTGTTGTATTAAGGCATATAGGCTGAAACGATTTGACCTACAGGCTACTGGTTTCTAAAGGATAACTCCATTACTATGGTTAAGTGCCACATACCTTTTTGTAACTTATTTTTTTTGATTTACACCCCACACTGTTCCAATGTTCGTTCACTTGCACTTGCATGTAATGAATTTGTTAGACTTTTTACCTTTTATTCCCCATGCTTTAATCTATTACCATTGATCATTGAGAACAAGTTTTGTCTTGCAGTGATGAGTTTGAAGTAGGAATTGAAAATTTTTTTTTGTTTTTATCCATATCATATTTTTCACTTGAGCTCAATTTTTCTAGACATGCACCAAGAATTTTAATTAGTTGAAAAAATTTTGTGCTTGTTAAGCTTGTAGGGAGGTTTAATTTTGTGTTCTTTTATTGATTGATAGTGGTACCCAAGTGATCTCATGCACAAGCCTTCAACCTATTATTAGCCTACCTTTGCCCTCCAGTGCCTAAGAAGAATCAAGTCAGCCACCTGCCCCAGCACCCTTTCCTCAATAGCAGCAGAAGAAAAAGTAAAAAAACCCCAAGGTGCCTAACTGGGTTCCTAAGGACATGAAGTCCACCTATACAATTCTATCCAACTGTGAGTACCTTTCTTTAGCTTATTTGGAGATGAGTTTGCTAGAGAAATTAGGGATTAAGGAGGAAGTGTAAAGATTAATTGCTGGGATAGGCTAAGAATGGTTCTTTGCTTATGATGAGCTTGTGTAACCTAGCCTTACTAGGGATTTTATGGCAATAGTCAAGTTTCACTGAGGGAGCGAGGATGATCCAGAAATGGTAACATTTTTGTTAGATGGCAAATTTTATGAGATAACTTTTGCTGAGATCTCAGATGCTTTAGGATTTCCTATTCGTGCAACATATGCTTTTCCTAAATATGATAAGAACATAGTATGGGAGGAGATTAAAGACCTTTTAACAAATGTTGATTACAAGTTGGGGACAACTAAATCCCATCATCTAAAGGATCATTCCTTGAGAATTCTACATAGGTTTTTCTCTTTATCTCCAATGAGCCATGTTAAATCTGCAGGGCAAGTTAATCTTTTGGAGGCTTTATTCTTGGCTTTTATGCTTAGAAATTACCCTATCAATTGTGCCTATCACTAGTAGAACAAATTGAAAGAGATCTAGTAGTAGCCAACTATATTGAAGAGAATATCATTAGGGTTATAAGTCACTATGGTTGCCCATTCTATTAAACATCCTTTGGAAGAGGATGATGCTCTTCCTTCTGTGGCCTATATTGACAAGAATCTGCTAAAAAATATAAAGGTGATTGTTAAGGATCCTACATTAGAGCACAATATTAGGCTTATAGGAAGGGATAAATATATAGATAAAATGACTTAAGGCTTGAGCAATGCTCTGTACAGGCCAGATCAAGGAACAGTCACCCTTACTTCTCCGTAATATGCCGAGCTGAATACTAAGATGGATGGCTTGATTGTAAACCAAGTTGAATTCAAGGACAATAGTAGTAGATTATCATAACATTGTCCACTATAGCCTCAAGATAGGATGTTCTCTTCCTGCCATCTACAGTGCCTCTACCTCAGCACCATTCCCTTCACCTAAATTTTGATTGTAGGGAGTTTGCCTATCTCACTTTTTTCTCTTTTGTCTATTTTGCAGTAGCTTGTTGAGGATAGCAACTTTTAAAGTTTAGGGTAGGGTATAAATTATTTGGGATTTGAGAATGATTATTTTTGTGAATACTGAAGCAAAGTTTATTTTTGTTTTGACCATTGTCGAAGTTGTTATTTTTTTGTGAAGATTTGTTGAAAATTTTTAGAAGAAGATTTGTCTTACTGCTTATATTTTTGTGAAGTCCTTTGAACATAATCCTTTTGTTTTAGTTTTAACATTGTTATAGTTACTTAGTTTTCAGTTTTTTTTTTGTTATTTTAGTTTGTTTAGCAAACAACTTAGTTTGAATTCTGAATTTCAGTTTACTTTTGTTTAAGAGGTTTGCTTTTGGTTTATTCGGTTTACACTTTCTTTTACTACTTTATTTGATTCTTGCTTTTTGTTTTGAGTAGTTTTTATTAATATTTAGTTTTTTTTATCTTTTATTAGTTTTAGTTTTGAATTATTTGTGCCTAGTATCTGTGGAGTTATTGTTATCAATAGCAATTAGGTTGTGTTTGCCTAGTTATTTCTTGAATGAATCAGTTGGAACTCTGATTTGTGAAATATTTGTTTAGAGAGCCTGAGGTCGCAAGAAAGTGGTTGTTTGCTTTAGTGAGAAGTTTCTTTTGATTTGTCTAAATTAGTCATATATCATTTGATTTCTGTTAAATTGTGCACGTTAGGCTAATTTTGTGAAAATTGTTAAAAAGCAAGTGAGTGAGAGCAGTTGAGTGAAGGAATTATAAAATAGTTAGAACCTTCCTCATCACCCTTCGAAATGATCATTTAACTCAGGCAAAATTAGGACATGACCTAGGTAACCTTTCTTTAGCAGTCACATTTAAAATGACTTTTTACCTACCTTATGCTATTTGACCATTGCTAGCCATTTAAGCTTAATTGGTATTTTGAAAGTGTACTATTTAAATTTTTTTAATTACACTCATTAATTTAACCATATAACTTAAATGCTATAATCTTCCATATTTTAGAATTGGCCACTCTAGGTTGGGTAGTATTATGCATTTTGAGTGATGGAACTATTTGTGCTTTATTAGTAAGGTTGCTAAAATTGGATGGAAATTATGAAAAAAGAGAGTAGTAAGAGCTATGATTTGTAAATCTCAAGGCTTTGCTACTCTAGAAAATTAAGAGCATTGGTGCCCCTTTAGTTCATTTAACATGATTTAAAAAAAAAAACAAAGGCCATGCTGCATAAATTTTAATTAATTCTTTCGTGAAAAGAATAAGTGTAGGGTACCTAGCATTTAAGAGGAAGTATTAATTGTGAAGCTAGTTTCAAGAGATAAATTTTTAGCTCATTCTTCGTTTATATTTGTGAGTTTAGCTAATGTCTTTTGAGATTCATTTGTTAGTAATTGTAGCAATGACAGGAAGTGTGGAAAAAGTTATTGATTTTTAAAAAGTTGGGTGGTATTTTTATTGTGTAGTGTGGCTGATACTTTTTTGTTAACTTGATCTTTTCTTTAGAAGCAAATACCTTATATTACAATTACAACCCTAATGTAAGTCCTGGTGATCCTGTTTTGCTTAGAGTTATTTAGTGGAGGTGACCCTTGTGGTTTAAGTGCTAAAGGAGAGGCATATGTCTGTTTCGAGTTTCAAGTGCAAAACTGTCATATTCTTCTTTTTTCTCGATTGCTGGAATTCACTGGTAGTTTTTGGTTTTGAAAAGTAATAAAATTGTTTTAGCCTAAAACACATGAACAATAAATTGTTCGATATAGATTAGTTTAGTCTTTTGGGTTGAATATTTTTCATTGGAGTGTCTTCTGCTAAGTGTTATTTTAGCTCATCTGAATTCTCTTATTTTGAGTTAGATTTTGAATTTTCAAGGATGTGGATGATTCATTTGCTTGAGGGAAAGCACCGTCTAAGTTTGGGATAGTTGATCACTCTAATTTAATGTTTGATTTTAGTCCCTATTTCATTTTAGTTTTTAATGCCTTTTACCTTGTTTTGCTTGAATTCAATAGTTTTTGACCAAATTCAGTAAATTCTAACTTTTAGCTATTTTGTAGGACTTTTGATGGACATTATACTCAATTCTATTTTTACAGGTACCTCACGGTCAGTAGTTTTTGGTACTTACTATGACATACACCTTCAATCAAAATGCACCATTTAGAAGGCCTGACGATCAGTAGGTACATACTACTTACAATGACCTACTTTTTTTCAGAGCAGAACTGACCAAAGAAGGAACTCACTATTAACATGATTTTGGTGTTGACCATGAGGTAGTTAAGCTTCAATCTAGAATGAAATTGGAAGCTATGCCATGGTCAGCAGGATTTTGGTGCTAACCGAGATCTTTTTGGACCTATAAAAACCAAATTTTTGTTGTCTGAAGGGGGGGTTCTTTTTTGGGAGATCTATTATTTCTCCTTTTCATTTTCTTTAATTTCTTTAGTTCATTTATACATTGAATTGTAATTTTACATGCAAATAGGATAGATTTACACAAAATATATAGAAAAAACAAAAATACAGAGATTAGATACTTAGTTTTTCTCAATTTTGAGCTAATTTCCATTGAAGATTTGGAGAATAAGGTTGAAGAATCTTGGTTTTTAGCTGGGTTTTCAATACATGAATTTCTAGGTTTATTCTCTCCTTTTCTCTATTATTTTTGTGATGGATAGTGAGTAGTTAGTAGTTGTTTAGGGGATCTTTGAATCCCCTATCCCTAACGTGAACATTGAACATTTATGAGTTTATATATATTTGAATGGTTTATTTCACTATTTATTTACTGTTATTTCATTGATTTTCATTATCTTGGGTAAATTTCTAGCTTGGATGAATGATTTCAGCATTTTTTTGTTTAGATATTATGCTTGGATGGTTGAATATTGTGATTATTTGTCTCTATTCTCTTTTATCATTGGGTGTTGTGATTTTTAGATTGCTTTAGAATGGGACTCATTAAGTGGCAGATCCTTGTAGTTTTAGAACTAGAGTGTGAAGTGAAATAGATGGATGTTGGGTTGTTTTGCTCTTGAATAGAAAATCAAACCATACCTGTGATGTGAAACCCAGAGAAAAGGCTAATCATAGGACTTGCTCCAGAATGGGATGTCTTATGTTTAGAATAGCTTAATCCAAAATAAGATGTTTAGCTTAAGAGGGTTATCCCGAATTCATACATATAATTTTAGGTTAATTTAATTCACATTTAGGCATGGGGAGGATGAGTGAACTTGAGTAATGTTTTTAATTTATAAGTTTTCATTTTTGATAATTACTTTATTGCTTAAGCCATAGAAAAATTACTGCAAGTTTATTTTTAGTAATTAAATTCTGAATTTGCAATTTTGTTGTTTCATTTCTACATTTGCATAGCTGATAGCTTACACTTATAAAAAATCTGGCAATTCTTTAACATACGATTGATAGTCATAACTTGCACACACAATCCGTTGGGTATGATATTTTTGGGTCTTAAATTGAGCACCCTATATTACTTGCCGAATGTTAAGAAATGATCATGTGTAGTAAAAATATGTTGAAATATTTTCATATGTAATGCAAACTTGTACATTAAAATAAATAAGAGTAGTTTATTTTACATACTCCAAGTTATCTTGTTCGATATAAAAAGTGGTACATAGTTTTTTACATTACATGTCTATGTCTAAAGATCACCCTCCACTGCTTTCACCTAAGGTTCGTCTTAGCCAGTTTGCTCTATTGTCAACTATAAGGCTGGACACCCATCTGTTATATGTAGCAGAAGTGGTGAAGTTACAACAAGTCAGTCTCTGAATGCCAGCCTTTGCATGCAGATGAGTCTAGAGATGATGGTAACCAAAGGTAAACGCAACAAATAAGGAAGCTCCTTGAAATAACAAAAGGCACTTTACAATATCCTGTTGCTCCCTAAATTATCGAGTACAGCAAGAGACCACACAAAAAGTGGCTCTATATAGGCTGTATAATGGGACACATCAAGAATTTCCATCCTGAGTCACAAAATTATGTGTTAGCCATGCACACATGAAATTGATATCACTATCAGCTGCTATTACCAGCCATACAAATCCTTCATATGGTGAGTAAAAATTATAAAGCCTCATTCTAGGAAGGTAATGCCTCAAAGAGTATGTGCTGATCACTATGGGAGGAGGTTCCTTTAGTATCCTTATTTTCTCCTGTAGCCATATCTAGAAAAAGGAAAATTTAACATCTATTTACCTTAAATGTCATAATGCAATATAACTGTAATTTTAGTGTAATACACATACTAAACAGGGTCTTACTCATACATGCCACATACAAACACTTGAATCCAATGCTTGTCCCTTAGAGTACTGACCTATATATAATCTTTTAAAACCTATGTGCATCAGAAGCTGTGCACTGAGCACAAAATGCTTAGTGCTGGATATGCAACTAATAAATTTCACGGTACAAGTAAAAAAAGTTTTATTTATTTATATATTTAGTTCTCTAATTCCAATGTAAAATTAGGTCTTTTGTATGTCTTAATCTTTAATGACCCTTTCATGCAAGGGTAATTTACCTTTTGCTCCTTATTAACATTATTTTCTTACATCTCCTTTCCTATTTATTCTTAATTGCTTAATATTATATTTTGTCTTACAATTTCTTCTTTAACTATTTCAATTATCATGAAATCCTTATTTTCACATGTTTATATTTTTTCTCTTTTATTCCCCCTTTAGGGTGAAAATTACCATTTGATCCTTTAACTTCATTTTTAATACAAATTTGGTATTTTTACTATTTTTGCTTCTCTTAGGTCTTTATTTCACTTTAACTCCAAATTTACATGTTAGTCCTTATGTTCCTTCTACGTGGTGACACATTACAGTTTATTCCATATGTCTTACTTTTTTTAATCTCTCTATTTAATTTTAATTTTGGTCCTTTATGTATCCTTTGAATCTCATTCAAATGTAAGCCAAAAACTTATAGTTTGGTCCTTATACTTACTTATGTACTGGCAAGTTTCACGTTTGTCCCTAAAGCTTTCTTTTCTTCATATATTACTTTATTTAACTCCAATTTTGGTCATTTTTACCTTACTTGATTTTTATTTGGCCTTAACTCTTAAATTTACATTATAATCCTTATAATTACTCATGTGATGGTAAATTACAATTTGGTCCTTCAAACTTTTTAGTTACAATTTTACCTTTCTTTACTTATTTGACTATTTTAAACTTTTTTACCAAATTTTCATTGCCAAATTACAATTTTACTCCTGATTTATTACATAATTATATTTTTATCCTTCCTTAATATATTAACCATATTTTTCATTTTATTTATTATTTAATCACACATGTGATATCTTTTACTTATAATTTACCATTTAGTCCCTATTTCCTTATGTATTTATAATTTTTTCCCTAATGGCGATTGGTAAAAATCCTCAAACTAGATATGAAAGATGAGGACTATATAACTGTATGTATATGTTGTATGACTGTATGTGTGAGGTGACTACTTGAGCATAGCCACCCCTTAATAGAAATCTTATCTTATGATGCTACCATAATATTTGGGTCCCTATGGCTAGCCATTATATCATATGTTCCAAGATTATCCATTGTACACTAGGGGTAAATTTTTATTTCAACTTATGTTGTATTTTTATACAATTCTTTGTGTCATTACCATTATAACACATATCATGGATTGTCTTTTCTCATTTGTTCATCATTATCACATACGAGTTCATAACAAATATGGTGAATATCATTCAAACTTGATGAAACATGCCATTTTCCTATGGTTCACCATTCAACTTCATCATAAAGCTTTACATACAATGTTATTTCTCATGCTCTATGTATTTCCAAGATCACTTTATATATTTATATATTGATATACATATACTTTGCATTAGTAACCCTTAGTTACACACATGTACCCCATTATGTTCACTTAGATCACATTATGTCCATATGTTGTTTTTAGTTCTAATCAATCATGTTGTGTTTATTCATCATTATATTATGCATTTCATGTTTAATATGCAAATAATCATCAAATTATTTTATGATACAACATAGGTTACCATTCATTCACTATGAAACATGTGTGTATCAATTTAATTAGTTCATCTAACACATTTCCAACATGTTTTCCATGCATATTAAGTATAATTTCAACCTTGATTTAATTTAATTATTTATTAAACTTTATTTAGATTTTTTACATAATGGGCTCCACAACTAACATATCCTTTCTATACCTATTTTCTTATATTTAACATCACATATCTTGTTTTTTCAATTACATTAATTTAAATTTTAATTCACTTTGCTCAATTTATTCTTAAAAGAAATAATAATTTACATAGCTAACATGTTATTTATAGTTATGTTTTCCCATAATTAACATCAAATATTCTATTATCCATCATCTAATTTTATTTATTTTCCATTTATGTAATGAAATACTCATATTGTATAATTTTACCTTAAGTGACACAATGTCTTCATGCACCATTTTCTCATATCTAACCATGATTCCATATAATTTCACATACTAATCTCAATAATTAACATATAATTTAATCTATGTACAATTAATTAGATTTTATTCAACTCATTACAGCAATTCTTAATTTTACATAACCTTAAACATATGAAATAAATTAGATTGCGTATCGGCATACCTTTTTTTTCTAGCTCTCATCCTAGATTTCTCTTCCTTTTCCATCAATTTTTCCTATTTTCTCTTTAATTCCACTTGTTCTCCCTTAGAAATCCAACTTGGCTGAATTCCTTCATGTGTCTTTTCTCTAATTTTATTCATCCATAATTCAAATTCAACTAACAATATGAATTTCCATATCAAAATCTATTAAAAATATTAAATTATCACTAAACTAACTTACTTAAAATTTTGCTTCAAACTTCTCTTCACAATTACATCCACTTTCTCCTTCAAATATGAATTTTTCTTAATTTTAGGGCTACTAAAAGATGATAAAAGTGATTCAATTTGATAGAGCATGAAGAATTATGGTGGAAGAGCCTAAATAAAATGAAAATGGTAAAATTTCACTAAGTTTTGGGTTAAATTACATTGAGGAGAAGGAGAGCTACCTTTCAATATAATTTTTCCAAAATTCTCTGGGTTTTGGTATATATTTTACCTAAAAAGCAGCCTCAAAATTTGTGGTTTAAAGTGGGATAAATTAAACCACTTTATATGGATATAATTATGCCACTTGTCACTTTCTTGATGGCTCATCCATCCTTACTTTATTTTTAAACCAAAATTATTTCAAAAATTCCTAAATATTATATTAATTTGTGTTTAAAAGTTTAGATCAATCGGAGTTCATTTTGGTAGGTTTTAAGGTACCAAAACATTTTCTTCTAGTAAAAAAACTTGATTTTTCTCCCTTTTCTAGATTTCAATGTTCTCCTTATCAAAATTCTCTAAAAATTTTTTATGTGCAAAAATGTATGCTAGAATGTGTGTATAAAATTTTAGATGATTCTGATGTTGTTTCAATATACTTTCAGCTCTAAACGAAAAATCAGCTAGTCCGAAACTCGAAAAATCAAAGTTATCATAAAATCTATTTTTCACTTCCAAATATTAATTAAAAAAATTTCTAATATATCTAGGTAAATGAAATAACTTTTGAAGGCATGTGAAATATTTTAAAGCCTAATCAAACTTATGGTCAACCCTTTCACAGTGCCGAGGAAATCCTTCATTATCTATTTTGAAGTCCTACTTAAGATCAATTTCTCCTCAAATTGTGCCATTAGGCTCTATTTAACACCTATTTTATTATTTAATGGTTAAGTATAACTTTTCTCTAAGTCATCAACCCTAGTATTACCTTAGGATGCACACGTTTAACACTTAAACACTTAAAAATTTTACTATACTATACTACTATAATCATACCAAAAACTATTTTAGGGTTATTGCTCATACTCTATAATATACTATTCATATCAGATGGAGTTTTAGGGTGTTATAGAAAAAACGATGATGAAAAAAGAAAAAATAGAAAATGAAATGAAAAATAATGAAATAAAAATGATGAAATAAAAGCCACTGGAATGAATTGGTTTCATCTCAGGCACAACGTTGCATGGAAATCTGAAAATATATGTTTCTCGCTAAGAAAAGCTAGTGTGAAAATCCACAAGGGGTGCACTACCTTCTAAAAGAATGACTGTTACCTAGAGTAATGAGAGGCTCCCAAAAAAGGCTACAGCAGGGTCAATACTTAGTGACCATAACGAGGATTGTTTCTACCAAGATTACAGGAAAGGCATTCAGAAGATTGTGTGTACCTTCGATAATATTAAGTAGTCTATAATCATCAGTTGGTTCCTTTGAGTTCACTATTAAGTATAAAGACAGATAGATCAGCAGAATAATGCTAACAAGGAAATTAGGTATGTCAGAGAAGCTATTTGGTGCATCAAATAGCGATTCAAAAGGGATAGGCCCTTGTTGGGGCACTAATTTGATAGTCTCAAAGGGAAGGATTCCTAGGACTTGACTCATGTCTCTTGGGTAATATGGTAAATAATGCAGAATACAATGTAAGGTTCCAGGGATAAAGTTCACATCGATAATTCTAGTAAGTTCTATAGAGAGGGAGAACCCTAATGGCAATCTTTAGGTGATCTAATCTACTCTTTAAATCTATATCAATAGTTACGGAGGAAACCAATGTAGGTGGCATTGGCCCTTAGGAGGTGGATGTACCAAGGTTGCCATATGGATGAAATCTATGAGCCTCATATGGTACTAATATATACAACCTACCAGAACCTCATGGTGGTGTAGGTTTTCATCCTGTACATCCTACCGAATGGCTTGAACTTAATTTTATACCAAAGGTTTGTGTTTTTACAAAGTGTGTCTAGTGAGTAGGAGAATCACCTCCAAGTGCTCTATACTCTAACTACTTCATATCAGATTGTGTTGTGGATCACTACTTTCGAATATTTAGATCCTCTTTTGCCTCTTTCACATAAAGCATCTTATACCTGATCGAGATACATCTAATCATACATATATCTAATGCAGTCTCAAAGCTCACAACTACACTACCCTTAGCCTATGATCACATCTCCAACTTAGGAACCCTGAACACTAGTAGCAGTCGAGTAACTATCCCACTAATGCCCACTACTATGCCTACCAATTGAGCTATCCTACTAATGTTTTAAAGAATATCATGGATGATGTTAAGGTATTGCCCAGTGATCATAGCCCATAAACTCCATATGTCTATGGTAATTTTTCACCATATAGAGAAAAATGTGAATTTAAATAAAGATTGTAAGTAAGAGAAAAATTAAATAGTAATTTAATATAGTAAAAGAAAAAATTTTAAAGTAATTAAATGAAATTAACATTAGGGGCAAAATAGTAATTTTACTTAAATTAGCCATTGAATGAAATTTTGTGTAGTTGTATGCACCATTAGCCAACAAAGTTTCTTAGGTGTGGTTTCTTTTGACGGTGCATAGGGAAAGGTAAAGTAAAGGCGAGCGAAGGGGGACAACATAGCATATACATATGATGACTTTGTAGGATATGTGATTTTGTGTATATATGTTTTATGTGATGTAACTGGATGTTTGTATTATAGAGTGTAAATGTTAGTAAATGTGATGATATATGTTATGTGATATTTGTGTTGTATGGATGAGTTATGGACTAATATTAGCAGTGCAATGTATGTAACTAGAGTGTTAAAGGTGGAGGTTGTTATTAAGGAGTGTAATTTTAATCGATTGTAGGTTTGGGAAGCATGAATTATAAGCTGTCATGCTTCAAAAATTATACCAGGTGAATAGTAAACTAATGACATTAAAATTGATATAGAAAATGAAATGTTAACTTGGATTGCCGACCTATCACATAAAATAGACAAGGTAGTTATATAGCTATATGGTAACACAAATAACATTATATGACATAATAAAATATGGTTGAGAGCAGTAGGATCATGATAAGTGGTCACTATAGTTCATTAATAGCATTGGAGTTCTCATCCAGTGTATCCGATTCGAGTATTTACATTGGGCACATTAAGAGAAAAATTACTATTTGGTGAAAAATTAATAACTAATTAGCAAATTATGCCTAAAAGATGTCAAAGATTAAATAAAATAATGAAAAGATTAAAAATGGAATTAAATACGCTACAAAGTATAAAAATGTAATTACGCAGGAAAATAAGGTTAAATTTGTGATTTGGAATTAAAATGTGATTAAAAGAGTTAAATTAGTCAAATAAGTGAAAAAGGATAAAATTGTAAATAAGGAAAAAATTATGAACTAAAACATAAATTGCCACTTCATCAATCAACATAAAGACTAAAATGAAAATTTACCGTTTCTAATGAAATAAAAGTCAAAATTGGAATTAAATAAGATAAGATATGATGACAAGAAAATTTAGGGACCAAATGGTAATTTTTAACCATATAGAGAAAAATGTAAATTTAAATAAAGATTGTAAGTGAAATAAAAATTAGTTTGTAATTTAATGTACTAAAAGAATAAATTTTAAATTAATTAAATGAAATTAACATTAGAGGTAAAACAATAATTTTTAACGTAGTCATTAAATAAAATTTTCTGTAGTTGTATCCACAATTAGGCAACAAAGTTGCTTAGCGCATGGTTTATTTTAACTGCCTTTAGGGACTGGTAAAGTGAAGGCTAGCGAAGGCAAACAACGTGGTTTATACATATAAAGACTTTGTGGGATATAGGATTTTATGTATATATGTCTTATGTAATGTAACTATATGTTTGTATTACAGATTGTAAATGAACACTAAATAGTAGTAAATGTGATGATCTATGTGATGCGATATTCATGTTGTATGGATGAGTTGTGGGATTATATTAGAAGTGCAATGTATGTAACTGGAGTGTTGGAGGTGGAGGTTGCTATTAGGGAGTGTAATTTTGATCAATTACAGGTTTGGCTAGGATGAAATATAAGTTGTCATGTTGCCCAAATTATATCAAATGAATAGTAATCTAGAGACATTAAATTTGATATAAAAAATGAAATGCTAAATTGGATTGTCGGCTTATCACATAAACGGGAAATGTAGTTGTATGGCTATATGATAACACTAATAACATTGTATGACATAAGGAAATATGGATGAGTGTAATAGGATCACGGTAAGTGGGCCCTTAAATTTATTAGCAACATTGGAGTCCTCATTCCATATATCCGATTTAAGGATTTTCACTATGCATATTAAGGCTAAAATCATAATTTGATTAAAAATTAAGGACTAAATTACAAATTATGCCAAAAAGTAGTAAAAAGTGAAATGAAAAAGATTAAAAATGGAATTAAATAAGCTAAAATTGGCAAAAAAAAATATAATTACATAGGGGAAAATTAGGGTATAATTCAATTTGGCATTAAAAATGTGATTAAAAGAGTTAAATTAGTTAAATAAGTAAAAAAGAGCAAAATTGTAAATAAGGAAAAGTTTAAGGACCAAAACATAATTTGCCACTTCATAAGTCAACATAAAGAATAAAATGAAAATTTACCATTTAGATTGAAATAAAAGTCAAAAGAAACAAAAATGGTCAAATTTAGAATTAAATAAGATAAGATGTGATGAAAAGAAAATTTAGGGACCAAATGGTAATTTTTCACCATGTACAGAAAAATTTGAATTTAAATAAAGTCATAAGTA
The DNA here is from genome assembly GCA_037975025.1 of Excoecaria agallocha. Classification (NCBI taxonomy): domain Eukaryota; kingdom Viridiplantae; phylum Streptophyta; class Magnoliopsida; order Malpighiales; family Euphorbiaceae; genus Excoecaria; species Excoecaria agallocha. The sequence goes on along the minus strand of CM075814.1, from coordinate 21,801,802 downwards.
AAAGAAAAATTAAATGATAATTGAATGTAGTAAAAGATTAAATTTTAAATTAATTAAATGAAATTAATGTTAAAGGTAAAATAGTAATTCTAATTAAAGTAGTCATTAGATGAAATTTGTTTAATTGTACCTACCACCAGGCAACAACGCTGCTCACCGCATAGTTTATTTTAACTACGCAAAGGGATAGGTAAAGTAAATCCTAGCGAAGGCGAACAACATGGCATGTACATATGAAGACCTTATAGGATATGTGATTTTATGTATATATATCTTATGTAATGTAACTAGATGTTTATATTATGTAATGCAAATGAACAGCAATAAATGAACATCAAATGTTTGTAAATATAATGATATATGTGATGCGATATTTATGTTGTATGGATGATTTATGTGCTAATATTAGAAGTGCAATGTATGTAGCTGGAATGTTGAAGTGGAGGTTGCTATTAGGAAGTGTAATTTTGATCAATTACAGGGTCGGTAGCATGAATTATAAGCCGTCATGCTGACGAAATTATACCAGATGAATAGTAAACTAAAGACATTAAAATGGATATAAAAAACGAAATGTTAACTTGGACTATCGGCTAATCACATAAAATGGACAAGGTAGTTGTATCGCTATATGGTAACACTAATAACATTGTAGGAAATAAGGAAATATGGATAAGAGCAGAATGGTCACAGTAAGTGGCCTTTCCAGTCCATTAGCAGCATTAGAGTCTTCATCCCATTTATTCGGCTCGAGGATTTACACTAGGCACATTAGGGGTAAAATTATAATATGGAGAAAAATTAATGACTAAATAGCAAATTATGCCTAAAAGATTTCAAAAATGAAATAAAATGTAATTACGCATGAAAAATGGGGTAAGATTTTTAAATTGGAATTAAAAATGTGATTAAAAGAGTTAAATTAGTCAAATAAATGAAAATGGAAAAAATTGTAAATAAGAAAATGTTTAAGGACTAAAATATAATTTGTCACTTCATAAGTCAACATAAGTATTAAAATGGAAATTTACCACTTAGAATGAAATAAAAGTCAAAAGAAACAACAATGGTCAAAATTGGAGTTAAATAACATAAGATATAATCAAACAAAAATTTAAGGGCCAATCGGTAATTTTCCACCATGTATAGAAAAATGTGAATTTAAATAAAGATTGTAAGTAAAAGAAAAATTAAATGGTAATTTAATGATGTAGAAGAATAAATTTTAAATTAATTAAATAAAATTAATATTAGGGGTAAATTAGTAATTTTACTTAAATTATTAATTATATGAAATTTTATATATTTGTATCTACCATTAGGCAGCAGAGTTTTTTAGTGCGTAGTTTATTTTAACTGTGTGCAGGAACAAGTAAAGTGAAGGATAACAAAGGTGAACAATGTGGCATGTACATATGAAGACTTTATGGGATATGTGATTTTGTGTATAATTGTCCAATGTAATGTAACTGGATGTTTGTATTATGGAATGTAAATGAACACTAAATGTTTGTAAATGTGATTATATGTGTGATGCGATATTTGTGTTGTATGATGAGTTGTGGGCTAATATTAAAAGTGCAATGTATGTAACTAGAGTGTTGGAGGTGGAGGTTGCTATTAGGGAGTGTAATTTTGATCAATTGCAAGTTTGGGTAGCATAAATTATAAACCATCATGCTACCGAAATTATACCAAATAAATAGTAACCTAACAACATTAAAATTGATATAGAAAATGAAATGTTAAATTGGATTGTCGACTTATCACATAAAATGGGCAATGTAGTTGTATAGCTATATGATAACATGTATAGCATCGTATGGCATAAGGAAATGTGGATGAAAGCAGTAGGATTACGACAAGTGGTCCCTCAGTGCATTAGCACTATTGAAGTCCTCGTCTTGCATATCCGATTTCAGGATTTCCACTAGGCTTATTAGGGGCAAAATCATAATTTGATGAAAAATTAAAAACTAAATAGAAATGATGACTAAAAGATGTCAATAATGAAATAAAATAATTAAAAAATTAAAATGGAATGAAATGAAATAGACTAAAAAGGTTTAAAAGTAATTACGTAAAAAAATAGGGGTAAATTTGTTAATTGGCGTTATAAATGTGAGTAAAAGGGTTAAATTGGTCAAATAAATGAAAAAGGATAAAATTGTAATTAAGTAACATTTTAGAGACTAAAATGTAATTTGCCACTTCATGAGTCAACATAATGACTAAAATGGTAATTTACCACTTAGAATAAAATAAAGTCAAAAGAAACAAAAATGGTCAAATTCGTGTTAAATAGGATAAGATATGATGAAAAGAAAATTTAGGGACCAAATGGTATTTTTATACGAAGTAGAGAAAAATATGAATTTAAATAAAGATTGCAAGTAAGAGAAAAATTTAATAGTAATTTAATGTAGTAAAAGAACAAATTTAAATTAATTAAATGAAATTAACTTTAGGGGTAAAATAGTAATTTTAGTTAAAGTAGTCATTAGATGCAATTTTGTGTATTAGTATCCACCACTAGGCAACAAAGTTGCTTAGCACGTGGTTTATTTTGATTGCGCACATGGATAAGTAAAGTAAAGGCTAGTGAAGGCGGACAACATGGCATATACATATGAAGACTTTATGGGACATGTGATTTTGTGTATACATGTCTTATGTAATGTAATTGGATGTTTGTATTAAGGAATGTAAATGAACAATAAATGTTTGTAAATGTGATGATATATGTTATGTGATATTTGTGTTGTATGGATGAGTTGTGGGATAATATTAGAAGTGCAATGTATGTAACTAGAGTGTTCGAGGTGGATGTTGCTATTAGGGAGTGTAATTTGGATCAATTATAGGTTTGGATAGCATGAATTATAAGCCATCATACTGCAAAAATTATACCAAATGAATAGTAAACTAACGACATTAAAGCAGATATAGAAAATGAAATGTTTACTTGGATTGTCAGTTTATCAGAATAAAATGGACAAGGAAGTTGCATGGCCATATGGTAACAATAATAACATTGTATCACATAAGGAAATATGGATGCGAGTAGTAGGATCATGACAAATGGTCCCTCTGTTCCATTAATAACGTTGGATTTCTCATCTAGCATATTCAATTCGATGATTTCCATTAGGCACATTAGGGGTAAAATTGTAATTTGGTGAAAAATTAAGGACTAAATAGAAATTATGTCAAAAATATGTCAAAGATGAAATAAAATAATGAAAAAAGATTTAAAATGGAATTAAATAAGCTACAAAGCGTAAAAATGTAATTACGCAAGAAAATAGGGGCAAATTTGTGATTTGGCATTAAAATGTGATTTAAAAAGCTAAATTAGTCAAATAAGTGAAAAAGAACAAAAATTGTAAATAAGATAAAATTTAAGGACTAAAATGTAATTTTCCACTGTTAGAGAGTATGCCCTAGAGCCCATGTAATAGGGATGTTTTTCATATATATGAAATTTATATTCAAAATAAAAGGCATCATTCATTTATTAATGCTACGTTCGAATACATGAGTTTGTAAATCTTAAATTAATAAATGAAGTCCTAGATATTATAAACACAGTGCAAAGGTAATCATGAAGGTGTTCATGACGTGGAATGTCTATTGCATGCAAATGTCTTAATATCTAAATATCCCTAGTCATAGAATTAACAAGATAGGACATTGTTAATTCGGACAGACTAGCACATGTTATGCTTCTTGAATGGTTCAAGCAGTGGTTCTTATAACTGTGATTATGAAAGATAATTAAAGCTAACATGTGGATGCTTGTTAGAAGAACAAGTTCATTGGAGACTTGCATAGAGAATCCTCACATGGATATTAAATCTATGTCAGTGAGGAATCTCTTCATAGCGGTTGTGCAAGTATCCTTAGACTTTAGATCACCAAAGTTATCTTAAGTAGCAAGTGGTATGACCGGTGTCTAGCAAGTGTACTAGATCGGCTAGTAATATAGGAAAATATAGATTAAGACCCCAAATATCGTACCCAAGGGAACATGGATTGCTAAGGATAATATCTATGTATGAATTAAATCAACCTGAGATTGTTTCCCAAATGTTTTTGATTCAAAAGCAAAAATTAAACAAAAGAAATAATTAAACAAAACAAAAGTTAAAACATGAATTAAAAACAAAACAATAACTGAAATTCTCTTGCTAAAGAAACTATCCATCTTAACTTTCATTGTAATGACTTAAGTCCAATATAAACACCAGTGATTATGGAAAAACTAGTAATAAAGCCAGATATCTTTATTCAAGTCTATCATTCTTAGTATTAAACTCATAGACAAATCTAATACTTAGCATGCAAATCTAGTTTTAACTTCCTAAATATTCATTGAAGCCTTTCTCAAGTGATTCAATTCCAATTCATTCTTGATTCTTCCTCTCTTAGTATTAACCAATAAAATTCATACATAATCATCTCATATTTCGGATAACAATCATGCATAAACATTAAAGAGTTAACCTAAGAACATGCAAATCATTAACTATGTCAAAACCAATTCTTAGTTATTTATTCAATAAACCAACAACCAATCTCAACACAATCAAGGATAAGAATATGCTTAAAACCAAGAAATAATCAACTAATATTGAAATTAAGCTCAAAACAAAGTCATAACAATGAAGAATTTAAGATCTCAAGAATCCATTAGCAAAAGAAGAAAAACTACTTCCTAAACATCATTAAAAACTAAAGACAAAGGCTTGAATAAAAACTTGAAAATTAAGAACGTAAAAGAAAAACTTTAAGAAAGACAAAGCTAAACTAAGGATCTGATCTCTATCCTCCTTTTCTTCTGTGTTTTGGGGCTCTATTTATAGGCAAAAACGTGGTAGATTTCTTCCAAAATTGCAGAATCAGAATAGGAAAAGAAGTCTGCTCAAAACAGGAAGTCTGACGAATCCTTCGCACGATGGGAGAGTAAAATCACGTGGCCACACATCCTTTTGTATTGAGGAACACGTGGTCACGTGTTCCTTGGCCTTCCTCACACGTGGCCACGTGTGAGTTTTGCCTTGGGTCACACGTGGTCACGTGTCTTGCTTATTTTCTCCCTTGTTTCTTCACTTCTACTTCACTTGGCCACGTTACTCTTCACTTTACTCTTACACGTGGTCACGTGTAAATTCCTTCAATATCTTCACGTGGTCACGGCTCCATCCTCTGGACTAAGAGCTGCTTTTCTCGCTTAAACTTAATATTTACGCTTTTGGCCCAAAACTTTGTACTTTTCACACTTTAAGCCCTTTTCAATCATTTTAGCCCTGAAAATCATGCAAAACACAGAATTAACTCTAAAAATATAAATATTAACAAAATAACTATAATTAAACCTAATTAACACAAAATTAACCTAATTAAACACCTAAAAACATACTAAAAATACTATATAAATGACTATTATCAAATACCCCACACTTAAACTTTGCTCGCCCTCGAGCAAATTAGAACAAACCAACTTCTCAAAATAATCAAACTTAAATAAAGAATCATGCATTTCAAAACCAAGTTTACAATTAACAAGAGCACTTAATAAAACTTTCAACTAGAATAAATTCAATCAAGACAATATAAGTTAATTTCCTTGTGTGTGTGCAAGACCAAAATAATTTAAGTATTTTCAAAATCCAAAACACCAATGCAAATTTATAGTCAAGGTTAGAATAAATGTACACATAAGTATACTCAAGGTTTCGCGCTTGAAACTCTAGAAAAACCATAGGCATCTCCTTTAGCACCGGAACCCGAAGGTCATCTCCGCTAAACAACTCAAAAAAAAACTTAAAATCACATAGGTCTTTTAATGGTTGTAATGGGGCTTAGGTATTGGTTATCAAGAATGGATAAAAGATCAATAATAAGAATAGCCACTCTAAGATAAAATAGACTAATAATTCACAAATTTCATCCCATTAACTTAAACAATAAAGAACTTAGCCAAACTTTCTCAACCCTTCACAATTCAAAGCTCTTTTATGAACAAGAAATAATAATTGAAACTCTTTTTCATTCACAATTCATACCCTTTTTGAAGAAGTCATAACCATTTTTTTCTTGTAACTACCCCACACTTAAGATTTTGCCATACATGCTAGCTTTATTTGTAAATTTCTTTCTTTTTCTTTCACTTTTTCCTTTTTTTCTTTCTTTCTTTTCCTTTTTTTCTTTTTTTTTTCTCTTCACTAGCTTTGATGTTGACAATACAATAATAACATGGGTAATCACAAAGTCACTATTCATTTGACTTCAACAATAGCCATTAACAATAAAATCAACATCTTATCACACCCATCAAAATATCCAATTCTTATTAATCCATCCAATCCTAGAGTGGCCAATTCTAGAAGGGAAGCTAAAATCTTTTTAGGCTATATGGTAAAATAAATGAGTGTAACAAGAAAAAATAAATATGGCACGCATTCAGCATACCTCATTGGGCTCAAAATGGCTAACAAAGGATAAATATGCATATAAGGTAGGAAATAAGTTAAGATATGGCTTAACAAGAAAAACATTGCCTAGATCACTTTTTAAGTTATTTTGAGTTATTTTTATGCTTTGAAGGGTGATGAGGAAGGTTCTAGTGTTCTAAAATTCATCACTCAACTATTTCAATACATTATTTTTCTTTAAAGTATAAAAACTGGTCTTAAGTGCTCAAAAATGTAGAAACTAACAAATATAAGTCAAATTGAATGTTAAACTAACTAAAAATTCATTAAACAACATGCTTGTTCTAATGCTAAACAAGAATTTTAAACATTGCACATTCTAAATTCAAGTTCAAAATGTTCAATTTTTGAGAATAACTAGGGCAAACTAAGTTAAATGTACAATATATGATAAATGAATAACAAAACTAACATGCAAAACTAAAAAAAACTAAACATGCAAACTAAAAATAAAACTAAACAACAAAAATAAACCGACTAAAACAACATAATTCATGAGTAAGAAAATGAGTAAGGTAAGAAAAACTCCCTTAAATTGGTCTTCAATTTCAGCTCAGCTGAGCTCTATTCCACTTTTTAAAATCTTGCTGTCCTCAGCAAAGTATGAAAATGTCAGCACACTTTATCACTTTTGACAAACAAGTTAGTGACCAAAAATGTAAGCTCACCATACATAGAACCATAATCAAGTCAAAAAGAAGGCAAGAGGTCAATGGAATTAAGTTAACAAGCAAACATGCCTCTAAACCAAATGCAGTGCAATGAACAAGACTTAATAAACATGGTAACTAAGTGAATAAATGTAACTAGGCCAAACTTGCTTAAGTGCTCAATGCATACTATCCATAGGTGACAAGGTGGACAATGTATGAATGCATAATCTCAAGTAGAAAGATAATTGGTGATGGTTAGGCTTAAATAAAAGGAAGAGAAAGATGTTAATGGGTAATGGTAAGCACAAAAGAAAATAAGCCAATTCAAATACAAACTCAACCTATATGAAGCCACAATGAAGTTCAATGTCAAACAATAAGTAGCTAAGAGTAAATATAATGCATAACTGAAAATCAATCTCTAAGCATACTTATATTCAACACTAATGAAACCAATGCCAATTTATGTGAATTAAGTACATCATGCAAATGAAAAACTAAGTGTGTGTGCCTTATGAAAAAAGGTGTGTGCTTGAAATGTAACATGCTTCATCATAAAAGTCTCAACTAGCCATGCCATGCATCATAAAGATATTAATGAAAATCAAGTCATCCATAATATGCTCAACTAAATGTATATATAAACATTGATGTATCAAAATTGCAGATAATAACTTGAATAAAATTTAAAGCGCTAGGATTAGATAACACGGCGGTCCGCTAGCCGGTTAGCGGGCGGGGTTAAGGGGCGACGTCCCTTACGGGGTTCCTGAGGGGTAGCGCCCCTCGAAGCTTTGAAGCGACGAGGAACTCATGAAAAATTTTCTGCACAAAAACTTATTTTGAATCCCTGAAACAAATCAAATTCTGAGTAATCATATCAGCACTTGTTATTTAATATCAATGCAAGAAATAAACAAAAGTAAAGTGCAATATTGAATAAGTGATAGTGTACTTACTTGCATCAATGAGGATAGAAATAATAAAAAAAAAAAATTTTTTTTTTTTTTTGAAGTTCAACTTTGAGGTGTGTGCGTGAGTGAGTATGTGAGTGTGAATGAGTGAGGGTGTGTGAGTTTTTGCTTGTGCGTGACCACGAGAGAGACAAGGGGAAAGGTTCACGTGGTCACATGTGCTTGTGTGCATGGTGTGTGCGTGGCCATGTGAAAATTTAGGTGGGTGTGTGCGTGGTCACGTGTAGATGTTTACAATGGAGGCAACGCCTTTACATGTAGTCACGTGTGTATGTAGGTATACCCATACGTGGGCACGTATAGGAGCAAAGAGGACTTACGTGGCCATGTTCAGCTGAAGGTACAAATTCACGTGGGCGTGCATAGGCTTGCTGCCAGGCAGTCTCCATTCACGTGGGCACGCAGGAAACATTGAAGAAGAAGGACGTGGGCATGTATGCATGCTGCTGCTAGGGAAGGTCTTCTATGCGTGGGCATGCATGAGCCTTTGGAAAAGGAGGACGTGGGCACGCGAAAGGTTACTGCCAGGCAGAATTCCAACCCGTGGCCACGCATCTTCTAGCTTGATTCCTTCACGTGGGCACGCAATGATCTTTACTTCTGCATTCGCGACCTTCATTTTCCTGTACATTAAAGCACCAAATTAACTTTTATTCATCTTAATTTATCTTTAACCATTTTCAATCAATCACATTAACAATGTAAACCAAGCATTGAACCATATAAACCAATTACAGCTCATACTCACTTATTTATGCATTTTTTTTCAAGCTACAATTGAATTATGCCAACAATATGAACATGTATCAATTAAATTTCAATTGTAGTCCACTCGTAACTCAAGACATGCTAAGTTCATGAAGCTTTATGCAATTAGGATCAAATTCTTGTTCAACCAATGAAAATAACTCATGACTCATAAATCCACATTAAGTTCAACTTCTTCAAAAATTAATGTAGCTCTTAGAATCCCTTTCTTAAATATGACAATTAAGCACAAAATCACTAGGAGTAACTTATTTCCAATCCATAATCTTAAACTCGTGAATTAAAAGACACAACTAAAACATGCATTACACTTTAAACTAAAAATAAAAACAAATAAAAACAAATAACATGCAAAATATAAAAAAAAATAGATGAAAATATAAAGAGAAGAGTTAGAGAAGAAGTTCTGGTTTATTGAGTCCCAGCTCGACTCATGTTACTCTCGGGAGGTCGAGCTTGTGATCCAAATATAGGTCTCTCCGAATTTTGCTCCTCATTTTCTCCCATTAGTAGAAGAAACTTGTCATAGTTTATCAAAGCTGGAAACTCCATATCTTCAATAAAATATGACTCATCCTTTGGCTCATTTATTACGAACTCTACCGGCTCTCTAGCCTAAATAAACTCTCCAAGCGGACTGAATCCAGTATCTCCACTTGAGAATCTTTCCTATCTTGCTCTTTTGGTGAAAAATTATGTACAAAAGATCCAACATCCTCTAAATAAACACATGACTTATCCTCCAATATGAATTGTTCCTCTTGTTCCTTATCCTCCATGAATGATTGATTTGGTTCCTTTTCCTTACCACCATCAACTTGAGTGCTCAAAAGTTCTAGCTTAGATTCCAACTTTTCAATTCCATGCTCTTTATCCCTTAATAAATGTTTTTGACTTTTAATTGTCTCCTCTTGAGCCCTTATTTTCTCTTCTTGAATTCTAAACTTTTCCCTTTGAGCCTTTAATGTAGCCTCCAACTCTCCTTTTTCAGCATAATATTCCCTTTCCTTTCTTATAAGCAAGTCACAAACATTTTCGGTTTCGGAGAGAATAGCTTCTTGTGTGGCCCTCCATCTTTCTTTTTCTGCCCTAAATTTCTCGTCCTTACATAACAGCTGGTCATGAAGACGTTGATTCTCAGAAATATAGGCCTCTTTTGAGTATCGCAATTCTTGATTCTCTCTTTTCAATTCTTCCATTTGTGCTCTCAAAGTCCAAAGAGAACAAGAATCTTCAGCCATGGATGGTGATGAATAAGGATTTTGCAATCATTCTATCTCCTCTCTTTCTCTTAGTAGATCATTTATTCGTTGTTTTAAAAGAAACACTTCATAATCTTGGACCTCATCTTGCATCATCTTGAAAGATGTTTAGAATTGTACCTGCAAAGAACAATCACCAAATTAAAAACAAAATAAAAATAAAATCTCAGATCAACTCAACCAAAGATATTAAACAAACAACACCGCTGTTCCCCGGCAACAGCGCCAAAAACTTGACCGGTGTCTAGCAAGTGTACTAGATCGGCTAGTAATATAGGGAAATATAGATTAAGACCCCAAATATCGTACCCAAGGGAACATGGATTGCTAAGGATAATATCTATGTATGAATTAAATCAACCTGAGATTGTTTCCCAAATGTTTTTGATTCAAAAGCAAAAATTAAACAAAACAAATAATTAAACAAAACAAAAGCTAAAACATGAATTAAAAACAAAACAATAACTGAAATTCTCTTGCTAAAGAAACTATCCATCTTAACTTTCATTGTAATGACTTAAGTCCAATATAAACACCAGTGATTATGGAAAAACTAGTAATAAAGCCAGATATCTTTATTCAAGTCTATCATTCTTAGTATTAAACTCATAGACAAATCTAATACTTAGCATGCAAATCTAGTTTTAACTTCCTAAATATTCATTGAAGCCTTTCTCAAGTGATTTAATTCCAATTCATTCTTGATTCTTCCTCTCTTAGTATTAACCAATAAAATTCATACATAATCATCTCATATTTCGGATAACAATCATGCATAAACATTAAAGAGTTAACCTAAGAACATGCAAATCATTAACTACGTCAAAACCAATTCTTAGTTATTTATTCAATAAACCAACAACCAATCTCAACACAATCAAGGATAAGAATATGCTTAAAACCAAGAAATAATCAACTAATATTGAAATTAAGCTCAAAACAAAGTCATAACAATGAAGAATTTAAGATCTCAAGAATCCATTAGCAAAAGAAGAAAAACTACTTCCTAAACATCATTAAAAACTAAAGACAAAGGCTTGAATAAAAACTTGAAAATTAAGAACGTAAAAGAAAAACTTTAAGAAAGACAAAGCTAAACTAAGGATCTGATCTCTATCCTCCTTTCTTCTGTGTTTTGGGGCTCTATTTATAGGCAAAAACGTGGTAGATTTCTTCCAAAATTGCAGAATCAGAATAGGAAAAGAAGTCTGCTTAAAACAGGAAGTCTGACGAATCCTTCGCACGATGGGAGAGTAAAATCACGTGGCCACGCATCCTTTTGTATTGAGGAACACGTGGTCACGTGTTCCTTGGCCTTCCTCACACGTGGCCACGTGTGAGTTTTGCCTTGGGTCACACGTGGTCACGTGTCTTGCTTATTTTCTCCCTTGTTTCTTCACTTCTACTTCACTTGGCCACGTTACTCTTCACTTTACTCTTACACGTGGTCACGTGTAAATTCCTTCAATATCTTCACGTGGTCACGGCTCCATCCTCTGGACTAAGAGCTGCTTTTCTCGCTTAAACTTAATATTTACGCTTTTGGCCCAAAACTTTGCACTTTTCACACTTTAAGCCCTTTTCCATCATTTTAGCCCTGAAAATCATGCAAAACACAGAATTAACTCTAAAAATATACATATTAACAAAATAACTATAATTAAACCTAATTAACACAAAATTAACCTAATTAAACACCTAAAAACATACTAAAAATACTATATAAATGACTATTATCATGGTATACTTTGACTCCATAACTGATTACTTCCAACTAGGAGTGAACATAGTTAGGAGATTGGGTATATCATGACCTACTTGAAGATAGTTGAGTGATTGACAAAGGATTCACCATCCCAGATTTAACAAGGGAAGTTATCTCGCATGATTCTATAATTGCCTTGTTCAGAGATTCTCTGGCCAGAGTAATATGTTGAGATGGATGGAGATCCATGAAGGGAATTTTAGGAACAATGGTTAAATTAATAGAACATACATAATTAGATTTATATGAGTTGACAGAAATCCATACTCATAATCTAATTGAGATAAGAGTGGTGAAAGGAGTAATTGCACGGTAACTGTTTCTATGGAAGGGTACAGTCAAACCACATGACTTTCCTGACATTTGGGTAGTCATGATGCCTAGCTAGAGGCCAATCATGACTTGTATAATGATGTATCAAAATATCAATACAGATTGATAAAATGATTTAAAGGAGTTTAAATCATGTGAGTTTTGAATAGAACTCACAATTACATATTATATTGCCAACATGGACAGGAACCCAATAGGTCACACACATATAGAGAAAAGGGTAAAATGGTAAAATTACAAGGATAATAATATTTGATAATATTATGAAGGTAGAGAAGTGAATAAGATAATAATTAATTAAAGAGTTTAATTAATTATGATCAAATAAATTGTCCGCGGAACTTTTGAGAAATGTTCTGCAAAATTGGACCTAATTGAAATAATGTATTTTATGATTAATTATTATTATCTTATAAGTGCTATAAGACTACTATAAGTGTTATAGGACTGATATAATAATTAATAGGTCCATTGGAGAAATTATAAAGGGCCAAAAGAATGAAGAAGTTGGAGGAAGCCCTCTAGAAGAGGGCCACACGCCAACTCCATACAGAAGGGCTTAGAGGGCTTTTTCTTGGACCAAATTAATTTATATATGTTACATAAGTGTTATGGAACTCACATATTTAATGTGGTTGGATTTGGAATCCATTTGGGTATTTAAATTCAATTAGATGCACAAAGGGCCTAGTTTGTGGATTTTATGCATAGACTTTTATGAAAAGGATTTAATTAAGCCCAAATGATTATAATTAATTTCAGAGGCCCAATTAATAATTCTCCATAAATTTTGAAGAGCCCAATCTCATTAAGGAGTTGGAATTTTAACCTAACTATAAAAGGCCAACTAATGAGAATTAGGGTTAAGTGATTAAAACAAAAAGAAAGTCTTTTTCTCTAATCTCTCTCTCCCTTTTACGCCAACTCCTAAGCTAGCTCTTGGGAATTTCGGCCAGCCCTAGTTAAACACCAATTTTTTGGTTCAATTTACCCCTCTCTAGTGTGGATTACTCATTGGAGGTGTTCGATTTTGGACACTGTGGTTTGCGATAACCCGGTGCGAAGTAAAATCGACTGTTCAACAAAAATCAAAGGTGATTTTTCTTATTCTCATATAGTTATATTGTCTATTCATGGCAAGATCAGATCTAATGGTTAAAAAAATTTTAAAATTCTGCTCATGTATGTGATGCATGTAACCGTTAAATTCCAACATGGTATCAGAGCCACGGTTTTGCCATGGATATACAATTCTATATTTTTCTGCAGAATAATTTTTGTTTTGTTTTGAGTTATTTATTTCATGAACTTTAAAATATTAGATTTGATTGTTCATGAATGATAAATATTGATTTCTGTTTGTATGTGTGATCAAATAAATTTGGTGGAAACAAAAATGAAATTTTTGAATGATTGTGATTAGGGTTTTGTGTGAAACCCATTAGGGTTTGGCGTGAAACCCTAGGTCATGTAGGGGCTGTTCTAATTTAATTTCTTATGGATCCATTTAAAAATCATTTACATGATATTTTATGTGTTTAATATGTGATATTAAGCCGTAGGATCGAATGGAATTAAAATCGAACAAGTTTTGCATGAAAACTAGTTTAGTCAAAAAGTTCGATAAATTGGTGTTCTTCGTGTGTTCTTGATATGTTCTTGATTAGAACTTCTTTTGATCTTCTAAATCTGATATATATGATATATTAAAGTGTTTTTAATTAATTGGATTAATTAAAATGGGCCTTAAATTAATTTGATTAATTTTAATTTATTAAAACCACTTAATGGGCTTAATTATGTTTACGGACTTGGTTTAAATTAGTGAATGACTTGGTGGGCCCAAGGAGCTGATTTAAATTAAACATTATAAACATTAATTAAGTTTATTAATGGGTTTTAAGGGCTGGAATGGGCTTGGCTCATTCCAAAAGGCCCAAATGGTCCAAAAGACACAAAACTAGTTTGTGTGTGAACACAGTTAGGGTTTTTCTTCTGTGGGTTTCGGCCTACATTTGTTTTAAACCCAAAATTGATTCTTTTAATTATTTAATATGATTAATTAATTAAATAATCAATTTATAATTAATTAATAATCAATTGGATTGATTATTAAGACAAGAACACATGCATGCAAAAAGGTTTCCTAAAATGAAAGTTTCCAAAATGGAAAAAGTTTCCTAATTTGATCACATCATTAAAATAACTCAAAATATAGTTTCAAAGGTTGAAACAAAGTTAGTAATCCATTTCTTTATGCATTAAAGAGGCATATAAGGGTGTATGATTGGCATGATGGTTAGTTATGGACAAAACCCAATGTGATTGAGCATAATGCATATTTTGGCCCAATGAGGACTTTCATGTCCCGGCTACCTATTTTTAGTTTGTATTTCATTTTAAATTGTAATATGTAATTAGATTACTTAGATTAGAATTAGAAATAGAGATGGAGACCAATATCAAGGAGCAAGATGGGCCGGATGGAGATCCAACAAGCTTGAAGATAATGTAATTATTTTCTTGTTTGAATCATGCATACTGCCTAGGTGTGACCTTTTGATTTCACTCTTGGCTCGGGGAAATCAATGTAGTGAAGTCCATAACTATACCATATTTGTATGCTTATATTTATGTGATAGATATAGGATGCATACCAATGTATGCCAACCATGTATGATGAGACTTAATTAATTAAAACCCTTAAACAAATACTAAGGTATATAAGCCTTCCATTAATTTGAGGAGAACCAGAGTTCTTTATACTGTGGGTTGTTGACCACAGTCAAGATCACATTATATTGAATATGTTCAAATCTAATTAAATTGGTCATCTTAGCTAGCCCATTAGTTTGTTGACCACAGTCAAGGCTAATGGTTCTAGAGGCAAGATTAGGGAATGCATATATGATATGCATGCATCAAGAGTTGATAACCTAATGTCCAATAGTTGTGTAGAGACACAATTGGTATAGAGATACCTACCTTTCAAGGGTATGGAATTTGGCTTGTTGACCACAGTCAAGGTCAAATTACATATCAAGGATTGGATATTGGCCCACTAAGAAAACCATCGGGTTTTCTCGGATTATATAGTGAGGGCTATTAATTCGCAATAAAATAGTGGGAGTAAATGGATTAATTAAAGACCTTATTAATGCATACTTATATATGAACATACTCTCATATCTTTTCTTTTTCACATCTAGGTCATCATCATGAGCACATCAAACATTAATATACGATCAATCTTGGATAACAAGCTGGTTGGCAACAACTATTCTGACTGGATCAGGCAAGTGAGAATTGTTCTCAGAGCTAAAAAGATCCACTATGTCTTGGATAAATATCCACCACCACTTCCATCAGATGATGCCATTGATGAGATCAAAGGCATTTATCGAAAATACATGGAGGATAGTGAAGTAGCAGCATGTCTGACGCTGGGTGCTATGTCCTCAGAGCTTCAGAAGCAACATGAAATGATGGATGCTAGAACCATCGTTTTGCATCTAGATGAGCTTTATTCTTCTCAGGCTAGAACTGAGCAATATGAGATTGCTCGAGCTCTATTTAGCTGTAAAATGGTGGAAGGCACTTCAGCTGCTACTCATGCATTGAAGATGTATGGGTATATTGAGCATTTGAGTAGACTTGGCTATGTTATGGATAATGATCTATACATAGATTTAATCTTGTACTCGTTGGCTCCAAGTTATGCACCTTTCTTGCTTAACTTCAACATGAACAAGATCCAAGTATCCATTCCTGAGTTAATCAATATGCTCAAGACAGCTGATGGATCATTTAAAAAGGATCCAAAAAGTGTCATGGTTGTCACTTTTGCTAAAGGCAAGAAGCAGAAGAAGAAGAAGAAGAAGAAGAAGATAACCAAGGTGCAGCCAAAGAATGGTGGGATCTCCAAGAAGAAGGTTGCCAGGAAAGAGAATCCCAAAGGAACTTGCTTCCATTGTGGAAAGGATGGTCATTCGAAGCGTAACTGTAAGGCCTATCTAGATTCTCTCAAGGAGAAGAAGCAAGCTGATGCTTCTACTTCAGGTATTCATATGATTGAAATTAATACTTATTCTATTGCTTCAAAATAATCTTGGGTATTAGATACCGGATATGGATCTCATTTATGTAATGATCTACAGGGGCTTAGAAGCTTTAGAAGAGTTGGAAAGGCAGAGATATGTTTACAGTCAGCTACTGGACAGAACATCTCTACAACAGTTGTGGGGACTTACTATTTGCCTCTTCCTAGTGGATTAGTACTGGAATTAAATAATTGTTATTATGTTCCTGCTTTGTCCAAAAGTATTATTTCTTTCAGTTGTTTGATGAATGATTATGATATTTCTTTAAAGGACAAATGGTGTTACATTTTTAAGAACAATATGTTTTATGCAAAAGCTATCATTGAGAATGGTATATTTTTTCTTGATTTAATTAAAGAAGTACATGATGTGGATACCAAGAGAATGAAACATGATAATCTAAATACCTCATACTTATGGCATTGTCGTTTAGGCCACATAAATGAAAAACGCATGACCAAATTGCAAAAGTCAGGTGATTTGGGATCATTTGATTATGAATCATTTGATACATGCGAATCTTGTTTATTGGGAAAAATGACAAAAGCTCCCTTTATTGGTAAAGGAGAACGAGCTAAAATGGTTTTGGACTTAATACATTCAAATGTATGTGGTCCAATGACTACACATGCCAGAGGAGGTTACTCCTACTTCATTACTTTCATAGATGATTATTCCAGGTTTGCATACATCTATCTAATGAAATATAAGTCTGAAGCATTTGAAAAGTTGAAAGAATTCAGAAATGAAGTAGAGAAACAACATGGCAAAAGTATTAAAACACTTAGATCAGATCGAGGTGGAGAATACTTAAGTCAAGAATTTCAGGATTATCTTAGAGATAATGGGATTTTATCTCAATGGACTCCTCCATATACACCACAACACAATGGTGTATCTGAAAGGAGGAATCGAACACTATTAGATATGGTTCGATCAATGATGAGCTGAGCGGACTTGCCTAAGTCCTTTTAGGGATATGCACTAGAAACTGCTATTTATATGTTAAACAGAGTTCCTAGTAAATCGGTTGAGGTTACTCCATATGAGATGTGGAATAACAAGAAACCCACGCTTTCTCATATGAAAGTATGGGGTTGTCTTGCTTATGTGAAGAGGACAATGTCAGACAAACTGGATGTCAAGTCTGACAAATGTTTATTTGTGGGATATCCAAAAGAAACATTTGGATATTATTTCTATCATCGCTTAGAACAAAAGGTATTTGTTTCAAGGCATTCTGTCTTTTTGGAAAGAGAATTTCTCCTATGAAAGGACAGTGGGAGTAAAATTGAACTTGGTGAAGTTCAAGACCCACAAATAGAAGATGATCAACCGATTGAACCTAAAACTGAATTTCATAATGATGAGATTACAGTTGAACCTGATTATACAAAAAATCCTAGAAGATCTACTAGGATGTATTCTATCCCTGTGAGATATGGATTTCACATTGATTCGGATAGAGGTATAACTGTAGTAGAGGATAATGAGCCTACAAGCTATCATGAAGTTTTGAACAATTCAGAACGTGATTTATGGCTTAAGGCTATGCAATCTGAAATGGACTCCATGTATGAGAACAAAGTATGGACTTTAACTCAACCACCTGAAGGGATAAAATCCATAGGGTGCAAATGGGTCTTCAAAAAGAAGACTGACATGGAAGGTAATATAGTTACATATAAAGCTCACTTAGTAGCAAAAGGTTATCGTCAAAAAGAAGGTATTGACTATGACGAAACTTTTTCTCCTGTAGCAATGCTTAAGTCTATAAGAATACTTTTAGCCATTACAGCTCATTATGATTATGAGATTTGGAAAATGGATGTGAAAACAGCTTTCCTTAATGGAAATCCTACCGAGGATGTGTATATGACACAACCAGAAAGATTCACATCAGGAAATGGCAAAAAGGTATGCAAGCTTCAAAGATCCATTTATAGATTAAAGCAAGCCTCTAGGAGCTGGAACATACGATTCAATGAGACAATCAAAGAGTTTGGTTTCTCACAGAATGAAGATGAACCTTGTGTGTATAAAAGGGTCAGTGGGAGTGCAATTGTCTTCCTAGTTCTATATGTAAATGACATATTGATCATGGGAAATGACATTTCTCTTCTCCAATCTGTTAAAATATGGTTATCCAAGCAATTCTCCATGAAAGACCTTGGAGAAGCATCCTATATTCTGGGAATAAGGATCTATAGAGATAGATCCAATAGGTTGCTAGGTCTTTCTTAGAGTACATATATAGATAAAGTATTAAAGAGGTTCAATATGGATCTCTCTAAGAAAGGGTTTATACCCATGGTGCATGGGAAACACCTTTCTAAGTCTATGTGTCCACAGACACTAGAGGATAGAGAGAGCATGAATAGAATACCATATGCATCTGCAATTGGTTCTATCATGTATGCTATGTTATGTACACGTCCAGATGTAGCATTTGCTTTCAGTGTCACAAGCAGATTCCAATCTAATTTTGGAGAGGAACACTGGGAAGCTGTCAAGAATATTCTTAAGTACTTGAGAAGGACTAAGGATATATTCTTGGTATATGGAAAGGGCAGTTTGGAAGTAAATGGGTATACAGATGCCAGCTTCCAATCTGACAAAGATGATTGTAAATCACAATCTGGTTATGTGTTCATAATGGGAGTAGGAGCAGTTAGTTGGAAAAGTTCCAAACAAGAAACAACTGTTGATTCCACGATGGAAGCTGAGTACATTGCTACTTCAGAAGCAGCCAAAGAAGCAGTCTGGATCAAAAAGTTCATAACCGAACTAGGAGTGGTGCCTAGCATTGTTGATCCGATTCTTTTATATTGTGACAACAATGGAGCCATTGCGCAAGCAAAGGAACCACGGTCTCATCAGCGATCCAAGCATGTTCTCAGATGCTACCATCTCATAAAGGAAATAGTAGCTAGAAATGATGTGAAAATAGAAAGGGTTCCCACAGATAACAATGTGGCGGATCCCCTCACTAAAGCACTTTCCCAGATTAAGCATGATCACCATATAAATAGCATGGGTCTGAGACATATGAGTGATTGGCTCTGGTGCAAGTGGGAGATTGTTAGAGAGTATGCCCTAGAGCCCATGTAATAAGGATGTTTTTCATATGTATGAAATTTATATTCAAAATAAAAGGCATCATTCATTTATTAATGCTATGTTCGAATACATGAGTTTGTAAATCTTAAATTAATAAATGAAGTCCTAGATATTATAAACACAGTGCAAAGGCAATCATGAAGGTGTTAATGATGTGGGATGTCTATTGCATGCAAATGTCTTAATATCTAAATATCCCTAGTCATAGAATTAACAAGATAGGACATTGTTAAATTGGACAGACTAGCACATGTTATGCTTCTTGAATGGTTCAAGCAGTGGTTCTCATAACTGTGATTATGGAAGATAATCAAAGCTAACATTTGGATACTTGTTAGAAGAACAAGTTCATTGGAGACCTGCATAGAGAATCCTCACATGGATATTAAATCTATGTCAGTGAGGAATCTCTTCATAGCGGTTGTGCAAGTATACTTAGACTTTTGATCACCAAAGTTATCTTAAGTAGCAAGTGGTATACTTTGACTCCATAACTGATTACTTCCAACTGGGAGTGAACATAGTTAGGAGATTGGGTATATCATGACCTAGTTGAAGATAGTTGAGTGATTGACAAAGGATTCACCATCCCAGATTTAACAAGGGAAGTTATCTCGCATGATTCTATAATTACCTTGTTCAGAGAATCTCTGGCCAGAGTAATATGCCGAGATGGATGGAGATCCATGAAGGGCATTTTAGGAACAATGGTTAAATTAATAGAACATACATAATTAGATTTATATGAGTTGACAGAAATCCATACTCAAAATCTAATTAAGATAAGAGTGGTGAAAGGAGTAATTGCACGGTAACTGTTTCTATGGAAGGTTACAGTCAAACCACATGACTTTCCTGACATTTGGGTAGTCATGATGCCTAGCTAGAGGCCAATCATGACTTGTATAATGATGTATCAAAATATCAATACAGATTGATAAAATGATTTAAAGGAATTTAAATCATGTGAGTTTTGAATAGAACTCACAATTACATATTATACTGCCAACATAGATAGGAACCCAATAGGTCACACACATATAGAGAAAAGGGAAAAATGGTAAAATAACAAGGATAATAATATTTGATATTATTATAAAGGTAGAGAAGTGAATAAGATAATAATTAATTAAAGAGTTTAATTAATTATGATCAAATAAAATTATCCGCGGAACTTTTGAATAATGTTCTGCAAAATTGGACCTAATTGAAATAATGTATTTTATGATTAATTATTATTATCTTATAAGTGTTATAAGACTACTATAAGTGTTATAGGACTGATATAATAATTAATAGGTCCATTGGAGAAATTATAAAGGGCCAAAGGAATGAAGAAGTTGGAGGAAGCCCTTTAGAAGAAGCCACACGCCAACTCCATACAGAAGGGCTTAGAGGGATTTTTGTTGGACCAAATTAATTTATATATGTTACATAAGTGTTATGGAACTCACATATTTAATTTGGTTGGATTTGGAATCCATTTGGGTATTTAAATTCAATTAGATGCTCAGAGGGCCTAGTTTGTGGATTTTGTGCATAGACTTTTATGAAAAGGATTAAATTGGATTTAATTAAGCCCAAATTATTATAATTAATTCCAGAGGTCTAATTAATAATTCTCCAGCAATTTTAAATAGCCCAATCTCATTAAGGAGTTGGAATTTTAACCTAACTATAAAAGGCCAACTAATGAGAATTAGGGTTAAGTGATTAAAACAAAAAGAAAGTCTTTTTCTCTAATCTCTCTCTCCCTTTTGCTCCAACTCCTAAGCTAGCTCTTGGAAATTTCGGCCAGCCCTAGTTAAACACCAATTTGTTGGTTCAATTTACCCCTCTCTAGTGTGGATTACTCATTGGAGGTGTTCGATTTTGGACACTGTGGTTTGCGACAACCAGGTGCGAAGTAAAATCAACTGTTCAACAAAAATCAAAGGTGATTTTTCTTATTCTCATATAGTTATATTGTCTATTAATGGCAAGATCAGATCTAATGGTTAAAAAAATTTTAAAATTCCACTCATGTATGTGGTGCATGTAACCGTTAAATTCCAACAGCCACTTCATAATCAACGTAAGGACTAAAATGAAAATTTACCACTTAGAATGAAATAAAAGTCAAAAGAAACAAAAATGTTAAAAAATGGAGTTAAATAAGATAAGATATGATGAAAAGAAAATTTAGCGACCAAATGGTAATTTTCAACCATATAGAGAAAAATGTGAATTTAAATCAAGATTGTAAGCAAAAGAAAATTTAAATGGTAATTTAATGTAGTGAAAGAATAAATTTTAAATTAATTAAATGAAATTAACATTAGGGAAAAATTAATTTTACTTAAAGTAGTCATTAAATGAAATTTTGTGTAGTTGTATCCACCACTAGGCAACAAAGTTGTTTAGCGTGTGGTTTATTTTGACTACATGTAGGGACGGGTAAAGTGAAAGCTAGCGAAGGCGGACAACATGGATTGCACATATGAAGACTTTACGGGATATGTGATTTTATGTATATATGTCTTATGTAATGTAACTGGATGTTTGTATTATGGATCATAAATGAACACTAAATAGTAGTAAATGTGTTGATATATGTGATGCGATATTCGTGTTGTGTGGATGAATTGTTGGTTGATATTAGAGTGCAATGTATGTAACTTGAGTGTTGGAGATGGAGGTTGGTATCAAGGAGTGTAATTTTGATCAATTGCAGGTTTGGGTAGCATGAATTATAAGTCGTCTTGCTGCCGAAATTATTCTAAGTGAATAGTAACCTAGAGACATTAAAATGGATATAGAAAACAAAATGTTAACTTAGACTAATGGCTTATCACATAAAATGGGCAATGTAGTTGTATAGCTATATGATAACACGTATAATATTGTATGACATAAGGAAATATCGATAAAGAAGGGTGTAATAGAGATGTTGTCTCATGCCTTTTTGAGGCCTCGAGACTCGACAAATTGGGTTAGATTCCTTGACCATCACAAAGTGACTGATCCACTCATGTACAAAAACCTTAACCTATCCAGGCACTAATAGTGGGATTCCAAGGCGATAATGAGGCAATCCATGACCTGGAGAGTACATAGGGAAATGAAGATAAGTCTCAACTTTGTTGTTGTATGTACAAAAGGCAAAAGGTTTCCATATCTCCTAGAGATCCCTTGGTTCCAAGGGAAGCTCGGTGGAGAGGACGGCGGCATGCATCACATTAAGCATATTATTCATATGTCATATAAGATCATATATTTATTCATGTAACTATCTTCATACATAGTGATCATAATATGCATTTCATTCGTGTCACATGCCAATCTTTTCTCATACATTGTGATCAAAATAAACCATTCTTTCATAATTAATTTGCAAATGCATTCATGCTTTCATGTAAAGTAATCTTGAAATGCATTTCTTTAGTGTATCATATCATTTATTCTTTTATATCATTGCTATCATATCATATCTTTTACATAAAATGTATTTTTATTGTTTTGGTAGTTAGCTTGCATATCGTTATATGGGAGTGGATAATGGGAGCAGTAGGATACTCTAAGGTATCGGCATAAGACACATGCAGTATGTACCTAAAGGTACAATATTCATATAGGAGATATTAAAGTCTTAAAAGCACACCAAATGGGTCTGATGTCATGTAAAATGTCTACCTTTTTATGTGTGTTTTTCTCTTATTTATGTAGTTAAGTATGTAATATTATAAGTGTTTTTACGTGTTTATGTCCAATTTATGTGTTTATGTTTGTTTTTAGGTTAAAATTGGTGAAGTGTGAAGAAAAGGAAGAAGATGGTGGAAATTCGAAGGATAAGATCACGAGTCGTGAAGGAGATCACGACTTGGACAAGAGATCACGACTAGGCAACAGATTCACGAGTAATGAGGAGGCTCACGACTCGTAATGGGGCACGACTTCAGAAGAACTCAAGGAAATCACGACTCGTAAGAAGGCTCACGAGTCGGACAAAGGCGCTGTTTCGCAAACAATGTGTCTTCTGCACCTGATTTTTCAGCCAAACAATATGTCCTTTCAAAAGCAATCTTTGGTGACTTGTCAAGGGACATATCTGTAGAGAAGATACATATATATACATGGGAGAAAAGCACTAAGGAGGATGAAAAAAAATTAAGGAATGTTTTTACTGTTTTCTTAAGAACATTTTTAGTTGTTTTGGTTTATTTGTTTACTTAGTTTTCAAAGGATGACCAAAGAACAAAGCTAAAGGAATAAGGGATATATCAGAAGGTTTAAATAGAAAGTACACCCTGGGGAGTGATGTTTTCTTGTCTCTTATTTCATCTTTATTGTAATTTTGTTTATGGCTAAGTTCTTTTGATACATTATAACTATGTAATTTAAGTTGTTATTCATCTAATTATCTTTGTCTATTGAATGTTTATTTTATTTATGTATGAAGTATGATTTAAGTTTGTTTAAGTCCTTTGATTTGTTTAGTATGCTTGATCACCATATTAAGTATGTTGTCATTTAATTCACAATGAGAGTTGGAATTCTTTGATTGAAAGTTAAATGAATTTACTTAAAGCATTGAATTCACTTAGAGATAAGGAATTCACTTTAAGGGGTTAAAGAATTGGCATAGAACTTCATGGTTTTTATTTATCTCTATAATGACATGAGAATGCTTATAGACTCTAAGTAAGAATATTCTTTATTGACAATGAGAATTGCTTTAAAGAATCTTGGCTAAATTCTCCATTCATATCATCCATACAATTGTTAATTAATTCAAAGATGAACTTGTTTTATTTGGTTATAATGTATGTCTATCCCATCTTTTAAGTAATATATTATCCAAAATTAACTTAATATATTTTAAGTAGTTTAGTATTTACATTAATTGCATGATTTTAATTGAAATTGTTACCTATCCATTTACTTGTTGTTATTTCAATATAAAATTATCTCGTTCCCTTTGAAATGATACCCTACTCATACTATACGCAGTCTAGTGAGACTAAGGGTTCAAATAAATCCCCATCAGATTTTGGCGCCGTTGCCAGGGAACGGCTTGAATGAATTTTTATTGATTGATACAAAAGAGTGGATGTTTTAGGATTGTATGATAGTTATTTTGATGTATGAAATTTTATTTGGCGTTTTGATTGTTTTAGTATTAGAGTTTTTTTTTTGTAATAGTTTTAGACTATAAGTATTTTGTTTTGAATTGTGTAGGGAACTTAGAAGGAAGCTACAAGAGGAATTTAGTTTGCAAGAAGAAGGAGAACAAAGTGTTAAATTGGAGGAAGGTCATAATTTTCCAATTATTGCGGGTGAAGAAAGGAGAACTCTTGGTGATTTTGCGATGCCAAATATTTCGAAAAGTATTGGAGGAATAGTGGCACCGACTATTGCTAATAACAATTTCGAGATCAAGCCGGCTGTCATTCAAATGGTGAAAAATAACCAATTTGGAGGTTTGCAAGGAGAAGACCCTTATGCTCATATCCTTGCTTTTCTTAATGTGTGTGCTACGTTTAAAATTAATGGAGTGAGTAATGATGCCATTAGACTTAGGTTATTTCCGTTTTCTTCAAAAGAAAAGGCTCAAATTTGGCTTGCTAGTATACCTAGTGAGACAATAACTATATGGGACCAATTAAAACAAGCTTTTCTTCATAAGTATTTTCCACCATATAAAACGGCAAAATCTAGAAATCAAATATCTACATTTAAACAATTACCTAATGAAACCATTTATACCTCTTGGGAAAGATTTAAGGAACTTCAAAGGTAATGTCCTCATCATGGCTTGCCGGATTGGATGATTCCTCAAATCTTTTACAATGGGTTAATGGAGGAAAATAGAAATATTGTTAATGCTGCTTCAGGTGGTAAATGGTTAGAGAAACCTGCTAAGGAAGCTGAAACTTTGTTGGAAGAGTTAGCCTCACAAGGCTACATGGGAGAAGAACCCACTATGGCGAAGGCTAAGGGGTTTTTGGAATTGGATTCCATTAATCTTTTAACGGCTAAGGTAGAAGCTTTGACAAAAATGGTAAGTAATTCTCATTCCAATGTTGAAAATGTGAGTCATGTTTGTGAGAAATGTGGTGGACCTCATATGTATGATAATTGTAGTGAGGGGTCTAGTGAGGATGTAAGTTTTGTTCAAGGGAACTATAACCAAAGGATGGGTCAAAATTCTAATTATTATAACCCACAATGGAGAAACCATCCCGTTTTTTCTTGGTCTAACCAAAATGCCCAATTGAACCCTCTTAATAATAATAATCACAATCATACGAACAAGTTACCTAACCCATCACTTTTTCCAAATAAGCTACCTTTTAACTCCCAACAACCTAAATCCCATTTAGAGAATTTGATGGAGCAATTTGTTAATCATCAAATGACTACTAACAAGCAAAATGAGGAACAATTTAGGCAAATAAACACTAAAATTGATCAACTTGTCACTCATAATAAGATGCTTGAAAACCAATTGGCTCAACAAGCTACTTCTAGTGCTAAACCTTTAGGCAAGTTGCCAAGTCAACCTGAGTTTTTGCCTCATGAATCAGTTCAATCCATTATGTTGAGGAGTGGGAAAAATATTGAGAGTAATAGTAAAAGTGATGAGAATCTTTTTGTGAATGATGATCATGTTTTGGATGCAAGTGAAAATGATAATAAGCTTAATGAACCTAAAAAAGAGAACCTCATCTAGGGAAGATGGACCTAAAGTTAATTTGAATGTTTTGCCATTTCCTCAAAGACTCATTAGAAGAAATCTTGATAAGCAATTTGGAAAGTTTTTGAATTATTTGAAGGAACTTACTATAACTATACCCTTTTGTGGATGCCATTAAAGATATGCCTTCATAGGCAAAATTTTTAAAAGAAATTGTGAGTCACAAGGATAAGCTTGAAGATTATGGTTATGTTTCTTTGGTAGAAGAGTCTAAGGCTATGTATTCTAAATACCCACCTAAGCTAAAGGATCCAGGTTGTTTTATGGTTCCTTGTGTTATAGGTAGTACATATTTTGATAACACCCTATGTGATATGGGTGCTAGTGTTAGTCTTATGCCTTACTCAATTTACAAAAAGCTTGATTTAGGTGAGTTAAAGCCTACTAATATGTGCTTATCAATGGCGAATAAATCTATTTCACACCCTATAGGCATATTAGAAAATATTCCAACCAAAGTGGGTAAATTTGTGATTCTTGCTGATTTTGTTGTGTTAGAAATGGATGAAGATCCTGAAATTCCTATTTTGTTTGGTAGGCCTTTCTTAATTACTACTGGGGCTATTTTTGATATGAAAAATGGTAAAATATCTCTTGAGGTTAATGGTGAAAGAATTGAGTTTAATGTTTTTAGCATGATTAAATCTTCACCAATAGAGGTGGTGAATAGAATTGATTCTTATGATATTCTTGATGAGTGTATTGATAATGTTGTGCATGATTGTTTGAGTCAAAATCCTATTGCACCTTATTGTTTGAATGAAAGCTGTAATGAAGTTTTGCAAGTTGCCTCATATCCTTTCCAAGGAAAATTCTCAAGCATTGAGTCTTTGAGAAAGGATGAGGATATGTCATCAAAGACATCTAAGGAGGAAATTAAGCTTGAACTCAAGCCACTACCAATAAGCTTAAGGTACGAATTTCTAGATGCAAATTCTCAATTGCCATTCATTGTTAATTCATCAATTGCTAAGCATGATGTGGATGTTTTACCTGATATTTTACTTGCTCATCGAAATGCTATGGGATATTCAATTAATGATTTAAAAGGGATTGCACCTAAGGTTTGCATGCATAGAATTTTGTTGGAGGAGGATTCTAAGCCGTCTTTTAAGGGTCAAATAAGGCTTAATTCAACTCTTAAAGAGGTTGTGAGGAAGGAAATAATTAAATTGCTTGATAATGGCATAATTTATTCTATAAGTAATAGTAAGTAGGTGAGCCCAATTCAAGTTCTCCCTAAGAAGGGTGGTTTAACTGTAATTCGTAATGATAGCAATGATTTAATTCCTACTAGGACTATCACGGGTTGGCGTATGTGTGTGGACTATAGGAAGTTAAATAAGGCTATAAGAAAGGACCATTTTCCTTTACCCTTTATTGATCAAGTTATTGAAAGATTAGCTAATTTTTCTTACTTTTGCTACTTAGATGGGTTGAGTGGTTTCTATCAAATACCAATTAATCCACATGACCAAGTTATGGAGCATGGTTTGGTTTTAAATTGGGAGAAGTGTCAATTTATGGCTCAAGAGGGCATTGTTTTAGGACATTTAGTTTCTAATAGGGGGATTGAAGTTGATAGAACTAAAATTGAAATAATTGCTAATTTTCCTCCTCCTAAAAATGTTAGAGATGTTAGAAGCTTTCTAGGCCATGCTAGTTTTTATAGGAGGTTTATCAAAGATTTTTCTAAGGTAGCTAAACCCTTATGCACATTGCTAGGTAAAGAAGTTGATTTTCATTTTGATGAGGCATGTCTTAAATCTTTTGAAACTCTTAAACATGCTCTTGTCACTTTACCGGTGTTACAACCACCAAATTGGGATCAACCTTTTGAATTGTTGTGTGATGCTAGTAATTATACGGTAGGGGCTGTTTTAGGCCAAAGAATTGATGGAAAGCCTTATATTATTTATTATGCTAGTAAGTTATTAGATAATGCCCAAATTAACTACTCCACAACTGAAAAAGAACTCTTGGCTATTGTGTATGCTTTTGATAAATTTAGGGCTTATCTTGTAGGGCAAAAAGTCATTGTCTATTCAGATCATGCTGCCCTTAAGTACCTTTTGGGTAAGAAAGATGCTAAGCCTAGATTGTTGAGATGGATTTTAATGTTACAAGAGTTTGATTGGGAAATAAGAGATAAAAAAGGGAAGGAGAATTTAGTTGCGGACCATTTATCTAGGTTGACCCCGTGTGTTTTGCAAGATAATGATGATGGGGTACCTATTGATGAAGCTTTTCATGGAGAACATCTTTTTAATGTGGTTTCTAAGGAAGTTCCTTAGTTTGCTGATATAGCAAACTACCTAGTGAGTGGTATGCTTCTTTATGATTTAGATTATAGGCAAAGGAAGAAATTCCTTCATGATGTGAAGTTTTACTATTGAGAAGAACCTTTATTATATAGGAGATGTGCTGATGGATTGATTAGGAGGTGTCTTCCTCATGAAGAAGTTGGTGAAGTATTAGCTCATTGTCATTCTTATGCTGTAGGTGGTCACTTTTGGGTTTCTAAGATAGCTTCTAAGGTTTTACAAGTTGGTTTTTGGTGGCCTATATTGTTTAAGGATGTTAAGGACTTTGTATTAAGTTGTGATAAGTGTCAAAGAATGGGAAATTTGTCTAGGAGGAATGAAATGCCTTTACATGGTATTTTAGAAGTTGAATTGTTTGATGTTTGGGGTATGGACTTTATGGGACCATTTCCTAGTTCTTTAGGGAATAGGTATATTTTAGTAATGGTGGATTATGTATCTAAGTGGGTGGAAGCAATTCCAACCATTGCTAATGATGCCAAGGTGGTTAAGAAGATGCTTAAGAAAGTTATATTTCCTAGATTTGGAACACCTAGGGCCATTATTAGTGATGGTGGGTCTCATTTTTGTAATAAAGTTATAGAGCAATTATTGAGGAAGTATAATGTGACTCATAAAATTGCTACGCCTTATCATCCCCAAACTAGTGGACAAGTTGAGATTAGCAATAGAGAGCTTAAGTGGATTTTAGAGAAAACTGTCTCTAGGTCAAAAAAAGATTAGGCACTTAGGTTAGAAGATGCTCTTTGGGCATATAAAACAGTTTTCAAAACTCCTATGGATCTTACACCTTATCAATTGGTTTATGGTAAATCTTGTCATTTGCTGGTTGAGATTGAACATAAAGCTTATTGGGCCACTAGGGTGTTAAATTTTGATATGCAACAAGTTGGTAGGAAGAGATTGTTTCAATTACAAGAGTTAGAGGAACTTCGTATGAATGCTTATGAAAATGCCAAGTTATATAAAGAATGAACTAAATTATGGCATGATAAACATGTACTAAAGAAAGAATTTCAAGTTGGTGACATGGTTTTGTTGTATAATTCTCGATTGAAGCTTTTTCCTAGAAAATTAAGGTCTAGATGGTTGGGACCTTTCAAAGTTGTTCAAGTTTTTACTTATGGGGCTGTTGATATTGCTAATGATAAAGGGGAGGTTTTTAAGGTTAATGGACATAGATTAAAGCCTTATTTCATTAGTGAAGCATTGGTTCCTACTCACAAAGTTTCTTTGATGAATTCTTCTTTTGCATACTCCTAATATGATTATTATTTTTCCTTAGTTCTTTTAGTTTGAATTTATTTATTTTCTAATTTGATTGTAGACTACATATTATGTTTTATATAGTTTTTATGTTCCTTAGCTTATTCTTCTTTGTTACTTTAACTTTTGGCTCAAGTTTGGTCAGATTTTGCAGAAAATTAGAGAAGTACATCATGTTCACGGGTGCATCACGACTCATGATTGTGTTCACGAGTGTTCCAGAGGCTTTATTTATTCAGTCGTGAGTAGACTCACTAGTCGTGAACATCTTCACGAGTATTCCAAAGACTTAATCCATTCAGTCGTGACCAGAATCACTAGTCGTTAAGGGTATCACGTGTAATACAGAGGCGTAGGGCTCACGAGTCGTGAAGTACGTACCGACTCGTGAGGATTTCTATTTTTGCCTATCCCTATTTCTTTCACGAGTCATGAGATTCATACCGAGTCGTGAACATTGCTTCCTTAATACCAAATGAATTATTTTCATGAGTCGTGAGAGTTAGTGTAAGCCCTAGCCCCAATACATTGTAACGAAACACTTGAAATTAATAAAATGAGGCATTTGTTTCATCCTTTGTATTCCTGTGCATATCAATTGATAAAACTATCCAAGAATGTCGTTTCGGTTTAAGTTATCATGTGTGAGGCACATGGATTGTAAGACCTTGAAACAAATGAGACATCATTCTAAATATCCCTAGTCAGTCATTGTTATGGGAATAACAAATGAATTAAGACTAGTATGCTCTCTCTGATCTTATGAGTTCTGTCTTACGGATCATTAGGACAAGAGTGTCAATCAG
This sequence comes from Excoecaria agallocha, assembly GCA_037975025.1. NCBI lineage: Eukaryota > Viridiplantae > Streptophyta > Magnoliopsida > Malpighiales > Euphorbiaceae > Excoecaria > Excoecaria agallocha. Next base: position 21,771,198 of record CM075814.1, on the reverse strand, counting down.
AGATCATAGATACATGTTAAAGAACATGGTATCTGGATTCGATCCGCTCATGAGAATACTACATGGTACAAGTCATAAGTGTTTCTCATATGCAAGTTTTGTATCAGAGTTCTTAGACCTGAAATCTCTATGAAACTCTTTATGAATTACTGTGTACTTTGACATACACCTAACGTGCTCGTAACAGAGTGACAAGTACGGGTATGATTGGGTATGCACTGATTTATGTTAGAGAGCATGAGAGAAGTGAAGGGATTACCCCTCTCGATAAGAGAGAAAAATATCACCGGCCACTTGATCAGTGAACTGAGAAGTGTATGGCCATACCGAGATGAAATAATGAGTAATCATTATTTATCTGAGAGTTCAGTGTCACTGGAATATCAAGAAAGGAATTAATATATATAAGGATGACTAGTTCCATGCCTTATATTAATTCTGATATTTATGGGTAAGGGACTATGTGAAATTGCATTAGGTCACCAAATGCCATATGCATTTTCATTTAATTTGGAATGCTATAATATCTTGCTAGAGAATATATATAGCCTTTGAATTAATTTATTAATTCATTGCCAACATTAAATGGACCTATAGGATCGCACACAAAGCATTGGGCTTAAAATATTTAAATTAAGTATTGAGCATTAATTTGGGCTTTTAATTAAAGTCAAATTAATGTATGTAATGGGTTATAATATTGCTATTGGGCTTTGGTCCATGAGAGAGAAATTCAGCCCACAAGTTTTAATTTCAATTAATTAATTATGTTACATTAATTAAGTTAATTGAGTATTAAAGCCTAAAGGAATTTAAATTAAATCAAATCACTTAAATATATATAATGAAGTGGCCGAAATTCCAAGATGGAATTCAAGGAATTTCGGCACATGCAATTAAGTTATATTAAGTGATTTTATTTAATTAAATGTCTTATGTTTTATTTCAAATTTGAATTTAAATTCAAAGGAGTTTAATTCAAAATATATTACTTATCTTTAGGAAGTGATAGAGTTTGAATTAATCATCTTAGGATGGTTGAATTCAGATCAAAGACTTGCCAAAGGATAAGCATATATATTAAAAGAAATAAAACCCTAAACCTAATTTTTTTGTGGCATGAATAGTAACTCATGAATAGTAACTCGTGAATAGTGACTCTCTCTCTCTTAATTCTTTTGTTCAATTTTTCACAAGGAGAAATGATTGTTCCTCATTCTCTTGTGTTATTGAGCAGTAATAGCAATCTAAAGAAGTACAAAATCAAGTTTTGTAGCTTCAAACTATAACCCTTACACAATACCGAAAAAGAGATATAGCAATCTCGTTTTTAAGCCGACGGTGCAATTGTGTGTGTGAGAATAGAGGGAGTGGTGCAAAAGGCTATTCCTTGGCATTGGTGATCGAGATCAAAGGTGGACAAAGCCATCTTAGTTGCTGGTCATCATCGGAATAAGTGTTTTAAAAGGCATCAAAAGTTGTATGTTCGATAACCCTAAAATTGTATGTTTCGATTCTATCTTTGGATATGTATGGTATGTATGATAAAATTTTTGTTTTTCTGCTGTGCTATCATGATTATCATACCATGTCATATTCCATCAGTGGTATCAGAGCCTAGACATGCTTATTTTAGTGCTTTAGATGCATGAAAAAATTAATTAAAAATCGTTATTTTGAAAACATGCAAATCTGAAATTTTCTGTTTTGAGTTTTTTGCATTGTTTTGGTGTAAAAATGATTTTAATTGATTATATAGGTATTATAATTAATATGACATGTTAATATACTGTCCTGAGATGTTATTAGGGCTGGTAATGGTCGGATTTAATTATTTATACCTGATGGTACATGTTAATTATGAAACTAGGTGCTAGTTGGCATGTTAATTGCTAGTTTAACAACTAGTTTTCAAAATTAAATGTAAAAACGTTTTTGGCATGTTTGTAAGTGATATTTAAAGATTAATTATCAGGTCTGGACATATTTTAAATTTGGTTTTAATTCTGGTCCATGACAATTTAATTGATTAATTTTAAAATCACTTAAAACAATGACTAGTTTGTGTTTGTTACATGTTTAATCAACATTGTTTGCTTTGTTTTGATTAAAATGGTAAAAACACATTTAGATTAAAATGGTACAGAATATTAAATCAATATTTATGGACTTATTTAGAATATTAAATGACTCATAAAATTGATTTAAATGTTTGAGCATTTCATGGCATTACATAAGCATTAAACAACTAGTTTTGTTGTTTGTTTGTTTTTGCATGAATGCCGTGTGTTATTATATGTGTTCTTCATGATTTTATTTTTAATTCATGTTAGCACATATTATATGTATTTTTAATGTTTATGGGCTGTATGACATAAAATTAAAAATGGCAAAATTGGAAATTATACTAGAGTTGATTTATGGCACAAATCTAACTAGTTTGTGTTTTGGGCTTTTAAGAGAACTTATTCAATAAGAGGATTTAGTCCATTGGGCTTCGGCCCAGGCCCATCACGGGGTCTTCTCTTAAAGGTTCAAGTACACAATTTCCATTAATGGGCTTGGCTAAATTGATTAAAATTGGACTTTGTCTGATCCATGAATGCTATGTATATTTATTTGCTTGTTTGGTGTGATGAATGGATATGCATGGTGCATTCATGGGTCCTAGGTTTTTGTAATTAAATATGGCCTGCATGCCATTATATTTTATTGTAAAAGTTTCATTTATTTCTTAGAATAGAATTTATTTGAAGACTTTGTAAATCAAGACGAAGCCCACCGGAGTGGAGAAGCCCAACTCGAAGATTCTTATGTAATAGTATAGAATCTTAGTTGTAAGTTTTTGGGCCCATGTTTGTCACGCTTTACTTTATGCAATTATATATATATATGCATGCTATGTATGGATGACAAAGCGTATGCCATGTAAGCCGTAATAAAATGAATCCCTAAAAAATAGTAAGTCACAAAGTTGCCTTCCTAATTCGAAACATGTCAAGGCATCGATCATCGGTCACGTAGACTAGGAGTCCTAGATGCGCCCGATTATCTTTGTGAGGCATGGGTTGTGAATGTAGGTTGGACTTAACATGGAATGGGATGCTCGGACCTAGGCAACTAATAAATGGGTTGTGCTATAACATCTCAAGATGTTAACCCATTTGATCCAAGAGTCATGTACGAGACATGATTGGAGTTTTCCTACCTAAGTAACTTAACTTGTTAGGTGTACAAGCTCAGCTTGACTAATAAGTTGTTGTGAAAAGTGGATCTTGGCCCACATTAAATCACTAACGCGAATTATTTAAAGGGATATTAATTCGGTTTGTGGGATCATAAATAAGACCTCATTTAATCTTGCTAAATTTTATTGTAGATTGAAAATGGCATCTTCAAACAACAATTTCTCATTGCGATCAGTCCTTGAAAAGGACAAATTAAATGGCACCAATTTCATAGACTGGTCTCGAAACTTAAGAATAGTTCTTAAGCAAGAGAAAAAGTCGTATGTTTTGGATGCACCCTTGCCTGAAGAACCAGGAAGGAACGCCTCTGCGGTTCAAAAGGAAACTTTTGAGACCAAGAAGAGCGACTCCAACGATGTGACCTGTCTGATGCTGGCCACTATGGTGCCTGACTTGCAAAAGCAATTTATGGACCAAGAGGCTTATGCGATCATGGTGCACCTCAAGGAGATGTTCCAAGAGCAAGCTCGTCACGAGAGGTTCGTGACAACAAAGGCATTAATTTCTTGCAAGATGGCTGAGGGTACACCTGTTAGTACCCATGTACTAAAGATGAAAGGGTATCTTGATACTCTTGAGAAGCTTGAGGTACTAGTGCCAAAGGAATTGGCCACTGACTTGATCTTAGGATCATTGCCTGCTGCTTATGATCCATTTGTGATGAATTATAACATGCATGCAATGAACAAGTCAGTCACTGAGCTTCATGGGATGCTTAAGAATGCTGAAGAGAACATTCGAAAGACCAATCCCGTACTTATGGTTCAAAAGGGAATTAAGAAGGGAACCGCTAAGGGAAAGGGAAAGGGAAAGGCAAAACCCAAGTCAAGTGGGAGTGCACCTCAGGCCCAATCCAAGCCCAAGGCGCCAAAACTCAAAGAGAGTGAGAGCACTTGCTTCCATTGCAACAAGATAGGGCATTGGAGGAAGAATTGCGCTCTCTTCAAGGAAGAACAAAAGAAGAATGGAACCAAGGCGTCCAGTTCTGGTATTTTTGTTGTTGAAATTAACCTTTCTATTTCTACCACTTGGGTATTGGATACCGGTTGTGGTTCTCACATTTTTTCAAATGTGCAGGGGCTAAGAAATAGGTGGTTACTTGGGAAGAATGAAGTGGACCTCCGTGTGGGGAATGGAGCACGAGTTGCTGCCATGGAGATAGGCGACTATCACCTCACTTTACCTTCCGGACTTTGTATTGTTTTGAATAATTGTTATTATGTGCCTGCTATGAGCAGAAACATTATTTCAGTTTCATGTTTAGATAATGATGAATTTGATTTTGTTATTAAAAATGGCAATGCTCATATTCGTCGCTAAGGCATTTCTTATGGCAATGCCATGTTGCAAAATGGCCTTTATATCCTTGATTTACAAAACAAAGAGTCGATATACAACATTAATACAAAGAGGGTTAAATCAAACGAATTGAACCCTACTTACTTTTGGCATTGTCGTTTAGGACATGCAAACGAAAAACGCATTTCAAGACTCCACAAAACTGGAGTGCTTGGGTCATTCGACTTAGAGTCTTATGACACATGCAAGCCATGTTTGCATGGAAAAATGACAAAGAGTCCTTTTAATAAAAAAGGTGAAAGGACTAATGGCTTATTGGAACTAATACATACCGATGTATGTGGACCTTTAAGTACACATGCTAGAGGTGGTTTTAGCTACTTCGTGACATTCACAGATGACTTCAGTAGATATGGCTATGTCTATCTAATGAAGTACAAGTCTAAAACTTTTGAGAAATTCAAAGAGTTTAAGTACGAAGTAGAAAACCAATTTGGCAAAAGTATAAAAGCCATTCGATCAGATCGAGGTGGCGAATACTTAAGCCAAGAGTTTGACAGTCATTTAAAGGAGTGTGGTATTATTTCACAACTCACTCCTCCTGGAACACCGCAATGGAATGGTGTGTCCGAAAGGAGAAATCAAACTCTGTTGGACATGGTTCGATCTATGATGAGTAAAACTAATCTTCCTATCTCTTTTTGGGGTTATGCATTAGAAACTGCTGCGTTTCTATTGAACCGTACTCCAACTAAAGCAGTTGAGAAGACACCATACGAGGTATGGACTGGGAAAGAACCCAATATGTCTTTTCTCAAGATTTGGGGCTGTGAAGCACATGTTAAGAAATTAACATCTGACAAACTAGAGTCCAAATCGACTGTCTGCTTGTTTGTGGGCTATCCTAAAGAAACAAAGGGATACTACTTTTACTCACAAGTCGAGAACAAAGTATTTGTTGCTCGCAAGGCTGTTTTCTTGGAAAAGGAGTTCCTTCTCAAGAAAGACAGTGGGAGTAAAGTAGAACTTGGAGAAATTCAAGCGCCACAAACTCTTATAGAGGATGGTTTGGAAATGGGATCAAGTTCACAACCAATTGTGGAACAAGAACCCATTACACAAGAACCTAGAAGGTCGGGTAGGGTACGTCAGGAGATTGAGAGATATGGATTTCTAATCACTGACAGTGACACTATTGAGTTAGTAGATCGTGAGGATCCTACTACCTATCGAGAAGCTATTGAGAGCCCAGACTCGGAAAATTGGCTTGAAGCCATGAAATCCGAGATGCAATCAATGTACGATAACCAGGTTTGGACCTTGGTTGATCCACCAGAAGGTGCTAAGGTAATTGAATGCAAGTGGTTATTCAAACTAAAAGCTGATAAGACCTACAAAGGTAGACTAGTAGCAAAAGATTTTCGACAAACTCATGGTATAGACTATGACGAGACCTTTTCGCCTGTAGTCATGCTCAAGTCCATTAGGATCTTGCTTGCCATAGCTGCATATCATGATTATGAGATATGGCAAATGGATGTCAAAACTGCTTTCCTTAACGGAAATTTACTTGAGGATGTGTATATGACACAGCCTGAAGGTTTTGTCAATCCCAAGCATCCTAAGAAGGTATGCAAGCTTCAAAAATCCATTTATGGATTAAAGCAAGCATCCCGAAGTTGGAATCTTCGTTTTGATGAGGCAGTCAAAGAATTTGACTTCATCAAGAACGAGGATGAGCCTTGTGTGTACAAGAAGGTTAGTGGGAGCATAGTAGTGTTTCTGGTCCTATATGTGGACGACATCCTTCTCATTGGGAATGATATTCCAACATTGCAAAAGGTTAATCAATGGTTGGGAAAATGTTTCTCAATGAAAGACTTAGGTGAAGCCGAAACAATACTTGGTATTCGAATCTATAGAGATAGATCGAATCGGCTTTTGGGACTAAGTCAAGAAAAGTACATAGACAAAGTACTAAAGCATTTTAGTATGGGAGACTCAAAGAAAGGGTACATACCTTTGGCTTTGGGAGTTCCTTTGACTAAAGAACAGTGCCCTAAAACCAAGGAGGAAAGGGACAACATGAGTAGAATCCCATATGCATCTGCTATTGGATCTATCATGTATGCTATGTTATGTACTAGGTTGGATGTTGCTCATGCACTGAGTATAACCAGTAGGTTTCAGCAAGACCCTGGTGAGAAGCACTGGTCTGCTGTAAAAGGGATCCTTAAGTACCTGCGAAGGACTAAGGATCACTTCTTGGTGTATGGTGGTCAAGAAGAGCTCGTCATACAAGGATATGCCGATGCTGCTTTTCAGACCAGCACTCAGGATTCTAGATCGCAATCTGGATTTGTTTTTGTTTTAAACGGTGGTGCTGTCAGCTGGAGAAGCTCAAAGCAAGAGACCATTGCCGACTCAACTACAGAATCTGAGTATATTGCAGCAAGTGAGGCTGCAAAAGAGGCTGTTTGGATTAAAAATTTCATTAATGGATTAGGAGTGGTCCCAAGCATCCTAGATCCATTAGAAATTTTCTGTGACAATAACGGGGCCATCGCACAGGCAAAGGAGCCCTGATCACACCAGAAATCCAAACACATACTCAGAAGGTACCACCTGATCAGAGAAATCATTGATCGTGGGGACGTCAAGGTTAGCAAGATAGCAAGTGAAGACAATGTAGCAGATCCTTTGACGAAACAGTTACGTCCAAATCTGCACAAGGCTCATTTGAGAGCGTTCGGTCTTAGGGCTATGCCCAATTGGGACTAGTGCTAGTGGGAGATTGTTAGTGTAAGCACTAGCCCCAATACATTGTAACGAAACACTTAAAATTAATAAAATGAGGCATTTGTTTTATCCTTTGTATTCCTGTGCATATCAATTGATAAAACTATCCAAGAATGTCATTTCGGTTTAAGTTATCATGTGTGAGGCATATGGATTATAAGACCTTGAAACAAATGAGACATCATTCTAAATATCCCTAGTCAGTCATTGTTATGGGAATAACAAATGAATTAAGACTAGTATGCTCTCTCTGATCTTATGAGTTCTGTCTTACGGATCATTAGGACAAGAGTGTCAATCAGAGATCATAGATACATGTTAAAGAACATGGTATCTGGATTCGATCCGCTCATGAGAATACTACATGGTACAAGTCATAAGTGTTTCTCATATGCAAGTTTTATATCAGAGTTCTTAGACCTGAAATCTCTATGAAACTCTTTATGAATTACTGTGTACTTTGACATACACCTAACGTGCTCGTAACAGAGTGACAAGTACGGGTATGATTGGGTATGCACTGATTCATGTTAGAGAGCATGAGAGAAGTGAAGGGATTACCCATCTCGATAAGAGAGAAAAATATCACCGGCCACTTGATCAGTGAACTGAGAAGTGTATGGCCATACCGAGATGAAATAATGAGTAATCATTATTTATCTAAGAGTTCAGTGTCACTGGAATATCAAGAAAGGAATTAGTATATATAAGGATGACTAGTTCCATGCCTTATATTAATTCTGATATTTATGGGTAAGGGACTATGCGAAATTGCATTACGTCACCAAATGTCATATGCATTTTCATTTAATTTGGAATGTTATAATATCTTGCTAGAGAATATATATAGCCTTTGAATTAATTTATTAATTCATTGCCAACATTAAATGGACCTATAGGATCGCACACAAAGCATTGGGCTTAAAATATTTAAATTAAGTATTGAGCATTAATTTGGGCTTTTAATTAAAGTCAAATTAATGTATGTAATGGGTTATAATATTGCTATTGGGCTTTGGTCCATGAGAGAGAAATTCAGCCCACAAGGTTTAATTTCAATTAATTAATTATGTTACATTAATTAAGTTAATTGAGTATTAAAGCCTAAAGGAATTTAAATTAAATCAAATCACTTAAATATATATAATGAAGTGGCCGAAATTCCAAGATGGAATTCAAGGAATTTCGGCACATGCAATTAAGTTATATTAAGTGATTTTATTTAATTAAATGTCTTATGTTTTATTTCAAATTTGAATTTAAATTCAAAGGAGTTTAATTCAAAATATATTACTTATCTTTAGGAAGTGATAGAGTTTGAATTAATCATCTTAGGATGGTTGAATTCAGATCAAAGACTTGCCAAAGGATAAGCATATATATTAAAAGAAATAAAACCCTAAACCTAATTTTTTTGTGGCATGAATAGTAACTCATGAATAGTAACTCGTGAATAGTGACTCTCTCTCTCTCTTAATTCTTTTGTTCAATTTTTCCCAAGGAGAAAGGATTGTTCCTCATTCTCTTGTGTTATTGAGCAGTAATAGCAATCTAAAGAAGTACAAAATCAAGTTTTGTAGCTTCAAACTATAACCCTTACACAATACCGAAAAAGAGATCTAGCAATCTCGTTTTTAAGCCGACGGTGTAATTGTGTGTGTGAGAATAGAGGGAGTGGTGCAAAAGGCTATTCCTTGGCATTGGTGATCGAGATCTAAGGCGGACAAAGCTATCTTAGTTGCTGGTCATCATCGGAATAAAAGTTTTAAAAGGCATCAAAAGTTGTAAGTTCGATAACCCTAAAATTGCATGTTTCGATTCTATCTTTGGATATGTATGGTATGTATGATAAAATTTTTGTTTTTCCACTGTGCTATCATGATTATCATACCATGTCATATTCCATCAGTGAGGTACATGCCGACTCGTGAAGCTTTGTTCCACAAGTTACGAGTCGCAATTTTAACTTCCTGATTTTATTTTCTTTCATTTTTATTTCTTTATTTTACTTTTATTTCTTCTAATTAGGAGTATTATCGGTTTTAATTTGCTTAACTGCTCTTTATTAACTTCCATTTAAGAGAGGGAACGGTTATAATTTCAAATTAGGGTTTTTAAACGACATACCTTTTCATTTTTCCCTCATTCTTCTATAAAAACTGTCGTTGGTTTCCTTTTCATTTTTTTTACATTTTCTCTTCATTTACTCTTCTCGTAACTTCTTGATCTTTCAACTATAACTTCTATTCTCTGCTACCTCACGAGTCGTTACACAAGTTCCAACATCTTCTTCTTCTTTTCTCTGTTTTATTTTCTCTTCAACAACAATGGTTAGGACAAAGAACGTTTCAGCATCAAGGGGTCAGCAAGGAGGAGATGAACCACCACTTCAGAGCTTACAGACAAATTTTGGTTCACCATTCCCTCTTTTCTCCATTCATGAAGGTAACAGGTTCCTTGTTTTAAAAGATAGAGCACATTATCAATGTACGTTTTTTCCTAACTCTTTGCTTGAAAGTGTGGGTGTTCTTGATGAAGTGAATGAGATATTGTCTGCATGTGGTCTCTTGAGGTTTGTTAATATGCATGAGCAGTTCTACACTGACTTAGTCTTGGAGTTTTACACAAATTTTAAAGAAAATGCTGATAATTCTAGGCTTGTAGACTTTCGCTTGAATGGTGTTGATCATACTCTTACTTATTTCATGATGCATCGAATCTTTGGCTTTATCCCAAATGGTTTATGTACCCCTCCTAAGAGTTATAAACCTAATGATTTTTGGAACTTTCTTACTGGTTTGACTACACCTTATAGGGCTAGAGAGGCCAAATCCATTTTTATATCGGACTTGAAATACTGGATTTTGCATAAGATTCTTGCCTCCATTGTCTTCAACAAGCATGAGTTTAATCGAGTTTCAAGTCATGAACTTTTCTTGATGTGGTGTGTGCATAACAATAAGTCTATTTGTTGGTCTTATTGGATTTTCAAGCAATTATTGAATTGTGTTAGTCGCCCGGAGTCCCCTATTACACATGGACATGTTATTACTGCTATTGCTAGGAGTATTGATATTGATTTGCGCATTTATGATGGTGTACTTCCATGCATATATTTTTCTAAGCATTTATTTATAAGAGGTGAAGTCATTAACAATTCTTTTCAATACATACCACCTATATATCGTTCTTGTTGGAATGAACTTCCTGGTACTTCTACTCCACAGGTGGCTAATATGGAAAGTACTTCGGAAGAGTCAAGGCCAATGGAACAAGGGCCTAGTGATGATCCTATGGCGGGTACACCTAGCCATTCACCTGTTTTCACACCAACTGCTGGATCTTCTTTGAATATCACCACTTCCATGTTCAATCAGTTGCTACATGGTCAATCCGCCATCCAAAGTCAATTGACTTCCTTGGAGCAAACCACCACTCAATTAGTTCATAGTCAACGCCGCCTTGAGCACAAGGTGGACGCTTTCATTGCCCAATCGGGCTACGTGGTTGTTTCGCCTCCAACTTCACCATGATTTGAGGGGAGTTTTTCTTTCCTCTATGCTTTTGTTTATTTTTTATTTTCTTTTTATTTGTGTGTTTGAATTGTTTCTCCACATTGAGGACAATGTGTATTCTAAGTGTGGGGGAGCACTTGTGTGTGTTGTTGTTTGTTTATCTTTTTCTTTATTTAGACTAACTTTTATAGTGAGTTTTGTTATAAGTATTGCTCATATTATATGTAATATAGGTTGTTATGAAGATTCATTTACCTTTTACACTCATTTGATTAGTTTTTCAAGATTTTTGGCATGTGTTTTATTTTTTTACGTTATCTCTTTTTACTTCTTTTAACATTTTAGGTTATTTAGTCTCTTCATTAACTATGCTTTAAGGTTAGAATATGCTCATTTAGCTTAAGATTTTAGGATTTTAGTTGCTTCATGGAAACTATAGCCATAATACTTACCTTTAGGCCTTTCAATAATGGATGAGGACTAGAAAACAACAAAAGAAAGAAAGTAAGAAAAATAATGAAAGTAAATAAAATAAAGCAAGATGCATACTCAAAAGCTTAATTAAGTATGGGATGGAGCGTAAAATGCACCCATTACTACATTCTCTTGCTATTCATGGGATAAAGTTTAAAAGTATACCCATGCAAAAGAAAAGAAAAAGATGAAAAACATAGTCTAAAAATGCCATGAGATGGGTTTAAAAGGTATGTATGCTTTTTAAATGTCCAAAAAGGCAACTATAGTCTTAGGATTTTAGGCTTTATGATCATTATTCTCTCTTGAGCATGGTTAATCTTGAGACTTTATATTCTTGATGTTGAATTTAGTAAACTTAGATGACTTGATGATTTAAGATGTATGTTTTAAGTCTGATGTACTAATATTTTTAGTGTTAAGGTGTTTGAATTCATATCAATCTTATCTTAAGTGACAATTAAGCAATGCGTTATAATGTAACTTACTTAGTTTGACTTGAGATTAAATTTTCTCACTTTTCTCTTGCTTGGGGACAAGCAAGGTTTAAGTGTGGGGGAATTTGATGTCATGTAAAATGTCTATCTTTTTATGTGTGTTTTTCTCTTATTTATGTAGTTAAGTATGTAATATTATAAGTGTTTTTATGTGTTTATGTTTGTTTTTAGGTTAAAATTGGTGAAGTATGAAGAAAAGGAAGAAGATGGTGGAAATTCGAAGGAGAAGATCGCGAGTCGTGAAGGAGATCACGACTAGGCAACAGATTCACGAGTAGTGAGGAGGCTCACGACTCGTAATGGGGCATGACTTTAGAAGAACTCAAGGAAATCACGAGTCGGACAAAGGCGCTGCTTCGCAAATAATGTGTCTTCTGCACCTGATTTTTCAGCCAAACAATATGTCCTTTCAAAAGCAATCTTTCGTGACTTGTCAAGGGACATATCTGTAGAGAAGATACATATATATACATGGGAGAAAAACACTGAGGAGGATGAAAAAAAATTAAGGAATGTTTTTACTGTTTTCTTAAGAACATTTTTAGTTGTTTTGGTTTATTTGTTTACTTAGTTTTCAAAGGATGACCAAAGAACAAAGCCAAAGGAATAAGAGATATATCAGAAGGTTTAAATAGAAAGTACACCCTGGGGAGTGATGTTTTCTTGTCTCCTATTTCATCTTTATTGTAATTTTGTTTATGGCTAAGTTCTTTTGATACATTATAACTATGTAATTTAAGTTGTTATTCATCTAATTATCTTTGTCTATTGAATGTTTATTTTATTTATGTATGAAGTATGATTTAAGTTTGTTTAAGTCCTTTGATTTGTTTAGTATGCTTGATCACCATATTAAGTATGTTGTCATTTAATTCACAATGAGAGTTGGAATTCTTTGATGGAAAGTTAAATGAATTTACTTAAAGCATTGAATTCACTTAGAGATAAGGAATTCACTTTAAGGGGTTAAAGAATTGGCATAGAACTTCATGGTTTTTATTTATCTCTATAATGACATGAGAATGCTTATAGACTCTAAGTAAGAATATTCTTTATTGACAATGAGAATTGCTTTAAAGAATCTTGGCTAAATTCTCCATTCATATCATCCATACAATTGTTAATTAATTCAAAGATGAACTTGTTTTATTTGGTTATAATGTATGTCTATCCCATCTTTTAAGTAATCTATTATCCAAAATTAACTTAATATATTTTAAGTAGTTTAGTATTTACATTAATTGCATGATTTTATTTGAAATTGTTACCTATCCATTTACTTGTTACGAGCACGTCAGGTGTATGTCAAAGTATACAGTAATTCATAAAGAGTTTCATAGAGATTTTAGGTCTAAGGACTCCGATGCAAAACTTGCATATGAGAAACACTTATGACTTGTACCATATAGTGTTCTCATGGATGGATCGAATCCAGATACCATGTTTTAAACATGTATCTATGATCTCTGATTGACACTCTTATCCTTATGATCCGTAAGACAGAACTCATCTTATCAGAGAGAGTATACTAGTCTTAATTCATTTGTTATTCCCATAACAATGATTGACTAGGGATTTTTAGAATGAAGTCTCATTTGTTTCAAGGTCTTACAACCATGTGCGCACACATGATAACTCAAACTGAAACTATATTCTTAGATAGTTCTATCAATTGATATGCACAGGAATACAATAGATAAAACAAATGCCTCATTTATTAACTAAAGTGTTTTATAACAATGCATTGGGGCTAGGGATTACACTAACAATCTCCCACTAGAACTAGTCCTAATTGGGCATAGCCCTAAGTCCGAATGCTCTCAAATGAGCTTCGTGCAAATTTGGATGCAACTATTTCATCAAAGGATCAACTACATTGTCTTCACTTGCTATTTTGCTAACCTTGATGTCCCCATGATCAATGATCTCTCTGATCAAGTGGTACCTCCTGAGTATATGTTTGGATTTCTGGTGTGACCAGGGCTCTTTAGCCTGTGCGATGGCCCCGTTGTTGTCACATAAACTTTCTAATGTATCTAGGATGCTTGGGACCACTCCTAATCCAGAAATGAAATTTCTAATCCAAACAGCCTCTTTTGCAGCCTTGCTTGCTACAATATACTCAAATTTTGTAGTTGAGTCGGCAACGGTCTCTTGCTTTGAGCTTTTCTAGCTGACAGCACCACCGTTCAAAACAAAAACAAACCCAAATTGCAATCTTGAATCCTGATTGTTGGTCTGAAAAGCAGCATCGGCATAACCTTGTATGACGAGCTTTTCTTGACCACCATATACTAAGAAGTGATCCTTAGTTCTTCGCAGGTACTTTTGAATCCCCTTTACAGTAGACTAGTGTTTCTCACCAAGGTCTTACTAAAACCTACTTGTTATACTCAGTGCATGAGCAACATCCAACTTAGTACATAACATAGCGTACATGATAGATCTAATAGCAGATGCATATGGGATTCTACTCATGTTTTCCCTTTCTTCTTTGGTTTTAGGGCATTGTTATTTAGTTTAAGGATCTCCCAAAGCCAAAGGTAAGTACCCTTTCTTTGAGTCTCCCATACTAAAATGCTTTAGTACTTTGTTTATGTACTTTTCTTGACTTAGTCCCAAAAGCGGATTCGATCTATCTCTATAGATCTGAATACTAAGTATTGTCTCGGCTTCACCTAAGTATTTCATTGAGAAACATTTCCCCAACCATTGCTTAACCTTTTGCAATGTTAGAATGTCATTTCCAATGAGAAGGATGTCATCCACATATAGGACCGAAAATACTATTATCTCCCACTAAACTTCTTGTACACACAAAGCTCATCTTCGTTCTTGATGAAGTCAAATTCTTTAACTACCTCATCAAAATGAAGATTCCAACTTTGGGATGCTTGCTTTAATCCATAAATGGATTTTTAAAGCTTACAAACCTTCTTAGGATGTTTGGGATTGACAAAACCCTCAGGCTATGTCATATACACATCCTCAAGTAAATTTTCATTGAGGAAAGCAGTTTTGACATCCATTTGCCATATCTCATAATCATGATATGCAGCTATGGCAAGCAAGATCCTAATGGACTTGAGCATAACTACAGGCGAAAAGGTCTCATCATATTCTACACCATGAGTTTGTCGAAAACCTTTTGCTACTAGTCTACCTTTGTAGGTCTTATCATCTTTGAGTTTAAATAACCACTTTCATTCAATTACCTTAGTACCTTTCGGTGGACCAACCAAGGTCCAAACTTGGTTATCGTACATTGATTGCATCTCTAATTTCATGGCTTCAAGCCAATTTTTTGAGTCTGGACTCTTAATAGCTTCTTAGTAGGTAGTAGGATCCTCATGATCTACTAACTCAATAGTGTCACTGTCAGTGATTAGAAATCCATATCTCTCAATCTCCTGATGTACCCTATCAGACCTTATAGGTTCTTGTGTAATGGGTTCTTGTTCCACAACTGGTTGTGAACTTGATCCCATTTCCAACTCATCCTCTATAGGATTTTGTGTCACTTGAATTTCTCCAAATTCTACTTTAATCCCACTATCTTTCTTGAGAAGGAACTTATTTTCCAAGAAAATAGCCTTGCGAGCAACAAATACTTTATTCTTGGTTTGTGAGTAAAAGTAGTATCCCTTTGTTTCTTTGGGATAACCCACAAACAAGTAGATGTTAATTTCTTAACATGTGCTTCACAACCCCAAATGATGAGAAATTACATATTGGGTTCTTTCCCAGTCCACACTTTGTATGGTGTCTTCTCAACTACTTTAGTTGGAGTACGGTTTAATAGAAACGTAGCAGTTTCTAATGCATAACCCCAAAAGGAGATAGGAAGATTTGCTTGACTCATCATTGATCGAACTATGTCCAACAGAGTTCAATTTCTCCTTTTGAACACACCATTCTATTATGCTATTCCAGGAGGAGTGAGCTGTGAAATAATACCACACTCCTTCAGATGATTATCAAACTCTTGGCTTAAGTATTCGCCACCTTGATCTAATCGAATGGCTTTTATACTTTTGCCAAGTTGGTTTTCTACTTCGTTCTTAAACTCTTTGAATTTCTCAAAAGTTTCAGACTTGTACTTCATTAGATAGATGTAGCCATATCTACTGAAGTTATCTGTGAATGTCACGAAGTAGCTTAAACCACCTCTAGCTTGTGTACTTAATGGTCCACATACATCGGTATGTATTAGTTCCAATAAGTCATTAGTCCTCTCACCTTTATTGTTAAAAGTACTCTTTGTCATTTTTCCATGTTAACATGGCTTGCATGTATCATAAGACTCTAAGTCGAATGACCCAAGCACTCTAGATTTATGGAGTCTTGAAATGCGTTTTTCATTTTCATGCTCTAAATGACAATGCCAGAAGTAAGTAGGGTTAAATTTGTTTGATTTAACCCTCTTTGTATTAATGTTGTATATAGACTCTTTGTTTTATAGATCAAGGATATAAAGGCCATTTTGCAACATGGCATTGCCATATGAAATTCCTTGGTGACGAATATGAGCATTGCCATTTCCAATAACAAAATCAAATTCATCCAAATCCAAACAAGAAACTGAAATAATGTTTTTGCTTATAGCAGGCACATAATAATAATTTTTCAAAATTAGACAAAGTTCAGAAGCTAAAGTGAGTTGATAGTCTCCTATCTCCATGGCAGCAACTCATGCTCCATTCCCCACATAGAGGTCCACTTTATTCTTCCCAAGTAACCACCTATTTCTTAGCCCCTGGACATTTGAACAAATGTGAGAACCAAAACCGGTATCTAATACCCAAGTTGTAGAAATACAAAGGTTAATTTCAACAACAAAAATACCAAAATTGGATGCCTTGGCTCCATTCTTCTTTTGTTCTTCCTTGAAGAGAGCACAATTCTTCCTCCAATGCCCTATCTTGTTGCAGTGGAAGCATGTGCTCTCGCTCTCCTTGAGCTTTTGTGCCTTGGGCTTAGGTTGGGCCTGAGGTGCACTCCCATTTGACTTGAACCGAACCAGGTCATTCTTAGGTTTTTCCTTTCCTTTTCCCTTTCCCTTAGTAGGTCCCTTCTTAATGGCCCCTTGAACCATCAGTACAGGATTGGTCTTACGAATGTTCTCTTTAGCATTCTTAAGCATCCTATGAAGCTCGATGACTATTTTGTTCATTGCATGCATGTTATAATTCATAACAAATGGATCATAATCATCAGTCAATGAACTTAAGATCAAGTCAGTGGTCAATTCATTCGGGACTTGTACCTCAAGCTTTTCAAGAGTATCAAGATACCCTTTCATCTTGAGTACATGGGTACTAACAAGAGTACTCATAGCCATCTTATACGAAATTAAGGCCTTTGTTGTCATGAACCTCTAATGACGAGCTTGCTCTTGGAACATCTCCTTGTGGTGCACCATGATTGCATAAGCCTCTTGGTCTATGAATTGCTTTTTGCAAGTCAGGCACCATAGTGGCTAGCATCAGACAGGTCACATCATTGGAGTAGCTCTTCTTGGTCTCAAAAGTTTCCTTTTGAACCGCAGAGGCATTCCTAGAAGGTTCCTCGGGTAGCATGACGGTTATAAAATCATTCCTACCCACCTGTAAGTTTCAAACAAACACTCCTAAATAATTCACAACACATTGTCTACAATTTCTCCAACCCATCAATTACAATTCAACCACAGTCATTGCATAAATCAACCAATATAGTTACACTATAATATAACCATTATTCATGTTTATCATAACACAAAATCGTACTTTACTATTAAATTATTATCTTTTATATAACTAATTAATATATTACAAGTAAAAAACAACTATAACATAATATATTTTATCTACTCTTGTATATCATGTGCATGCCATACATTGCCTTCTCGATCATCATCTATCATCGGCTACCTATTCCATGCATGTAATCAAATAAAATCACGTTCTAAATAACGTTGTTGCTTAGTGGTGGATTCACTACACAAAATTTCATTATATATAAAATAGTGTACTATAGATGTTCATTTTCTTTCTATTACTTAACATTATATTTATTTCAAAATTTTGTTTTTGATTCCTTAAATTACCATTCAATCCCTGTTGTTATTTATTTCTACATTTTACTCATTTGTTCGACATTTTAGGTGAAAATTTTATTTTAGTCCCTAAACTTTTTATTTTAATACATTCTTCATCAATTACTGCACTAATTTTACTCTTTTTCCCTTTATATCACTTATTGCATTTTCATCCTACAATTTACGTTTTAGTTCTTATAATTTCTTCATATGGTGCTATACATGGCCAAGCATAACCTATTGTTTTTCTTACTACATGGCCACATGTGCTTCTTGTACACATACTCTTAAACAATAATCACCCATAATCATCAGTTTGACGATATCTTAAAGTTATTAAAAGAGTTACCTAAGCATGATGAATAAAGTTAGTCGTAAATGTAAGGATGATGATTGCTCACTAAGTAATGCTTAATATGTAAGTTAAATGCTGATGGATTAATAGATTATAAAAGCCGATATTCCATGTTAAAGTCTATAGAGGTATAATTTAGAAAAGCAAGACCATAACATGAAGCATTTTCGAAAGTTAGATGACATGAAGGGCATGGTGAGAGAAAGTAAACGAAACTAAGTTGTAAGTAATCTAAGCCACCAATATGCTATTATAATAGGATGACGATTGAATTAAGCTGTAAGTTACCCAAAGGTGCATAAGGCATGATCATTTAATGTAAGAACCTCCACACACATATAGAGGGTACGAAACTTAAAGTAATTAAACATATTGAGTTAAGTAATGATGGTTCACTTGAACTCTAATTTAGAGGGGCTTGCACAGGGCAATGTTTATATGAATTATGATGCAACAAGGTATGATAAGGCCTAATGAGCATCAAACTGAGAATAACATGAGGCAATATAGTTACTTAAATGATATGTTATACAATGTTTCTTATAAAATCAATATAAGGTATGCACTAGGTCAAGGAAGGGTTCTATCCAAAATACTATAATTTAACCTAGTGATACAAGAGGATTGACGTAAGGTCGCATGTCCGAGTTAAAAGAAAGGGAACATCACATACTATGTCAAATTATGAAATCATAGAAGCTTGGTTATACTCCAGGTCACAAGAAGAATTAATGACTAGCAGTAATGTTTAATAATCTGCTCATTGTTTGTTCATGCCTATAATGCAATATGATTAGCACAAGCGCATCCGTAGTGTGTTAACGACTAAGATGAAATGACCTCACACCACTTACCTAAGCATAAAATGTTATAAGATGAAAAATACAAGTTAGATGATTAAAGTATATACAACAATGTTAAAGTGTATAACTTGTTGTTTCTACTCTGATGAAACATGAAAGTTAATTCAAGGGAGTAAATGTGGCATTAACCTTAAGCTGTAAGAGAACCTACTTATTTTGTTATATGGATCATAAATGCTTGAGTTTGCTCTATATATAAATGTTTGTAAGTGTTTATGGATTGATATTAATAAGTGTAAGATTATGGAAATTATTCCCAACAAGCAGCAATGAGGTATGTCATCAAGAACTCTCTATGAGTTATGTAAGTACTATATATTGTATAATTGATCTGAGCATACTATGATGAGTACCTTAATTTAATATATGAACAAGTATGAGTAATGGAAGTATGTATTTTCATGATTTTAACTACATATATATATGTATATGCACATATACACATGCACAATGCTAGTTATGAAAGATTACATGCTATTATTAATTTCATAAACCTGTGACCATCATGATATGAATGAAAGAAAGTTGATATAACTATATGATCATATGATAGCACCCCAGTGCACTGAAGCCTAGAGCTCAATATTACGGTATGATAAGAATAACATACACTCTTATATGAATGATGGCATTAAGTATATATGTTATATTAAGTATAGAAAAATATATTGAACCAAAATTGATGTAGTCTTTGATGAAAGGAAAGATATGCATTCTTCTATGAAAAGTGGCTTTATGCCAAATAATGTGCTAAGTAAAGAAGAATATGTTAAACAAAGATGTCTTAAAAAGTTAAGCCTGTGGGTCTTAGTTTAGTTGTGGATTACATAGGCATGCCTAGAGGGATACAGTTTCAGCTGCCATAGTTGACCCCGTTTGGGTCTTGTTCCTTAATGAAACCATCGTTTGACCCCGTTTGGGTCCATAGTTTGTTCCTTGCTAGAACCATTGCTTGACCCCATTTGGGTCCTTTGTTTGATATCTTTGGATATCCATAGTTTGATAAATTTAGGTATCCATTACTCCTATTATCCACCTTTTGAACTACTACTTACGCAGGCTATTAAAGATGATAAAATATACACAAGATAAAGTAAAACATACATCGATTGCTCTAGTTTTGAGATGTAAGCAAGAGAAATGACCTATTATTTGATTGTTTTAAATTCTTTTGACTATAAAATATTTTATGAAATGAAATGTTAGTCTTTGTAATGCATGATTGAAATGTCACACTTCAATTAAAGAAGATTCCTATATAAGTATTGGTATGAGATGGTTCCACCGATGGGATTCAACAGAGATTATATGAACCCTAAAGCATATACTATTGTACTAGAAGTTATATGAACTATAACATGTGCATTAAGTTTCATGTACTCTGTTTATAAAATGTATACATGTGACATTGAGACTTTGTCATATAATCTTGATACATAATGCTTGTTCTTTATGATCACCTACCAGCCTGTTAATTTGTTTATTTATATATAAATTTTTACACATAGGTAGACATAATGATAACATTCATTTAACCAAGTACAATGTATGACATAGAATGATGCTTGTAAGAGAATTGGGTTACCATGCTAAGATAACATGAAGGATGTAAAGTTTGTGAATCTCCTATGAGAAATATATGATATATGTGAAGTAATTATGCCTACCAGGACTAATTGTAGATGTTATATGACTGAAGTACACCTTTATATAATGAATTAATGTTGATCGCCTATCTTAGGTGACAATGTGATTTAAAGTAATATGCGAAAATCTTATACCATTAATAACAATGATGTCTAGCCTATTGATTAAAAAGGATTATAAGATGCATGATTTATACTAAGTTAAGAAAAGTAAAGGGTACGATGATGGTGATAGTGATGAATGGCTAAGCTTTTAGGAAGTGAGATAAGTTCCATAACGCATTCAATTATTCTAAACATGATACCCATTAATAAGGTTGAAGACTCTCCTAAGAATGTTATTTATGAAATGAAGAATATAATAGACTCATATGTTATCCTGTGTGATTGTGAAAGTTTTATACATGTATGTGATGAATTATGGAAAGAGGATTATCTTTATATATTTATATAGAGGGTTTGTTTATTCGTGTAGGTTTCAAGATAAGCTGCAGAGGATCGGGTAAGATGCAATTGCCTTGAGGAATTTAGGATACCTAAAGGCCATTTATATTATGATTATTTATCGATAAGCTTCATTATTTTATTGTGGAATGTAATAATGGCCTATGTTATTATTATTATTAGTATTTCTGCCTGATCTCTATTAGGTATGATGATGATTGATGATTATCCATGGTTAAGAAATT
The DNA here is from genome assembly GCA_037975025.1 of Excoecaria agallocha. NCBI lineage: Eukaryota > Viridiplantae > Streptophyta > Magnoliopsida > Malpighiales > Euphorbiaceae > Excoecaria > Excoecaria agallocha. The sequence goes on along the minus strand of CM075814.1, from coordinate 21,749,734 downwards.
AGGGTGTTACAGTTAGTGGTATCAGAGCCTAGGTTGAGTCTTTGCTAGGCAATAAGGAATTAAGGAATGGTTCTGGAAGATTATGATGATATTAGTCTAGACCATGGTGTTATTGTTAACGGCATACATTTTGACGATTATGATAGGTATTTGACCTTTGATTGATATATATTGGACCATTAGAAAGATTTTGGCAGAGATTGTGAGATGATATCTGAGGAATTATCAATATCTCTCGCCTCCTGATATTAGAAGTGCTTAAGTGCCTTAATGTTTTAAGATTGAGGTATAGCATAAGATTGATTATAAATATGTTTAGATTATTTATTAAGATGTTTAAGGAAAAGTTCATATGACTAGAAGAGAACTTGATCTTTGGCATAGATGAAGATGCAAAATACTAAGGTTGTTAAGAAACTTAGGATAAGAAATACAGTGAGCATAAGAGAATCTGTAAATCGGACACATATACATATGATTATAGATAATGAGTTTTGTATGCATGTAAAGAATGTTTATAGCTATAGTTGCTTATAGCTAAAGCACAACTAAGAATTTCTAGCAATAAGGACAAAGATTGCTAGTTTTGAATTTCGAGAACAAAATTCTTTTAAGGGGGAGAGAATTATGAGGACCCAATCATGGCCCCAATAGGACTATAGTTAATTAATTAGGATTAAGGTTTAATAAGGCAAAAATTTGATTATTTGGTATTATTGAAGTTAAGTCACATTAAGGGTATATTGGTAATTATGCACATGTGTATTGGAGTGTAGCTAAAATAGTAAGGAAGGATGCAACTGAATTAAATAAGAAGTTTTGGAGTTGAATGTTAAGAAAATAAGTTTTAAGGGGGTTAAAATGTATAAGGGCATTTTGAAAATTACTCTTTGGGAGATATTTACCCTACTAACTCTTGTATTTAGCTTCTTGAAGAAGGAACCCTTGGGGATTTGGATGTGGGGATCGGCTAAGCCAAGAGAGTTCTCTCTCTCTCTCTCTCTCTCTCTCTCTTTCACTCTCTGGTTACAGGTTGAAGAAGAGAAACCTAGGGTTTTAGTGTTTTAACCTTATGAAGGTAATGTTTTCCTCTCATGGATCTCTTTTTTACATTTGATTTAATGGAACTAAGGATGTATAAAGAGATGATATATCATGTATGTTGTCTCTATGTACAAGGAGAAGAAGGGAATCAAGAGTAAAAGGGAATGATCAAGTAAAGTGAGGGAGGCTTCAATGTCAGGCATGAGATTCATTGTTTTAGGATGGTTAATGTGTATGTTTTCCCTATCATGTTGGATATGCTTTAATAATGAGATTAAGGGTTTAATCTAATAGGTGTTGATGATTATAACATGATTAGTAACCTAAATGATCATGTAAGCAAGTGGGGAAGTGAAATTTAGGGTTTAATTCTTGTTATGCATAATCAGGATTCTGGGTTTACTTCATTTCTTCCCATGCATGGCCACTTACCATGTTTCTCCTTAATGTGCAAGGCCACGTAATGCTCTTTTCTTCTCACACATGGCCATGCATGAGTTTCCTCTTGGAAACACACGGATGCTCATATGTTTCCTCTTGGAAACACACGGCCACGTGTGTGTTTCCTCTTGGAAACACACGGCCATGCATGTGTTTCCTCTTCGAAACACACGGCCACATATGTGTTTCCTCTTGGAAACACACGGTCACTTGTGTTGTTTCCTCTTAGAAATACACGGCCAATCATACCTTTATTCATGGGAATGCATGGCCAAGTGATGTTTCTCTTCTCATTACACACGGCCACTCTCTCTTTTTCTTGGAAATGCACAACTGATTACCCTTGTCCTTGCTATACATGGCCAAGCATAACCTATTATTTTTCTTATTGCATGGCCACATATGCTTCTTGTACACATACTCCTAAATAATAATCACCCATAATCATAAGTTTGGCGATATCTTAAAGTTATTGAAAGAGTTACCTAAGTAGGATGAATAAAGTTAGTCGTAAATGTAAGGATGATGATTGCTCACTAAGTAATGCTTAATATGTAAGTTAAAAGCTAATGGATTAATAGATTATGAAAGCCGATATTACATGTTAAAGTCTATAAAGGTATAATTTAGAAAAGCAATACCGTAAGATGAAGCATTATCAAAAGTTAGATGACATGAAGGGCATGGTAAGAGAAAGTAAATGAAACTAAGTTGTAAGTAATCTAAGCCACCAATATGATATTATAATAGGATGATGATTGAATTAATCTATAAGTTACCCAAAGGTGCATAAGGTATGATAATTTAATTTAGGAACCTCTACAAACATATAGAGAGTGTGAAATTTGAAGTAATTAAACATATTGAGTTAAGTAATGATGGTTCACTTGAACTCTAATTTAGAGGGGCTTGCGCAAGGCAATGTTAATATGAATTATGATGCAACAAGGTATGATAAGGCCTATTGAGCATCAAACTGAGAATAACATGAGGCAATATAGTAACTTAAATGATATGTTACACAATGTTTCTTATAAAATCAATATAAGGTATACACTAAGTCATGGAAGGGTTTTATCCAAAATACTATGATTTAACCTAGTGATAACAAGATGATAGACGTAAGGTCGCATGTCCGAGTTAAAAGAAAGGGAACATCACAAACTATTTTAAATTATGAAATCATAGAAGCTTTGTTATACTCTAGGTCATAAGAAGAATTAATGATTAGTAGTAATGTGTAATAATCTGTTCATTGTTTGTTCATGCCTATAATAGAATATGATTAGCACAAGAGCATCCATAGCGTGTTAATGACTAAGATGAAATGACGTCACACCACTTACCTAAGCATAAAATGTTATAAGATTAAAAATACAAGTGAGATGGTTGAAGTATATACGACAATGTTAAAGTGTATAACTTGTTGTTTCTACTCTGATAAATCATGAAAGTGAATTCAAAGGAGTAAATGTGGCGTTAACCTTAAGCTGTAAGAGAACCTACTTATTTTATTATATGGATCATAAATGCTTGAGTTTGCTATATATATGTGTGTGTGTGTTTATGGATTGATATTAATAAGTGTAAGATTAGGAAAATTATTCCTAGCAAGCAGCAACGAGGTATGTCATCAAGAACTCTCTATGAGTTATGTAAGTACTATATATTGTATAATTGATATGAGCATGCTATGATGAGTTGTTTAATTTAATATATGAACAAGTATGAGTAATGGAAGTATGTATTTTCATGATTTTAACTACATATATATGTATATGCACATGTGGACATGCACAATGCTAGTTATGAAAGATTACATGCTATTATTAATTTCATAAATCTGTGACCATCATGATATGAATGAAAGAAAGTTGATACAACTATATGATCATATGATAACATCCCGGTGCACTAGAGCCTAGAGCTCAATGTTACATTATGATAAGAATAACGTGCACTCTTATATGAATGATGGCATTAAGTATATATGTTGTATTAAGTAAAGAAAAATATGTTGAACTAAAATTGATGTAGTCTTTGATGAAAGGAATGATATGCATTCTTCTATGAAAAGTGGCTTTAAGCCAAATGATGTGCTAAGTAAAGAAGAATGTGTTAAACAAAGATGTCTTAAAAATTTAAGCCTGCAGGTCTTAGTTCAGTTGTGGATTAGATAGGCATGCCTAGAGGGATACGGTCGTAGTTGCCATAGTTGACCCCATTTGGGTCTTGTTCCTTAATGGAACCATTGTTTGACCCCGTTTGGGTCCATAGTTTGTTCCTTGCTTGAACCATTGCTTGACCCCATTTGGGTCCATTGTTTGATATCTTTGGATATCCATAGTTTGATACATTGGGGTATCCATTGCTCCCGTTATCCACCTTTTAAACTAGTACTTAGGCCGGCTATTAAAGATGATAAAATATACACAAGATAAAGTAAAACATGCATCGATTGCTCTATTTATGAGATGTAAGCATGAGAAATGACCTACTGTTTGATTGTTTTAAATTCTTTTGACTATAAACTATTTTTTGAAATGAAATGTTATACTTTTTAATACATGATTAAATGTCACACTTCAATTAAAGAAAATTCCTATAAGAGTATCGATATGAGATGGTTCCATCGATGGGATTCCACAGAGATTATATGAACCCTAAAGCATACACTATTGTACTAGAAGCTATATGAACTATAATATGTGCATTAAGTTTCATGTACTCTGTTTATAAAATGCATACATGTGACTTTGAGACTTTGTCATATAATCTTGATATGTAATGCTAGTTCTTTATGATCACCTGCCACCCTGTCAATCTATTTATTTATATATAAATGTTTACACATAGGTAGACATAATGACAATATTCATTTAACCAAGTGTAATGCATGACATAGAATGATGCTTGTAAGAGAATTAGGTTACCATGTTAAGATAACATGAAGGATGTAAAGTTTGTGAATCTCCTATGAGAATTGTATGATATATGTGAAGTAATTATGCCTACCAGGACTAATTGTGGATGCTATATGGCTTAAGTATGCCTTTATATTATGAATTAAAGTCAATCTCCTATCTTAGGTGACAATGTGTTTTAGAGTAAAAATCTTATACCATTAATAACTATGATGTCTAGCCTATTGATTAAAAAGGATTATAAGATGCATGATTTATACTAAGTTAAGAAAAGTAAAGGGTACGATGATGGTGATAGTGATGAATGGCTATGCTTTTAGGAAGTGAGATAAGTTTCATAATGCATTCAATTATTCTAAACATGATACCCATTAGTAAGTTTGAAGACTCTCCTAAGAATGTTATTTATGAAATGAATAATATAATAGACTCATATGTTATCCTGTGTGATTGTGAAAGTTTTATACATGTATGTGATGAATTGTGGAAAGAGGATTATCTTTATATATTTATATAGAGGGTTTGTTTATTCGTGTAGGTTTCAAGATAAGCTGCAGAGGATCGGGTAAGATGCAATTGCCTTGAGGAATTTAGGATACCTAAAGGCCATTTATATTATGATTATTTATCGATAAGCTTTATTATTTTATTATGGAATGTAATAATGGCCTATGTTATTATTATTAGTAGTATTTTTGCCTGATCTCTATTAGGTATGATGATGATTGATGATTATCCATGGTTAAGAAATTAGGGTGTTACAATATCAATTAATACCAAGAAATGAGGAACTAAGAATACATTGGAAGTTGAAATTTCCTATAAAAGAATTCAATGAATATTTAGGAATATAAACTAGGTTTTTATGCTGTGTTAAATTGTTCTTAAAACTAGAATTTGATGCTTAAGAAAGATATTCTTGATTCGAGGTATCAGGCTTTATTTCATCTGATTTTTCATAATCACTGGTATTTCCGACTAGATTTAATTCATTGTAGTATAAATTAACCCACTACTCTTGGTTTTCATGTATCAACCCACTACTCCTTAAACTGATTAGTTTCCTTCTCTTCGGGAAACTACCAACCCAAACATAAAAATTTGTACTAATCCTTTTGTTAAATCTTTAGGTGATACTACAAAGGAACTCCTCACTCTGTCCAACCTACTGAAGTTGTACTGAATTGGCAGTCTGAAAATGCTTTAGTATAGAATAAAGTTCTCTACAGAATTGAAACAATAATCATGTTTCTTCTAGTGTTGATACTTTGGAGTCTAAGATCTCAAATCAAAATTATGATGTATATCAGTTACTTCAACAATTACATAATCAAGTTGTTGAATTAGATAAACAACTTATGGCTTCTATAGCCAAGAGAATTTATGATTCTACTTTCACTCAGAATGCTTTTGAAGTTACTCAGCTAAAGGCAAAAATTGCAGCCATCAAAAGAGTTCTTCATAGGAATTTTACTCCTGCTCTACCAACCATGTCTTTCCCTTTCTACAACCTTCTCTTACACCTTATACTCATAAACCTTTAGTTCAGATTCCACCATATTTTAAACCTTCTAAAGAAAATCTTGATAGTTTTTTCTATTCTCATGAACTTCTCGTGCAATGACAAATTCGTAAATGGCCTAAAAGATCTACTGAACCTACCTATATTATATCTACTCCCATATCTCTTACTACTCAATCTAACCCATCCACATCTCAATCGCCCACTTTGGTTACTCCTACTGATACAAAATAGAAAAAAGTTGTCATTTTTGACCCAGCTCCTTCCCATATGATCCACAATGCTCTAATTAATACCCTTGGACAAAAAGCTTTGCAATTTGTTCTTGATATCTCATCTGCCACTCTCTCTTATGATGCTTCCTCCACTTTATTTGAATCTAATGTTTTAGATGATGAATTAAATCCTAAGCATTTCCCCTATTTTATTGCAGATCCAATAGCAGAAAGCACAACCACTTATCCACCACCACCAACTCAACCTTATTAAACTAATGAACCTGATAATGATGCTCTTAATGATGATGAAGAAGATGAAAGTCGACCACAAGCTTAGAAACCTACCTCAAGTCCATGGTTTTAGTTTAAAGATATTCCTTATAGAAAATGGAGAGATTGTGCTCAAGAGTTTCATACTGCTTGAACTTCAAACACAGCGCACTAAAACTCCTCAGCTTGAACAAATATTTGTGGAATTCACTTCTCACTTTATTGGCATACTTCATCATTGGTTTGTTCTACTGGATGAATATTTTAAGCTCTAATTCCATCATTGTGAATCTATAGTTTATGTTCTCTAAAAGATCGATACAAAATTCATTGGTAATCCCGATGATTTTGAAGAAGTTACTAGTGATTATTATTTTAGGATGAAATGTTGCTTTCTCCTTCAAAAGGGTATTGATATGCATTATAAAAGAATGTCAAAAGTATTTTACATGCTTAATGGTGCTAAAGGTACAAATCTCAAACAAGGATTTCAATCCTCTATTCCTAAACAATTACCTAATAGCAGAATGTTCTTGATCGGAGAACAAGGAATCCAACTGAATTCTTTTTCTCTTAGATAAATTTTTCAAAAGGTGCTCATGGCTCTTAATCATCTTTATACTTCACAGAAGTTAATACGAGATACTTTGAAGAAAGAAAAAAATCAACAACTCAAAGCTACTTGCAGATGCCCAGATTTGGAGATTAAATGTTTTCCAAAAATGATTGTTCTTGCAAACCTTATAAATGCTCAAAATGGCTAAATAAATCTAAACATGTGTTTTCCTCTTGAAGAGAAAAAAAAAAGATTTGATTCTTTCGACGTAAGAAATTCAAGCAGAAAGGAGATAGATATTATGTTTTTGGAAATAAAGATCATTTTGCAAAGGCCTACCGCAACAAGAAATGCTCACAAAAGCTCATTTAGCATATTTAACAAACCTCTTCCATCAATCTCTATGATGATAATGTTGAATCAATTTTCTCTATTGATGATGATGTTGATCCCTACACACTCTTTGCAATCCAATACTCTGATTCTGATTCAAATGAGGACTTTTTGATGATGCATCATTGCCAGATATTGCTACCATTAATGCTTTCCTAATTTATGTATATCAAGCTTCCCCACATTTGAAACTGACAATGACAAAACACATACCTTTCTCATTTCCATTTAATCCCAACACTTCACTTACCTACTCTTTTCCTCATTAGCAAGTTTCTCAAAACCTATATCCAAATCCATTTTCTCCACCCATAAACACTAATTTTATCTTTTTAACACATTCAATTCCATTAGTCCTTGCTTACATTTTCCCTAACAAATTTACCAATCCAATTCATGTCATTGCTTTCCTTGATACTAGTACCCACAATACCATCGTCAACCTTAAAATCCTTCCTCCTGAATTTTGGAAAACTTTCACCCAACACTTTTAGGCTGTTAACCATGGTATTCTCACCATAAAGCTCAAGACTAAATAGTGTTGGAATTTTATCAGTTACATGCATCTCATACATAAGCGAAATTTAAAATTTTTAACCAATATATCTGATCTTGCCATGAATTTAAAATATGAATATTAATGAGACTAAGAAAAATCACCTTTGATTTTTGTTGTACAGTAGATTTTCCTTCATACCAGGTTGTCACAAACCACATTGTCCAAAATCGAACACCTCTAATGAGTAATCTACACTAAAGAATGATAGAATAAACCAACAATTGGGAGAGAACAAGGGGCTAGCCAAAAATCCCTTCAGCTACAAAAGGGAAGTGGCTTCTAGGGTTTTTGGAGGAGAGAAAAACTATTTCTCTTAATTGATCTCTTAACCCTAATTTCCACATCACTTGGATTTTTATAGTTAGGTTAAAAATCCAACTTCATAATGGGATTGGGATCTTTAAAATTGCTGGAGAATTCTTAATTAGGTTTCTAGAATTATTTATAATTATTTGGGCTCAATTAAATCCAATTTAAGCCCTTTCACAAAAGACTATGCACAAAACCCGCAAACTAGGCTCTTTGTACATATACTTGGATTTAATTACCCAAATGAATTCGAAATCCAACCAAATTAAATATGTAGGCTCCACAACACTTATGTAACATATTTAATTTAATTTTCTCTAAGAAATAGGCCTCTAAGACCTTCTGTTTGGAGTTGGCATCCCTTCTTCTGTAGGGCTTCTGTGCCAACTTCATTTCTCTGGCCCTTTATAATTCCTCAAATGGACCTATTAATTATTATATCAACCCTATAACACTTATAGTTCAATAATAATCAATTATGAAATACATTATTTCAATTAGCTCCAATTTTACAAAATATTTCTCAAAAGTTCCGCAAATAATTTTACTTGATCATAATTAATTAAACTCTTCAATTAATTATTATCTTATTCAGTTCTCTATCCCCATAATAATATCAAATATTATTATCCTTGTCATTTTACTATTTTATCCTTTTTCTCTATAAATGTGTGACCTATTGGGCTCCTGTCCATGTTGGCAATATAATGTGTAATTGTGAGTTTTATTCAAAACTCACATGATTTAAACTCCTTTAAATCATTTTATCAATCCCTATTGATATTCTTGATACATCATTATACAAGTCATGATTGGCCTCTAGCTAGGCATCATGACTACCCAAATGTCAGGAAAGTCAAGTGGTTTGACTCTACCCTTCCATAGAAACAGTTACCGTGCAATTACTCCTTTCACCACTCTTATCTCAATTAGATTCTGAGTATGGATTTCTGTCAACTCATATAAATCTAATTATGTATGTTCTATTAATTTAATAATTATTCCTAAAATGCCCTCCATGGATCTCTATCCATCTTGGCATATTACTCTGGCTAGAGATTCTCTGTACAAGGCAATTATAGAATCATACGAGATAACTTCCCTTATTAAATCTGGGATGGTGAATCCTTTGTCAATCACTCAACTATCTTCAAGTAGGTCATGATATACCCAATCTCCTAACTTTGTTCACTCCTAGTTGTAGGCTCATTATCCTCTACTATAGTTATGCCTCTATCCGAATCAATGTGAAATCCATATCTCACAGGGATAGAACACTTCCTAGTAGATCTTCTAGGATTTTGTGTATAATCAGGTTCAACTGCAATCTCATCATTATGAAATTCAGTTTTGGGTTCAATCGATTGATCTACTTCTATTTGTGGGTCTTAAACTTCACCAAGTTCAATTTTACTCCCATTGTCCTCTTGTAGGAGAAATTCTCTTTCCAAGAAGACACATGCCTTGAAACAAATACCTTTTGTTCTAAGGGATGATAGAAATAATATCCAAACGTTTCTTTTGGATATCCCACAAATAAACATTTGTCAGACTTAACATCTAGTTTGTCTGACATTGTCCTATTCACATAAGCAGGACAACCCCATACTTTTATATGAGAAAGCGTGGGTTTCTTGTTATTCCACATCTTATATGGAGTAACATCAACCGGTTTACTAGGAACTCTATTTAACACATAAATAGCAGTTTCCAGTGCATATCCCCAAAAGGACTTAGGCAAGTCTACTTGGCTCGTCATTGATCGAACCATATCTAATAGTGTTCGATTTCTCCTTTCAGATACACCATTGTGTTATGGTGTATATGGTGGAGTCCATTGAAATAAAATCCCATTATCTCTAAGATAATCTTGAAACTCTTGGCTTAAGTATTCTCTACCTCAATCTGATCTAAGTATTTTAATACTCTTGCCAAGTTGTTTTTCTACTTTATTTCTAAATTCTTTGAACTTTACAAATGCTTCTAATTCATATTTCATTAGATAGATGTATCCAAACCTGGAATAATCATCTATGAAAGTAATAAAGTAGGAGTAACCTCCTCTGGCATGTGTAGTCATTGGATCACATACATCTGAATGTATTAAGTCCAAAACTATTTTAGCTCGTTCTCCTTTACCAATAAAGGGAGCTTTTGTCACGTTTCCCAATAAACAAGATTCGAATGTATCAACTGATTCATAATCAAATGATCCCAAATCACCTGACTTGTGTAATTTTGTCATGCATTTCTCATTTATATGGCCTAAACGACGATGCCATAAATATGAGGTTTTTAGATTATCATGTTTCATTCTTTTGGTATCCACATTATGCACTTCTTTAATTAAATCAAGAACAAATATACCATTCTCAATGATAGCTTTTGCATAAAACATATTGTTCTTAAAAATGTAACAACACTTGTCCTTTAAAGAAATGTCATAATCGTTCAATAAACAACTAAAAGAAATAATACTCTTGGATAAAGCTGGAACATAATAACAATTATTTAATTCCAGTACTAATCCACTTGCAAGAGGCAAATAGTAAGTCCCCACAACTGTTGTAGAGATGTTCTGTCCAGTAGCCGATTGCAGACATATCTCTGCCTTTCCAACTCTTCTAAAGCTTCTAAGCCCCTGTAGATCATTACATAAATGAGATCCACATCCGGTATCTAATACCCAAGATTGTTTTGAAGCAATAGAATAAGTATTAATTTCAATCATATGAATACCTGAAGTAGAAGCATCAGCTTGCTTCTTCTCTTTGAGAGAATCTAGATAGGCCTTGCAGTTATGCTTCCAATGACCATCCTTTCCACAATGGAAGCAAGTTCCTTTGGGATTCTCTTTCTTGGCAACCTTCTTCTTGAAGATTCCACCATTCTTTGGTTGCGCCTTGGTTATCTTCTTCTTCTTCTGCTTCTTGCCTTTAGCAGAAGTGACAACCATGACACTTCTTGGCAACCTTCCTCTTAGAGATCCCACCATTCTTTGGCTGCGCCTTGGTTTTCTTCGTTTTCTTTTGCTTCTTTCCTTTAGTAGAAGTGACAACCATGATACCTTTTGGATCCTTCTTAAAGGATCCATCAGCTATCTTGAGCATGTTGATTAACTTAGGAATGGTAACTTGGATCTTGTTCATGTTGAAGTTAAGCACAAAAGGTGCATAACTTGGAGCCAATGAGTACAAGATTAAATCTATGTATAGATCATTATCCATAACATAGCCAAGTCTACTCAAATGCTCAATATACCCATACATCCTCAATGCATAAGTAGCAGCTAAAGTGCCTTCCACCATTTTGCAGCTAAATAGAGCTCGAGCAATCTCATATTGGTCAGTTCTAGCCTGAGAAGAATAAAGCTCCTCAAGATGCAAAATGATGGTTCTAGCATCCATCATCTCATGTTGCTTCTGAAGCTCTGAGGACATAGCACCCAGCATCAGACATGTTATCGCTTCACTATCCTCCATGTATTTTTGATAAGTGCCTTTGATCTCATCAATGGCATCTTCTGATGGAAGTGGTGGTGGATCTTTATCCAAGACATAATTGATCTTTTCAGCTCTGAGAATAATTCTCACTTTCCTGATCCAATCAAAATAGTTGCTGCCAACCAACTTGTTATCCAAGATTGTTCGTATATTAATGTTTGATGTGCTCATGATGATGACCTAGATGTGAAAAAGAAAACTTGTGAGAGTATGTTCATATATATGTATGCATTAATAAGGTCTTTAATTAATCCATTTACTCCCACTATTTTATGGTGAATTAATAGCCCTCACTATATAATCCGAGAAAACCCGATGGTTTTCCTAGTTGGCCAATATCCAATTCTTGATATGTAATTTGACCTTGACTGTGGTCAACAAGCCAAACTCAATACCCTTGAAAGGTAGGTATCTCTATACCAATTGTGTCTCTATATAACTATTGGATCATTAGGTTATCAACTCTTGATGTATGCATATCGTATATGCATTCCTTAATCTTGCCTCTAGAACCATTAGCCTTAACTGTGGTCAACAAGCTAATGGGCTAGCTAAGATGACCTATTTAATTAGATTTGAACATATTCGATATAATGTGAGCTTAACTGTCGTCAAAAATCCACACTATAAAGAACTCTGGTTCTCCTCAAATTAATGGAAGGCTTATATACCTTAGTATTTGTTTGAGGGTTGTAGTTAATTAAGTCTCATCATACATGGTTGGCATACATTGGTATGCAACCTATATCTATCACATAAATATAAGCATACAAATATGGTATAGTTATGGACTTTACTACATTGATTTCCCCGAGCTAAGAGGGAAATCAAAAGGTCACACCTAGGTAGTATGCATGATTCAAATAAGAAAAATAATTACATTATCTTTAAGCTTGTAAGATCTCCATCCAGCCCATCTTACTCCTTGATAGTGGTCTCCATATCTATTTCTAATTCTAATCTAAGTAATCTAATTACATATTACAATTTGAAAAGAAATACAAACCAAAACCAAGTGGTCGGGACATGAAAGTCCTCATTGGGCCAAAACATGCATAATGCTCAATCACATTGGGCCTTGTCCATAACTATCCATCATGCCAATCATACACCCTTATATGCATTTCTAATGCATAAAGTAATGGATTACTAACTTTTTTTCAACTCATGAAACATACTTTTGAGTTATTTTAATAATGTGATCAAATTAGGAAACTTTTTTCATTTTGGAAACTTTCATTTTAGGAAACCTTTTTGCATGCATGTGTTCTTGCCTTAATAATCAATTCAATTGATTATTAATTAATTATTAATTGATTATTTAATTAATTAATCATATTAAATAATTAAAAGAATCAATTTTGCGCTTAAGATAAAGGTAGGCTAAAACCACCAAATAAAACCCTAAATGTGTTCACACACAAACTAGTTTTGTGTCTGTTGAACCATTTAGGCCTTTTGGAATGAGCCAAGCCCACTCCAGCCCTTAAAACCCAATAATAAATTTAATTATTTTTTATAATATTTAATTTAAATCAGATCCTTGGGCCCACCAAGTCATTCACTAATTTAAACGAAGTCCGTAAACATAATTAAGCCCATTAAGTTGTTTTAATGAATTAAAATTAATCAAATTAATTTAAGGCCCATTTTAATTAATAAAATTAATTAAAAATACTTTAATATATCAGATTTAGAAGATTAAAAATTGCCAAGAACATATCAAGAACACACGAAGAACACTAATTTATCAAACTTTTCGACTAAACTAGTTTTCATGCAAAACTTATTCGATTTTAATTTCATTTGATCCTATGGCTTAATATCAAATATTAAACACATAAATTATCATCTAAATGATCTTATAATTGATCTATAAAAAAATTAATTTAGAACAGCCACTAAAATTAAAAGCTCTTCACGCAAAACATAAAATCCTTTTCTCAAAAGAATTGTTTTTGTTTTCGTTATATATATTTGATCACACTTATATCCAGAAATCAATATTTCTCATTCATGAACAATCAAATCTAATATTTTAAAGTTCATGAAATAAATAACTGAAAAATAAAACTTATTTCGCAGAAAAATATAGAGTTATATATTCATGGCAAAACCTGGCTCTGATACCATGTTGGAATTTTATCGGTTACATGCATCTCATACATAAGCGGAATTTAAAATTTTAACCAATATATCTGATCTTGCCATGAATTTACAATATAAATATTAATGAGAATAAGAAAAATCACCTTTAATTTTTGTTGTACAGTTTATTTTCCTTCGCACCAGGTTGTCACAAACCACAGTGTCCAAAATCAAACACCTCCAATGAGTAATCCACACTAGAGAATGATAGAATGAACCAAAAATTGGGAAAGAATAAGGGGCTGGCCGAAAATCCCTTGAGCTAGCAAAGGGAAGTGATAGCTAGGGTTTTTGGAGGAGAGAAAGTCTATTTCTCTTAATTGTTCACTTAACCCTAATTTTCATATTAATTGGATTTTTATAGTTAGGTTAAAAATCCAAATTCATAATAGGATTGCTCTTCAAAATTGCTGGAGAATTATTAATTGGGTTTCTGGAATTATTTATAATTATTTGGGCTTAATTAAATCCAATTTAAGCCCTTTCACAAAAAACTATGCACAAAATCCACAAACTAGGCCCTTTGTACATATACTTGGATTTAATTACCCAAATAAATTCCAAATCCAGCCAAATTAAATATGTAGGCTCCACAACACTTATGTAACATATTTAATTTAATTTTATCCAAGAAATAGGCCTCTAAGGCCTTCTGTTTGGAGTTGGCATGTGGCCCTTCTTCTGGAGGGCTTCTATGCCAACTTCATTTCTCTGGCCCTTTATAATTCCTCCAATGGAGCTATTAATTATTATATCAACCCTATAACACTTATAGTTCAATAATAATCAATTATTAAATATGTTATTTCAATTAGGTTCAATTTTACAAAATATTTCTCAAAAGTCTCCAATGAACTTGTTCTTCTAACAAGCATCCACATGTTAGCTTTGATTATCTTCCATAATCACAGTTATGAGAACCACTACTTGAACCATTCAAGAAGCATACCATGTGCTAGTCTGTCTGAATTAATAATGCCCTATCTTGTTAATTCTATGACTAGGGATATTTAGATATTAACACATTTGCATGCAATAGACATCTCACATCATGAACACTTTCTTGATTGCCTTTGCACTGTGTTTATAATATCTAGGACTTCATTTATTAATTTAAGGTTTACAAACTCACGTATTTAAACATAGCATTAATAAATGAATGATGCCTTTTATTGAGAATATAAATTCATACATATGAAAAACATCCCTATTACATAGGCTCTAGGGTATACTCTCTAACAAAAAGACCATTAAGATTCAACAATTTCTAGATTTTTTATATGGGTCATGCCCTTGGTTTTGATCTTTTAGGAAAAGATTTGGTCTTTGGCTTTGATGCTTTGTTTAAATTACCCAAGTTACACATTCAGCCCATTAGACTTCGGTATAAAAACCATTTTCAACCCTACGCTACTCAACATACCTTATCTATTATCCAAAGCCCAAATACATATGATGATCTCTAAACCCAATTAGAAACCTACTGTTATGCCACTTCTCATACTAATTTCCTTACCAAACATCCCAACCCTTTGTGGACCCATCCAAAATTTTTTATTACCTTACCCTTCAAAAAATCTGAAGATGCCAACCCCACAAAAACCATTCATCCTGGTATGTCACTAGAAGCTTTTTCCTTAGCCAAAGATGATTATGTTCAACTATTAGCCTAAAAAATCATTCAAGCCACAAAGTTTGATTAGGCTTGTCAAGGCTTTTATGTTAACAAACATTTTGAATAAGTTTATGGACATAAAATACTTGTCATTGACTATACTTCTCTTGACCCTTTTCTTAAAGATAACAAATACCCATTACCCGACATTTCTTCATTATTCCCTTTCCTTCACAATGCTTGCATCTCTTCAAAGTTTGATCTCAAAGTTGGTTTTTGGCAACTTGGCATTGATCCTGCAGATCGACCCAAATTTTCTTTTTGCATTCCCAACTTCCGTTACCAATGGACTATTATGCCTTTTTATCTTAAAATTGCTTTTTTCATTTTTCAGTAATCCATGATTCATGTTTATAAGCCTATCCTTTCTCATGCATTAATTTATATTGATGATATCCTTATCTTTTCCCTTGATGTTCTTTCACATCGGAAACATCTCCAACAATTCATCAATATAACCAGAGATCATGGAATTATATTATCTCCAGCAAAAATGATCCTTGCCAAGGATGAAATTAATTTTTTACGCATGCATTTTCTCAATGGTACATACAAACCTTAACCGCACTTATCTTCTGAAATCTTCAAATTTCCTGATAGCCACCTATCCCTAAAGTAAATTCAACAGTTTCTTGGTATTGCCAATTATGTTAAACAATTCATCCCTCATTATAGTTTTTTGGCAAAATCTTTAAATCACCTTTTAAAAAAACAAAACCCTCCACCTTGGTTAGCTATTTATTCTCGATGAATGCTGGGGTGTTATCCTACTTCAAGAAAAAGGCAATGTTCGATACATCTGTGGTTATGCTAGTGGATAATTCAAATACTCTGAATGCCATTATCACTTAACCTTTAAAGAAATTTTATCCGTGAAATATGGTATAAAAATATTTGAATTTCATCTAATTGGACACCACTTTACAGTTGTCATTGATTGCTCATCTTTCATAAAAATGCTTTCTTTTAAAGGAAAGATTGTTCAACATTAGCAACTTCTCAGATAGGCAGAATGGTTTAGCATATATAGCTTTAATGTTGAGCATATAAAAGGTAAGAAGAACCTCATTCTAGATTATCTCTCTAAACCAACAAAACTCCCAAAAACACCCAAGATTATCACTTTAGTTTCCACTCTCCCTTTAGTCTTTACCATGGATACCCTAAAACCTAATCCTAATCCCAAAAAAAACATGTTAGACCTCTCTATTACTACCCAACCTCAAACAAACAATCATCTCCTCCCTAATATCGCCTCACTAATCCTACTGCCATAAAATAGTTTGCTACCTACCATTTGTTTGATTTCATGCATATATTTTCCAATAAAAGAAATGTCCCTCCTGATGAAAACTTTTTCATATAGATCAACCTTGGTCATTCTTTTTAAGTTTTATCAAGATTTTCCTCATTTTAAGGAAAAAATTTGGTTCCTTTGGTGTCTATCTACTCTATACACTTATGCCATTTCATTCCCTCTTATTGAGATCTATGATATTCTTACTACCTCTGCTAATCATGATTCTTTACATAGATAATTCTTTGAATGGTATGCTCATTTGTCATGCTGGAGACATGAATTTCTCAATAAGATTCCAGCTGTTCAACTTTAGAACAAACTAGAAAACCAAGTTAGGGAATTCTCTATTATATATTTCTTCACTCAACCCTATGTTTGGAATCCTTCTCAACGATTGCTCTAGACCTAACAATAAGCCTTCCACTAACATGCCCTTGACATATTGGATCCTTTGATAGATTTTTCCATTAAAAGTGCTCTTCACCTTGATCTGTGTGCCCTTAACAATATCAATCCCAATACACTGCATCCTTCAATTCTTGACACAGTTGAGTTATCTGACAAGCTAAATTATCTTAATTCACTCTTTCAAGATTCCCAAGATCTATACTTTTCTTTAAATCTTTTAGATAATGACTTTTATGAACCAAATGACTCTACCACTCAGGATTACCTACTAGCCTTTGAAAAAGAACTTAAATAGTCCTTTGATAAAGATAAACGTAAAAAAAATGAAACCTTGATTGGACCTTAAATCTTGGAGAATCTAACATAGATCTTAAGGATATAAATCTGTCCTTTTCACATGAGCTGATCCATTTCAGCAATAAGGATTAAAGTACCTTTATATAAATAGCTTTTGTAAAAAGTTTAAGCTATAAAGTAGTAAAGTAAATTATATCTTATCTCTTATCTTGTCTTGTAAAAAAGTGTGCTAGTGTTTTCTTATATCATACATGATGTAATCCTCCACTAGTTGGAGATTTATATAAGTGTGTTGTAAGTAAACTAGGGACTTGAGACTTTCCTACGAAAAGATTTATTAAGCCTCCTCTTTCAATAACCATTGTGAGTTTTTAAATTCTCTCTTCTCTTATCATTACTTTCTTTTTAAACTTCAATTAGGGATCCTGTTATTAGTTTTTCAGCTTCTATAGATCAAATTTTAGCCTAAGAGGATAGTCCACTATAAAGGCAAGGAGTGCCAATTAATTTGGACAGTCATAACTAGCTTCTTTAGATTCATAGTTCTCTGGCCACTGATATATCAAGGAGATGTAATCTTTCCCTCTTAGAATGATGTTTGCTAAGGGCTTATACCGGATACCCTACATTACTATTTCTTTACCATTAGGGCCCTTTAGTGCTACTATTTTGTTCCCACAATCCATTATCACCTGATGCTTTATCAACCAATTTATGCCTAAGATTACATTAACCTTGCAAAATGGTATTTCAATCAGGCTACTTGCAAATTCTATCCCTTGTATAATAATGGGGCAATTCCTATATATTCTATTTACACAAGCACTATGATCCAAAGGACTTGTTACCCATGTATCATATTCTAATTGATCCATTACTAACACTCCCTTACTCATGTCCTAAATGCACAAATATAAGTGTGTGGAACCTGGATCTATTAATGCATAAACATTAGTGTCAAAGAGAAAGAAAATAGCAGCTATCACTTTTGGGTCATCTAGATCCTTGTAGGCCTTTATAGCATATGCCCGAGCAGGAGCTATGGTGGCCATAAGTTTATCCACTATCTTCGATGTTGTTCTAGTTGGAGGCATATATTGACCTGATCCACCATGCCTTCTAGCACGGCCTTTGGGTACCTGAGATATATTAGATGCTGCTCTTGCTTCATCGGCCAATTAGTTATAAAATGATCACTACCACCATATCTCAAATTAGTGCCCATCAACAATCTATAAATGTCCTAATGCCTCCTAGCATAATGAGAACACTCGGGTGGAAATCCTTCACCTTGCTCCACCGGTCCATTCCTACATGATCTGGATGCTATAGCTAGCCCTTGACATCTGCTTTGAATAGAACTATTAATAGACTCAACTGGTTGGTTCCTCAATTTACCACATGGCCTTTTTTATGACAGACCTTCTCTAAAAAACCTCTTCTTTTCTATCTTTCTTTCTTTACCACTCTACATTTTTCTGCCCATATAGTAATATGAACAAGCTGATAATAGTTCACTAGCTATAAAGAGGTAGCTCCTACCAAGTGGTCTTCAATCCATTCATTTAAATCATCCTCAAATTGTTGACATTGAAAAACTTTAGTTAGCATCAATTCCTACGTGTATTTACTCAAACTACTAAACTCTCTCTCATATTATGCCACTGACATCCTTTTTCACTTCAAATTCAAGAACTACCTCAATTTCACTTCTTTATAAGCCTCGTTGACATATCTCTATTTGAACTCATGTTCAAAGAATTCCTAAGTGAGTAGAGTTGGTAGTTATGGTTATCTAAGCACCAACTTCCACTAATCATAAGCTACCCTTTGAAGTAAAGAAACAGCACAAGTCACCTTTTGAACCATAGGATAATGAACTTTGTCATATACTCTTTTGACCTTCTATAACCAAAATTCTACCTTATCTGACTCTTCCAAGGTGGTTCCCAAAAGCTCCTTCACCTATGGTTTCTAATTGTTTCAATAAGGGCCTTAAATGAAATCATCTTCTGCAAATTTTGAGTCATATCTTGTGAAAATCTTCAACAATGCCTCCCCAAGGAGAGCAGCAAGTATGTCCCCTTAAGTAGAGGATTAAGACTTTAAATTTGACCAAATAGGTAAATTACTTTCTACAATCTCTTCTACTATTTCTTTTAATCCCATTATAATCTACTATTTGTAAGAAACAAGGACATCTACATTAACTCAACATAAGAAATAACTTACACTCACATACTCCTAGACTTTTATTGGTAAGAACCACCTAAACCAAGGCTCTGATACCATAAAATGTAATGCCTCCTTTATAAGGTTAACCCTACAAACATATTATTATATCATAAAAAATCATGCATTGTAAATATATAGATGCACACACATACACACATATCATATACAAATTAGAGTATACATTGTATATATGTAACTAAATCATTTAGCATATGCATTTTAAATATTATTACATCACATGGTATAAATTTATCTAGTAAAATTACATTTCAATATCCTTTTACAAAAAAGCTAAGCAATAATACAAAGCATTAACAAAATGTATATACTTTAGGATACTTTAGTCCTTGCCCTTATGTTGACCTTACTCAAGCAAGACTTGTCCTTGTGACCCCTTATCAGAATTACCTACACGGATAAAACACATATGCTAAGCCATAAAGCTTAGTGGGGAAAGGTTAATTTGGAACAACCACTCATAGCAATTATTACCAAGCATAAGAGCATACAAATAAATAATAAGATTAATAAAATGACAATAAGTTAATGGAAATAAGTAAATATTGAATGATAAAGAGATGCTCTCATTGTTTTACAACATAAGTTTACATATAAATTTACATATTTATATATAGACTGTTGTTATATTGTTGGTTATCATAAGAAAATCAATTATTTAACATTTTTACTTTCATTTACATGTTTCTATAAATGCCTACCAAAACTTTATGGATGTGGATAATAAACATTTTGGACACCTGAAGATATTGATCATATAGATAACTATAGGTATTGATCATTCAGAATCTAAAGGTATCAAACCTATGGACCCAAACGAGATCAAGTCTGTGATCCCAAATGGGGACAACCTGAGGATCCAAATGGGGTCAAGATTATGGAAACTGCAAACTTTACCCTATATAGGTATGCCTATCAATCTACTACCAAGTTCTATATATAGGCTTAATTTTATTCTTTTTCTTTTCTTTTCATGTTACTTTATTAAATATATTCAAATAAATCATCTCATTGTACATTTATGTAAATATAAGCATTCATAAGTCAAATTCACATCATGTGATACATGTATTTATAACACAATATATCTTTATTTAAAAGTTCATAAGACTATATAATGTTAGTGTAAGCCCTAGCTCCAATGCATTGTAATAAAACACTTTGAATTAATAAAATAAGGCATTTATTTTATCTTTTGTATTCCTGTGCATATCCATTGATAGAACTATCCAAGAATGTCGTTTCGGTTTAAATTATCATGTGTGAGGCACATGGTTGTAAGACCTTGAAACAAATGAGACTTTATTCTAAACATCCCTATTCAGTCATTGTTATGGGAATAACAATGAATTAAGACTAGTATGCTCTCTCTGATATTATGAGTTCTGTCTTACGGATCATTAGGATAAGAGTGTAAATCAGAGATCATAGATACATGTTAAAGAACATGGTATCTGGATACGATCCGCTCATGAGAACACTACATGGTACAAGTTATAAGCGTTTCTCATATGCAAGTTTTGTATCGGAGTTCTTAGACCTAAAATCTCTATGAAACTCTTTATGAATTACTGTGTACTTTGACATACACATAACGTGCTCGTAATAGAGTGACAAGTACGAGTATGATTGGGTATGCATTGATTCATGTTAGAGAGCATGAGAGAAGTGAAGGGATTACCCCTCTCGATAAGAAAGAAAATATCATCTTCCACTTGATCAGTGAACTGAAAAGTGTATGGCCATACCAAGATGAAATAATGAGTATTCATTATTTATCTGAGAGTTCAGTGTCACTGGAATATCAAGAAAGGAATTAATATATATATAAGGATGACTAGTTTCATGCCTTATATTAATTCTGATATTTATGGGTAAGGGACTATGCAAAATTGCATTAGGTCACTAAATTCCATATGCATTTTCATTTAATTTGGAATGCTATAATATCTTGCTAGAGAATATATATAGCCTTTGAATTAATTTATTAATTCATTGCTAATATTAAATGGACCTATAAGATCGTACTTGGGAATTAATTTGGACTTTTATTTAAAGTCAAATTAATGCATAAAATGGGGTAAACAGATTTTTTCCTAAAATAGGCAAATATGTAAAAATAGTTTTTTGGGCCTAAAATAGCTAGCTATTTTAGGCAAAAACTGTCAAGGTGCGATTTTTTCTAAAACAGCTAGCTGTTTTAGGCAACTATTTTAGGCAACTGTTTTAGGCAAATCTGTCAAATAAGTTTTTTTCCTAAAACAACTAGCTGTTTTAGGCAAATATGTTAACAGTTGTTACACGAGAAAAATTTATTGGCATATGCTAGTTTTTAATTTCAATTAATTAATTATCTATGTATAATTAAGTTAATTGAGTATTAAATTCTAAATTGTATTTAATCAAAATATAATACTTGAGAGGGAATTAATGTGGCCAAAATTCGACAACCAATTAATTCAAAAATAAGTTTATTTTGATTAAATGACTAATGCCATTTAAATTTGAAACCTAATAGAGTTTGAATTAATTTAAATCACTTAATTAGGAAGTGATGGAGGCTAAATATATTCCTAATTCTAAGGGATTTTGGTATGACCTATCTTTACTAAATTAATGATATAAATTAATTAATTCTATTTTTGACAAGGTGAAAATTTTTTCTCTTTTGGCCGAAATACACAAGGGGAAGAATACTTTCTTGATTTCTTGTGTTCTTGGCATTAATAGCACCTAAAAGAAGCGCAAGATCAAGTCTTGTAGCTTTAAACCATTGCCTTTACACAATACTTTAAAAGAGAGCTAGAAAGCTCTATTTTAAGCCATCTTTGCAAGTGTGTGTGTGAGAATAGAGGGAGTGGTGTAAAAGGCTATTCCTTGGCATTGGTGATCAAGATCTAAGGCAGATAAAGTCATCTTTGTTGCTGGTCAACACCAAATTCAAGATTTAAAAGGCATCAAAAGTTGTAAGTTGTAAAAACCCTAAAATTGCATGTTTCGATTCTTGTTATGGAATTGTTTGGCATGAATGATTGTTTTTCATCATTTTTCCACTGCAAGATTACCATGAACATATCATGTCATATTCCATCAGTGGTATCATAGCCTAAAAATTCTTATTTTAGTGCTTTAGATGCTTGAAAAAATTAATTTAAAGTCGTTATTTTGAAAACATGCAATGCTGAAATTTTCTGTTTTGAGTTTTTTTGCATTGTTTTGGTATAAAAACTATTTTAATTGATTAGATAGATATTATAATTAATATGACATGTTAATATACTGTCCCTAATATGTTCTAGGAGCTGTTAATGGTCGGATTTAATTAATAATACCTGATGGTACATGTTAATATTAAAACTAGGTGCTAGTTAGCATGTTAATTGTTAGTTTAACAAACTAGTTTTCAATATTAAATGTAAAAATGATTTTGGAATATTTGTAATTGATTTTTAAATATTAAATATCAGTTCTGGACATATTTTAAATTTGGTTTTAATTCTGGTCCATGATAATTTAATTGATTAATTTTAAAATCACTTAAAACTATGACTAGTTTGTGTTTGTTACATGTTTAATCAACATTGTTTGTTTTGTTTTGATTAAAATGGTAAAAACACATTTAGATCAGATTGGTACAGAATATTAAATCAATATTTATGACCTTATTTAAATTATTAAATGACTCATAAAAATTGATTTAAGTGTTTGTGCATTTTAATGGCATTTCATAAGCATTAAACAACTAGTTTTTGTTGTTTGTTTGTTTTTGCATAAATGTCGTGTACTATATATGTGTTATTCATGATTTTATATTTTTAATTCATGTTAGCACATATTATATGTATTTTTAATGTTTATGGGCTATATGACATAAAATTAAAAATGGAAAAATTGGAAATTATACTAGAGTTGAATTTATAACACAAATCTAACTAGTTAGTGTTTTGGGCTTTTGAGAGAACTTATTCAATAAGAGGATTTAGCCCAATGGGCTTTGGCCCAAGCCCATCACGGGGTCTTCTCTTAAAGGTTCAAGTACACAATTTCTATTAATGGGCTTGGCTAAATTAAATAAAATTGGACTTTGTTTTATCCATGAATGTTATGTATATTTATTTGCTAGTTTGGTGTGATGAATGGATATGCATGGTGTATTCATGGGCCCTGGGTTTTGTAATTAAATATGGCCTATGAGCCATTATATTTTTGTTGTAAAAGTTTCATTTATTTCTTAGAATAGAATATACTTGAAGACTTTGTAAATCAAGATGAAGCCCACTGGAGTGGAGAAGCCAAACTCGAAGATTCTTATGTAATAGTATAGAATCTTAGTTGTAGGTTTTTGGGCCCATGTTTGTCACGCTTTACTTTATGCAATTATTTATATACGCATGCTATGTATGGATGACAAAGCGTATGCCATAAAAGCCGTAATAAAATGAATCCCTAAAAATAGTAAGTTCACAAAGTTGCCTTTCCTAATTCGAAATATGTCAAGACATCGATCATCGGTCACGTAGACTAGGAGTCCTAGATGCGCCCGATTATCTTTGTGAGGCATGGGGTTGTGGATGTAGGTTGGACTTAACATGGGAAAGGGATGCCCGGACCTAGGCAACTAATAAATGGGTTTGTTCTATAACATCTTAAGATGTTAGCCCATTTGATCCAAGAGTCATGTACGAGGCATGATTGGAGTTTTCCTACCTAAGTAACTTAACTTGTTAGGTGTACAAGCTCAGCTTGACTAATAAGTTGTTGTGAAAAGTGGATCATGGCCCACATTAAATCACTAACGTGAATTATTTAAAGGGATATTAATTCAGTTTTGTGGGATCATAAATAAGACCTCATTTAAACTTGCTAAATTTTATTGTTGATTGAAAATGGCATCTTTAAACAACAATTTCTCATTGCGATTGGTCCTTGAAAAGGACAAAATTAAATGGCACCCAATTTCATAGACTGGTTTTGAAACTTAAAAATAATTCTTAAGCAAGAGAAAAAGTCATATGTTTTGGATGCACCCTTGCCTGAAGAACCTGTTAGGAATGCCTCTGCGATTCAAAAGGAAACTTTTGAGGACCAAGAAGGGCGACTCCAATGATGTGACCCATTTGATGCTGGGCCACAATGGTGCCTGACTTGCAAAAGCAATTTATGGACCAAGAGGCTTATGCGATCATGGTGCACCTCAAGGAGATGTTCCAAAAGCAAGCTCGTCACGAGAGGTTCATGACAACAAAGGCTTTAATTTCTTGTAAGATGGCTACGGGTACTCCTGTTAGTACCCATGTACTCAAGATGAAAGGGTATCTTGATACTCTTGAGAAGCTTGAGGTACTAGTGCCAAAGGAATTAGCCACTGATTTGATCTTGGGATCATTGACTGATGATTATGATCCATTTGTGATGAATTATAACATGCATGCAATGAACAAGTCAGTCACTGAGCTTCATGGGAAGATTAAGAATGCTGAAGAGAACATTCGAAAGACCAATCCCGTATTGATGGTTCAAGGGGGGCATTAAGAAGGGGACCCGTTAAGGGAAAGGGAAAGGAAAAGGCAAAAACCCAAGAATGACCTAGCTCAGTTCAAGTCAACTAGGAGTGCACCTCAGGCCCAATCCAAGCCCAAGGTGCAGAAGCTCAAAGAGAGTGAGAGCACTTGCTTCCATTGCAACAAGATAGGGCATTGGAGGAAAAATTGCGCTCTCTTCAAGGAAGAACAAAAGAAGAATGGAGCTAAAGCGTCCAGTTCTGGTATTTTTGTTGTTGAGATTAACCTTTCTATTTCTACCACTTGGGTATTGGATACCGGTTATGGTTCTCACATTTGTTCAAATGTGCAGGGGCTAAGAAATAGGCGGGTTACTTGGGAAGAATGAAGTGGACCTCCAAGTGGGGAATGGAGCACGAGTTGCTGCCATGGAGATAGGCGACTATCAACTCACTTTACCTTTCGGACTTTGTTTAGTTTTGAAAAAATTTTTATTATGTGCCTACCATGAGCAGAAACATTATTTCAGTTTTTTTTTTGGAATTGGATGAATTTGATTTTGTTATTAAAAATGGCAATGCTCATATTCATCACCAAGGCATTTCTTATGGCAATGCCATCTTGGAAAATAGCCTTTATATCCTTGATTTACAAAAACAAAGAGTCCATATACAACATTAATATAAAGAGGGTTAAATCAAATGAATTGAACCCTACTTACTTCTAGCATTGTCGTTTAGAACATGCAAACGAAAAACGCATTTCAAGACTCTATAAAACTGGAGTGCTTGGGTCATTTGACTTAGAGTCTTATGACACATGCAAGCCATGTTTGCATGAAAAAATGACAAAGAGTCCTTTTAACAAGAAAGGTGAGAGGACTAATGACTTATTGGAACTAATACATACCGATGTATGTGGACCTTTAAGTACACAAGCTAGAGGTGGTTTTAGCTACTTCGTGACATTCACAGATGACTTCAGTAGATATGGCTATGTCTATCTAATGAAGTACAAGTCTTAAACTTTTGAGAAATTCAAAGAGTTTAAGAACGAAGTAGAAAAACCAACTTGGTAGAAGTATAAAAAGCCATTCGTTCATATCGAGGTGGCGAATACTTAAGCCAATAGTTTTGACAATCATCTAAAAGAGTGTGGTATTATTTCACAGCTCACTCCTTCTGGAACATCGCAATGGAATGGTGTGTCCGAAAGGAGAAATCAAAACTTTGTTGGACATGGTTCGATCTATGATGAGTCAACCTAATCTTTCCTATCTCTTTTTGGGGTTATGCATTAGAAACTGTTGCGTTTCTATTGAACCGTACTCCAACTAAAGCAGTTGAGAAGACACCATATGGGTATAGATTGGGAAAGAACCTAATATGTCTTTTCTCAGGATTTGGGGGCTATAAAGCACATGTTAAGAAATTAACATCTGACAAACTAGAGTCCAAATCCACTGTCTGCTTGTTTGTGGATTATCCCAAAGAAACAAAGGGATACTACTTTTACTCATAAGCCGAGAACAAAGTATTTGTTGCTCGTAAGGTTGTTTTCTTGGAAAAGGAGTTCCTTCTCAAGAAAGACAGTGGGAGTAAAGTAGAACTTGGAGAAATTCAAGCGCCACAAAATCCTATAGAGGATGAGTTGGAAATGGGATCAAGTTCACAACCAATTGTGGAAAAAGAACCCATTATCCAAGAACCTAGAAGGGTCTGGTAGGGTACGTCAGTAGATTAAGAGATATGGATTTCTAATCACCGATAGTGACACTATTGAGTTAGTAGATCGTGAGGATCCTACTACCTACCGAGAAGCTATTGAGAGCCCAGACTCGGAAAAATTGGCTTGAAGCCATGAAATCCGAGATGCAATCAATGTACAATAACCAGGTTTGGACCTTGGTTGATCCACCGGAAGGTGCTAAGGTAATTAAATGCAAGTGGCTATTTAAACTCAAAGCTGATAAGTCCTACAAAAGGTAGACTAGTAGCAAAAGGCTTTCGACAAACTCATGGTATAGACTATGACGAGCTCTTTTTTCCCCCTGTCGTAGTCATGCTTAAGTCCATTAGGATCTTGCTTGCCATAGCTGAATATCATGATTATGAGACATGGAAAATGGATGTCAAAATTGCTTTCCTCAACGAAAATTTACTTGAGGATGTGTATATAACACAGCCTGAAGGTTTTATCAATCCCAAGCATCCTAAGAAGGTTTGCAAGCTTTAAAAAATTCATTTATGGATTAAAGAAAGCATCCCAAAGTTGGAATCTTCATTTTGATGAGTCTGTCAAGGAATTTGACTTCATCAAGAACGAAGATGAGCCTTGTGTGTACAAGAAGGTTAGTGGGAGCATAGTAGTATTTCTAGTCCTATATGTGGACGACATCCTTCTCATTGGGAATGACATTCCAACATTGCAAAAGGTTAAGCAATGGTTGGGAAAATGTTTCTCAGTGAAAGACTTAGGTGAAGCCGAGATAATACTTGGTATTCGAATCTATAGAGATAGATCGAATCGGCTTTTGGGACTAAGTCAAGAAAAGTACATAAACAAAGTACTAAAGCATTTTAGCATGGGAGACTCAAAGAAAGGGTACATACCTTTGGCTTTGGGAGTTCCTTTGACTAAAGAACAGTGCCCTAAAACTAAAGAGAAAAGGGACAACATGAGTAGAATCCCATATGTATATGCTATTGGATCTATCATGTATGCTATGCTATTTACTAGATTGGATGTTGCTCATGCACTAAGTGTAACCAGTAGGTTTCAGCAAGACCCTAGTGAGAAGCACTGGTCTATTGTAAAAGGGATTCTGAAGTACCTGCGAAGGACTAAGAATCACTTCTTGGTGTATGGTGGTCAAAAAGAGGTCATCATACAAGGTTATGCCGATGCTGCTTTTCAAACCAGCACTCAGGATTCTAGATCACAATCTGGGTTTGTTTTTGTTTTAAACGGTGGTGCTGTCAGCTGGAGAAGCTCAAAGCAAGAGACCGTTGCCGACTCAACTACAGAATCTGAGTATATTGCAGCGAGTGAGGCTGCAAAAGAGGCTGTTTGGATTAAAATTTCATTTCTAGATTAGGAGTGGTCCCAAGCATCCTAGATCCATTAGAAATTTTCTGTGACAACAACGGGGCCATCGCATAGGCCAAGGAGCCCCGGTCACACCAGAAATCCAAACACATACTCAGGAGGTACCACCTGATCAGAGAAATCATTGATCGTGGGAACGTCAAGGTTAGCAAGATACCAAGTGAAGACAATGTAGCAGATCCTTTGACAAAACAATTGCATCTAAATCTACACGAAGTTTATTTGAGAGCGTTCGGTCTTAAGGCTATGCCCAATTGGGACTAGTGCTAGTAGGAAATTGTTAGTGTAAGCCCTAGCCCTAATGCATTGTAATAAAACACTTTGAATTAATAAAATGAGGCATTTGTTTTATCTTTTGTATTCCTGTACATATCAATTGATAGAACTATCCAAGAATGTCGTTTCGATTTAAGTTATCATGTGTGAGGCACATGGTTGTAAGACCTTGAAACAAATGAGACTTCATTCTAAACATCCCTAGCCAGTCATTGTTATAGGAATAACAATGAATTAAGACTAGTATGCTCTCTCTGATATTATGAGTTCTGTCTTACGGATCATTAGGACAAGAGTGTTAATCAGAAATCATAGATACATGTTAAAGAACATGGTATCTGGATACGATCCGCTCATGAGAATACTACATGGTACAAGTCATAAGCATTTCTCATATGCAAGTTTTGTATCGGAGCTCTTAGACCTAAAATCTCTATGAAACTCTTTATGAATTATTGTGTACTTTGACATACACCTAACGTGCTCATAACAAAGTGACAAGTACGGGTATGGTTGGGTATGCATTGATTCATGTTAGAGAGCATGAGAGAAGTGAAGGGATTATCCCTCTCGATAAGAGAGAAAATATCATCTGCCACTTGATCAGTGAACTGAGAAGTGTATGGCCATACCGAGATGAAATAATGAGTAATCATTATTTATCTGAGAGTTCAGTATCACTGGAATATCAAGAAAGGAATTAATATATATGTAAGGATGACTAGTTCCATGCCTTATATCACAACAAAAAAACTACCAATTAGCGACGGCACAATTTTCGTTGCTAATTTTGCGATGGATTAGAGACTGTTTTATAATTGCGTCGCGAGAATGATATTTACTATTTATTTGCAATAAAATAGCGACGGAATTAATAAACAGTCGCTAATTATTGGCAGGAAGAGTACTGCCCTGTTTTGCGACGGAATTAGCGACAAATTTTTCCATCTCTAAATTTTATAATTTTTTATTCAGGAAATTAGTTCCAGAAATTTTAGCGACTAAAATTTTAGTCGCTAATTTTGGCGGGAAAATATAGCGCCTTTTTTGCGACGGTTTAGCGACGAAAATATATCTGTCGCTAATTAGTATTTTGTTGCTTTAATACGATTAGCGACGGAAGTATTTAGTCGCTAATTTGTTGCAAATAAATTAAAAAATAAGTTTTTAAATTTCACTCCCATGGTTTATGTATAATTTCAAGTAATTTTAATATACACCATATAAAATGAATATTTTTTTGTAACAGAAAATTATAAATTATTTTATAAGTTGGTAATAATTTTTTACCAATTATACCAAAATCTAATGTTATTTATTTAGAAAATTTACATTTTTAATCATAATAATAAACTAATTGTTATGATTATTATATATTTGCATGTTCAAGATTAATAAAAATAAATATTTATAAAATTTATTATTTCATTCAAAATAATAATAAAAAAATTTGTAATTTATTTTTATTTTAAAAAATTTAAATCTAATATTAAATTATTAGGAATTAAATTAATTTATCTATCAATTATCTCCAAATATAAACTTATTTATTTAAAAAAATTACATTTTAATAATAATAATAAAGTAATTGTTATAAGTATTATATAGTCATATTATGAAAAATAATAAATATTTATATTTATATAATAATAATAATATAAAGTTTATTATTTCATTTAAAATGATTATGAAAAATTTATAATTTATTTTTATTTTGTTAAAATTTTGAGCAAATTTTAAATTATTAAAAAATTTAAAATATATATTTATAAAATTATCCTTGAATACAAGGATAAAATGATGAAATTTGGTAGGGACATTTTAGTAATTTCAAAAATTTACCCTACATATAAAAATAACATTTTATCTTCTGCCACATCTCTCCACCGTTTCAATTTAATGCATATATGATTTTAAGCTTAATTTATTATTTAGTTGAATAATACAATAGAGTTCAATCCAAGACTTAAACTCATACAAGTAAAAATGAATAAATTTTCTAATTTAATTTCTTCAATTTAATTTTTATTATTTTTCTAAATGAATAAATTTTCTAATATATATATATATACACACACACACACACTTTTCAATTTTATTTCTATTATTTTTCTAAATGTTCAAAGCTCCATTTAAACTCATCCTTACCATTTAACTTCACTACCACAGTTACCTAATTTAGTGTTATGAAAGACTGAGTAAACTTACTGATTCGAAAATAGAGAAATGGCTTTGAAATTCTAAACATGGCCAGATTAATAAATAAGTTAAGATATTATCTGATAAATCCAAATATATAGTCCATTTGAATCTGCATATTTACGGTTTGGTTGGATCTTCAAATACAAATTGAACAGTTTTTATAAGGAATAGTGTAAGTAAAAATTCAACGGTTAAGTATTTGTCATTAGATCGGCCTGATTTTTAGTGAGTACGTTCGAAACTTCTTGTTGTTAATTTTGAACGGTAAATATTAGTTTTTAAGGTCTGTAAGTTTAATTTTTGTTGCAAAAAAGATGTTGTTTTCTGGATTTTTTACGTAATGACCAATTTTGTATGTGAAGTCAATCGAAAAATCATTTGCCGTTAGATCGGCCTAATTTTTGTTGAATACGTTTAAAACTCCTTGTTGTTAATTTTGAATGGTGAAGATTAGTTTTTAAGGTCTGTGAGTTCGGTTTTTGTTGCAAAAAAAAAGTTATTTCTGGATTTTTTACATAATGACCAGTTTTGTATACGAAGACAATCGAAAATCATTTGCCATTAGATTGACCTGATTTTTGGTGAGTACATTCAAAACTCCTTTTTGTTAATTTTGAACGGTGAAGATTAGTTTTTAAGGTCTGTAAGTTCAGTTTTTCTTGTAAAAAAGAGGCTATTTTCTGGATTTTTTACGTAATGACCAGTTTTGTATACGAAGACGATCAGAAAAGCATTTGCCGTTAGATTGACCTGATTTTTGGTGAGTACGTTCAAAACTCCTTTTTGTTAATTTTGAACGGTGAAGATTAGTTTTTAAGGTCTGTAAGTTTATTTTTTGTTGCAAAAAAAAGGCTCTTTTCTAGATTTTTTATGTAATGACCAGTTTTGTATACGAAGACGATCGGAAAATCATTTGCCGTTAGATTGGCCTGATTTTTAGTAAGTACATTTGAAACTCCTTATTGTTATTTTTGGTCGGTGAAGATTAGTTTTTAAGATCTATAAGTTCAGTTTTTGTTGCAAAAAAGAGGCTATTTTCTGGATTTTTTACATAATGACCAATTTTGTATGTGAAGACGATCGAAAAATCATTTGCCGTTAGATCGGCCTAAGTTTTGGTGAGTACGTTCAAAATTCCTTGTTGTTAATTTTGAATGGTAAAGATTAGTTTTTTAAGATCTGTAAGTTCAGCTTTTGTTGCAAAAAAGAGGCTGTTGATTCTTTTTGGATAAATTTTATTTTTATTTAGAGTATAAGTAAAGACGTTTCAATTATAATGATATTGAAAATGGTGTATGTTCAGATTTCATAATCCTCAAAATAAACTTTTACTAAAAATTCCCTAAAAAAAGTGGTATTGAAAATGGTAAAAGGAATTATAATCCATCAATTTTTGTTGTTTTCTCCAATTTTACAGAATTAGTCCCCGTTTGACCTTTCGTTGTGTTATTCAAAGTCTCCCTTTATTGCTGATGATTTCTAATTAGTTTTTTGAATCATTTAATATACATTCCATCATTTAGAAATAAAAAAAATCGAATGATATATGGTGTAAATAAATAATTGTTGTTTGCTTGTTTCATAACGCCCCGAATTTGAGTCAACCGATAAAATTTATTTAATTCATTAATAATATTTTAATTTAGGTAAATAGTGATATAAATTTATCGAGGAAGAAAATTTTTTGTTTTAGCTTTGAATTAAGTATGTTTTAAATTAACTATTTTAGCAAGCCATAAAGAAAAAAAATCATAGTAAAAGACATTAATATAACTAAATTTATAACAATAATTAAAATAATGACAATAATAATAATATTTCCCTAGAGACTTCTAGATAAAAGTACTATGGCCATAGAAATTTGTTTTAAGGATAAAAAAAAAAGAAAAAAAGGGGGGAAGATAGAAATCGGGAAAGGAAAGGAAAAAGGGGAAGGAGAAGAAGAGGAGCAAGGGGCGGCGTTCTCTCTCCGGCGATTCTTGCACCGTCGCTGCCTTTTGTT
Source organism: Excoecaria agallocha (assembly GCA_037975025.1). NCBI lineage: Eukaryota > Viridiplantae > Streptophyta > Magnoliopsida > Malpighiales > Euphorbiaceae > Excoecaria > Excoecaria agallocha. Next base: position 21,716,825 of record CM075814.1, on the reverse strand, counting down.
TCTGATCAAGCCATGTCGTCCCTCCCTACCGCTGATTAACCATAGCATCGCATCGCCCCCTTCTCGTCGCTCTCTCTCTTTCTCCTCTCCCTACCGAGCGCCTTCTCTCTCTGGCGACCTGCGACGGTGGATGGCAGAAAGAAAGGCACCAATAGGTCCCCAAAGTTGAGGCGGTCCTCCCTATACCTGCTATTCATCCCCACTCGCCGGTCACGAGCAAATTGAACAGAGAGGCCATCGACGGTTCTTGGGTAGATCCCGACCAAACGGAGAGGTGTTGGAGCGCGTGACCACCGAAAATGGGAAGCTGGAGTTCTCATCTTTACGGTGGTAGTGTTAGATTGTGTTTCAGGTCGAAGATCTGGTGGATTTTTTGGATCTCTCGCTGGTTGTGGTGGTTCTTGATATCTCGGATGAGGTTGTCGCCAATTTCTTGATTAGAAGTAAAAGCAGCAACAGTAATTTGCTGGATTTATCAGATTTAAGGTACAAATGAAACAATTTTTTTAATTGTTCTTACCAATACCCATAAACTTGCAAATGTTAATTTGGGTTTTTCGTGTCATTATGTTGTTGTTGATTTTTTTTTTGAAAATAAGAGATACTCGTTAACTGATGCGGTGGTTTCTCACCAACTCCGACCACTCCAAATTCCTCCTCTTCCACCGCCAGAAACCGCTGCGCCACTACTCAGTGAGTTCCTACATTCCACTTTAAGAGTCTCTTATCCAAAACTATCCTTCTGATGAACCCAACTGTAATCTCAATAAAATTAATGCTCTCTCATTTTTAAATTCTTTCACTTATTTTTTTCCCTAAAAGTTATATGAATTTGGGGCTATGAAAAGGCTTTTACATTTGAACTGTTTCTATTGTGTCTGTTGGTATTGAATTCAGTTTCTGTTTTTATTTTGATTTTTGTTTGTGTGTGTCTATTGTAGATGTAAATATTGAGTCACTGCCCTCAATGCATCCTTGCAAGAGAATCTGTGATATAACTGGGTTTGAGGTATGCAAGTCTGTCTAGAAGCTGGAATTGAGTTTGGATTCATTGAACGATGATTTCTGTTTTTTTATGAAATTTTTACCCAAATTTTGATATTTCAGTTGTGTTGAATCTTTTTAAGGGTCAATAGGGTTCAAGCACTGAGTGAATTTAATATATAGGAACGTCCATCAATTCAAAAATTTGAATGGAAACTACAAGAAGAAATGTTTAATGAATTTCCTTGCTTTAACTATTTGGTTTATGGTGCTTCACTTAAATGGGTTTTTAACGTAAGGCTGATTACTTATTTTTAGTCCAGTAGTTATGTGCACAATGTCCATTAATGTCATTGAGGAGCACCGAGTGATCAACTAGATACTAAATGGTATGGGAAAAAATGAAAGAAATCTTTATGAGTTTCCATGTTGTGCCAGGGTTATGGTGGTCCTCTGAAATGGGTTTTTAGTTTTTACACAAGGTTGGTAGCCTTTTTTTTTATTCCTAATAGTTATGCTCAAAATGACCACTAATGTCGTTAAGGAGATATGAGTTAGGAACTATTTACTAATTGGGGTCTTGATGAGTTCCTATACTTTGTGGCCTTTTCACATAACTTGGGCTATTCATTCTTCTTCCAATAGTCATGCATGTGATAACCAATAATGTCATTAAGGAGCGTGAGCTATGAATTGGATGCTAATTGTGTAGGAAATGAAATAGAGGTGCATCCATATAACCTGATCTAACCTTCCAAAGTCCTTGGACACAGTTTAAATCCTCCAAACAATATCTTACAACTTATCGCATCACTTCTCAACTTTCTTGTGTTCTATTGTTTGATCTTCAATTTTATTAGTTTCAACTTTTTGAACTTGGTAGCAGAGTGTTTAGTGTTACTTTTGCTGCATCAAATAAAATTAATCTATCTGACTCTTGCTCTTTTCAAGCGACTTAAATTTATAATTAGTATAGAATGTTATCATTTAGGCATCTTATTCTGGACCAACCTTTGATTAGTATAGAATGGGCACGTTCACAATGATATGATAGGCTGGCATAATTTAAAAAAAATATGGGCTCTGAAACCCTCAAATTCACTGATCTGACTTGAATCTTCTGTAATTTTTATTAAATATCATCTTTTTGCAGGCACCTTATTCTTATCCAAGGACCAACCTTCGTTATGCCAGTGATGATGTCTTCAAGCTTGTGAGATCGCTTCCAAATAAGTATGTGCAGAGGTATCTGGCACTGAGAAATGCAGCAGTTGTTCTAAAATGAAACATTTACACGAAAGGTTGGTAGCTTTTTATTTTTGATTTGATAATGCATATGAGGGAATTATGGAGTAGGTTTGAGATTGAGAGGATAAAATGCTTTGCCTTTAAGATACTCTCCTATTTGTTGCCTGTAATTTATATTATGATCAGAACAAATTACTAGTATGACTCTAGAACAGGGAAAACAGAGCTAATACTGATTCCAAGACTTGATATATATATATATATATATATATATATATAGTACTTGATTAAAGAGTTTGGTATGATAATGCAAAATCTCTTGCATGTTCCTTTTTCTTGCCAATCAAGTAAAATATTGTCTAGCATTTGCTCCGATGATGAATGTATAGGTAACTGGAAGATATATTGATATTGGGCGGACAGATTGGTAAATTTGGAAATGAGCGAAGGGAGCCTAGAAGCTTTGCTAAGGATTAACCGGAAAAAACCTACTTAAAATGTTTCTCTTGGTCAGATTATCGTCTACTTTTCTCTTGACTTTTCTTTTCTATAGAAACTAGTCATTTAGCTGCACGCATGGTAAATTTTAGAGGTGCCAAATGAATGGATTGGGTATTGGGCTACAATGTACAATTAGTTCATAATGTTTATGCAAGCAGTTTGAGTTTCAATTGATTTTACTATGAAACAAATAGACTCCATATTCGAATGAAATGCGTTAGATATAACATAAATGCATATATTTATATACTTAAAGATATAGTCACAACTTTGGGATGAGTTTCGCAGCTTAAAAGTGAGGATTGGGCTCTTAAGGACAGATAATGCAGAGCACGAGGAGACGTGAGAAAGTGCAAGCTTGGTGCAAAAGGTTTTAGACATCCTAAGATTCTTAAATTCACCTTTCATACTTTTCTAAATCTGTTTTAGCTGTCCGTGTAACTAAGAATCTGCTTAGTTAGCAGAAATCCTTTTGTGTATAATGTCGGAAACTAGCAGTTATGGTTAAACATCTACTAGGCAGAATTCTTTCATTATAACTTCTATTACTACTCAGAATTGATTTTATTTTTAGGTCGTAATTTGAAGAAAAATTATCACTTGTTCTTGTCATGAAATCCTGGTGTCATGTTATGCGTGCTTTTGCATGGAATGATTATCAAGGCATTGCATAAGACATTGAGTTTTAATATATTTCGGGAATAACATATAGAACTAGAAAAAAAGGTATTTGTGTGGCAAAAGTTCAGTCATCTCTTTTATGTCACCATTAGGTTTGTATATGGGAAGCCAGATGTCCCAAGAGCCTGTATACTTTTACATATTTGAGGAAATATGCTGACTTTCAAAAATGGTTTGGCTGCCGTATATTTTTAAATTTGTGTATTGTGTTGATTTTTCTTCTTTGCTTTACAGTGTGAATCGATGCAAGTGCAGCTTGGCAGAGATTGCAATTAAAGCAGTCCTTGTTGTTGCAGGGATGCTATCATGCTCCCTTTTTTGTTAGAAACTAGTTAAAAAAAATAGATGGCTTGATTTAACTGCACTTTGTTTTATATATTGTTTTTTTTTTGTCGACTATATTTGTAATTAATTCATTATAAATTATGTATATATTAAAATATTATTATTTTCATTTGTATCTATTATATATCAATTTTATAATATAAGATTATTATTTATATTGTGTACAGGATGCAAATTTTAAAAAACGATAAAAGAAAAAAATTAAATTATGCAATATTTAGCGACGGATTCGCGACAGCAACGACGAAATATTCGTTGCTAAATTTTACAGTAAATTATTATAATTATAAAAATAATTAGCGATGGAAAATATAGTCGCTAAATATTATTATTATAATTCGGCGACTAATTAGGAATATAAATTAGCGACGGAAAAAACATTTATTTCGTCGCTAAATTAGCGACTGAATTTGAATTCCGTCACTAATATATTAGCGACGTGCCTTTTAGCGACTGTTCGTCGCGGCGTCGCTAATTTATATTAGCGACGGAAAACAGGTAATTAGCGACGGAATTTTTCGTCGCTAATTGGCAGTTTTTTTGTAGTGTATTAATTCTGATATTTATGGGTAAGGGACTATGCAAAATTGCATTAGGTCACTAAATGCCATATGCATTTTCATTTAATTTGGAATGTTATAATATCTTGCTAGAGAATATATATAGCCTTTGAATTAATTTATTAATTCATTGCCAATATTAAATGGATTTATAGGATCGCACACAAAGTATTGGGCTTAAAATATTTAAATAGTGTATGGAAATTAATTTGGACTTTTATTTAAAGTAAAATTAATGCATAAAATGGGTAAACAGATTTTTGCCTAAAACAGCTAGTTGTTTTAGGCAAAATTGTTAAGGTGCGATTTTGCCTAAAACAGCAAATCTATCAAACAAGTTTTTTGCCTAAAACAGCTAGCTGTTTTAGGCAAATATGTTAACAGTTGTTACACGAGAAAAATTTATTGGCATATGCTAGTTTTAATTTCAATTAATTAATTATCTATGTATAATTAAGTTAATTGATTATTAAATTCTAAATTGTATTTAATCAAAATATAATACTTGAGAGGGAATTAATGTTGCCAAAATTCGGCAAACAATTAATTCCAAAATAAGTTTATTTTGATTAAGTGACTAATGCCATTTAAATTTGAAACCTAATAGAGTTTGAATTAATTTAAATCACTTAATTAGGAAGTGATGGAGGCTGAATATATTCCTAATTCTAAGGGATTTTGGTATGACCTATCTTTCCTAAATTAATGATATAAATTAATTAATTTTATTTTTGACAAGGTGAACAATTTTTCTCTTTTGGCCGAAATACACAAGGAGAAGAATACTTTCTTGCTTTCTTGTGTTCTTGGCATTAAAAAGAAGTGCAAGATCAAGTCTTGTAGCTTCAAACCATTGCCTTTACACAATACTTTAAAAGAGAGCTAGCAATCTCTATTTTAAGCCATCTTTGCAATTGTGTGTGTGAGAATAGAGGGAGTGGCATAAAAGGTTGTTCCTTGGCATTGGTGATTAAGATCTAAGGCGGATAAAGTCATCTTAGTTGTTGGTCATCACCAAATTCAAGATTTAAAAGGCATCAAAAGTTGTAAGTTGTAAAAACCCTAAAATTGCATGTTTTGATTCTTGTTATGGAATTGTTTGGCATGAATTATTATTTTTCATCGTTTTTCTGTTGCACGATTACCATGAACATATCATGTCATATTCCATCATATAAATGTTTAAAGAAAATTAAGTTAGTTTTTGGTAGCAATATAGTATGCATAACACATATATATACTAAAATAGGGGAAGGGATCAGGCTGTATTGATTTCAATCTAGTTGGGTGGGTACCCTACTGTATGGAGAATTTGGCATGAATGAAACTGAATTGAAAAAAAATCTAGCTATGTTAATTTTATTTCCAATAAACCAACTGAGTTAGCCATGTTAAATTGGATATACATCTATAGTCCATAATGCCCAACACCCGACTGAGTGAAAAGATAATCCAGTCGAGTTGGATTACACTCAATTACCTTCAGTCTAGATTGCATCTATATGGCTAAATTGAAACTCAATCCAATTGGGTAGAGTTCTCATTTTTAATCCAGAATACATGTCACCCGATCAGATTATAGGCCAATCTAGCCGGGTTGATTTCAAACCCAAAATTCTACAAAATGCACTTTTTGCTACAATCATGCTATTCTCAACTTAAGTGTTTCAACCTATATGCTCTTTTACTCAAACATTATTTTACTTACCTTAATACCAAAAGTTCAAGGATTAAATCATCATGATATATAAAAAGAAAAGAAGTTACTCCCTATACACTTAACTTACTGCTAGAGAAGGTGGTTTCCATGCTATCATTTCAACCTAAAGTTTAAGGACCTTAGAAATTAATTCAGGCTTTGGATTCTTAACATTATATCTAGATTTATGTATCTAGTTTCTATTCTAATTGGTTTCATTCCATTTAAGTCCTTATATTTTCAAATATACACAAAATAAGCTTAACAGGTCCAAGGGAACTTATGACATCTTTTGTACTTATATACCCTATTCATTAAATACAACAATTTATATGCACACCAAGCATCCCAAACATGCTTCCACACCCTTTCACCAAATTAAAATAAAATTTCCATCCAACTTTAGAAAACACACACATGCACAAGAAATTGAATATTCTCATATCTCAAAAATACTTAAAGTCCCCCTTCAATCCTTGTTAGCCTATTTTTCCTTCCTTTTACTGGATTCTCCATTTACAAATCATAATTGGCACTTGTAAACATTCATTCTCCATACCTATTTTAGCTTGCAAAATTAAAGACAAAAAGGAGATGATGAAGAAGAAGAAGAAAAAGAAGAATAGAAGTTACCTTAAATGCTTTTAACCCTGTAACTCTTGCCAAAGATGGACCACTGAGCCAGAAATTGAGTTTGGTTAGAGAGAAATGGAAGAAATTTAGATGATTACTAGATAAATTGTCCCTCATGATCAGCTACCCCATTCCCTCTCTCTAAACCCATTTTCAAGCTTCTTCTAGAATGTTATGTGGCACTCTTCTAATGGCCATGCCCAGTTGTGGCCATTAGAAGAAATTCTAGTAACCTCCCTAAACTCTTTTTGATCCTCCCAATTACTTCTTAACTTCCTCCAATTTTCAATTAAATCTATATTTTAGGTCTTTTAAATTTGCATATACATGTCTAAAGGCCAAATTACCCCTGCCTTTTGCATTAATATGTTCTATATCTCATTCTCTATTTTATTGCTCATCTTGTTCATGTTATCTGCCCATATTCCTAGACCTAGGTTGGGGCCTCATATATGCATTATTTTATAAAAAAATATCCTTTAGTATTGGAAGGATATTAAGATGTTGTTGGATGACTAGTGTTAATGATAACAAGTCAAAGTCTAGTGGGACATTCACTTTAGGTGGAGATGTATATAGGCTCTTAAGAAATAGATATGTATAACTCACTCTACAATGGGATTCTAAGTTTATTACCTTAGCAACAATAGGGAAAAAGGCAGAATGGATGAGAAATTTATTACTATATATAGAGTTGTGGCAATGACCAATGTTAGTTGTCCTTCCATATTGTGATAGTGAAGCAATTATATCTAAGGCTTTTAGCAAAATATACAATTACCAAACTTAACCATGGTCGCAAAAATCGAACTAGAGTTGCCAATTCAATTCGATTAATCATGAATTGGTCTCTATTTTAGTTTGGTTCACTACCAAAAAGCTCTTGAATTAATACTTAATTTTTACCTCTTTAGTTAATATCCACTCAAAAACCATCCAACCAAATGTTTTAATTGTGAACCATTTGAACCAAATCGATTTTAAAGCAAAAGCATCCAACCAAATGGTTTAATTGTGAATGAATTAAACTGAACCGATTTTAAAGCTCTTATTGCTTGAACTTTAGATAGAAAAATCTAGGACAAGTTACAAATTACTAGATTAGAACACTTGACATGTAGGGTGAATTTTTGAGATTTTATCGAGCCATCTTGTATTTCATGGAGTTTTTTTTATAATATTGATACATAACTTTCTCTATTTTGTTTCAATTAATTTAATTTATATACATATATGATAATAGATTCTTGATTAAAACCTAACTTTATATTTATTGATTAATTAAAATAATAAATTAAAAAAAATTCCTATTTTCTTTTGACATAATTCATGTATATAGGTTGATATTTGATTATTGATATGATTTTTGAATGTATATCTACTTTTTCTATACAATATAAAAAAAACACACACACACAAAAATCCAATAATTATTATATTGATATGAATATTATCAACAAGAAAAATGAAACTTTTTTTTGTTGTAGAAAGGGATAAAGTGGCCATACTAATAGTATTTACATGTGATAAATATTAGTATTTGAAAATTTATTATGGAGGCTATTAACTAAAACCATGATGAATAGTATATATTAATTATGTTTTTAACTCCAGTCCAATCCATATTCAACCTCAGTTAAATTTTTAATCTTTAACTCAAAATTTTTCTTGGTTTCATATCCGTAGGTCTGACAATCTTGATCTAAACATACTGTTTATTGATTCATGGCGATATTATCACAATTATGTACATAAGGTTTAGAGACATCATGATTAACCCATTGCCTAAAGCACTCTCGAGAGTCATTACATGTCACTCGTAACGGGAACCTTACATTTCTTATTGCTTGGCAATAATAAAAGTTTAAAAAAGGTAGTGAGAAGTTATTATTTGTGACGACTACCAAGTACAAGATGCTTTATAGTATTTAAGAAATAGAAAGAAAATACATAATTACTCTTAATGAAGAAGCATAGTTCAAGTCAAGAACTAAACAAGTCTATATAAGGAACTTAATTGAATCTTTACCTATGTAAACTCAAGAAGTGGTGTTGCTACAATCGAAGTTTGGAATATAAAATTTAGTTAGCCTGTATAATTTTAGAAGGTAGTACAAGGCCATAATATGGTGCTAAAGCTAGTCGTGAAGATGTTAGAATTTTGCTTGGTTTATTTGATTTGTGTGTATAACTTTTCCATCACGTCCAGCTATTATATGCATACATACTTAAGTATATTAATCACTAAGCTTGGGATTGTTAGAAATAGTAATTAACCATATATGAAGAGAAGAAATTTTGAACCACATTTAAAGTTTATAAGATGGAAGAAGTGTATATAAACACTTATACTACATATTAAATAAACTGATTGGTAAATTCTTGAAGGGAAAACAAATTTGACCATGTATTATATAATAATAGTTTATATTCAAAGATTTGCGCTTGGGCGCTTTAAGACATTTGAGCGTTAGTCCTAGGGATTTTACTAAATCCAAAATCAATAAATAATTTAGTTTAATTATACAATTAGTAGTTATCTAATTGCTGGAAGTTTAAATTAAGGGAAAAGATAATAAAATACCCCCAAAGTTGTTTGCTTGGGGCTAAAATGCCCCTAATATTTTTTTGGAGCAATAATACCCCTAAACTCGAAAAAGTGACTCTGAAATAATCCTCTGTTTAACTTGCGTCTGGATGAGAGAAATGATGATGATGTCGAAGCTTATGTGGCATTAAAGAGTGGACCAAAATGCCATGTCAACACAACCTAGAGTGGGGCCTACAAGGATTAAAATATTATACTTTCCCCTTTCTCTTTATCGTGTTTTCCCCTTTCATCCCATTTTCTTCTCTTTCAAGCTCGCCCACCCATCGAACAAGCATGATCTTTGCAGATCATTTCTTCCTGTTGAAATTGAGTAAGATAAAGCTAGCTATTTGTGTAGCTCTTTCACTCATTTAGCTTAAGTTGTTCTATCTCTCTCTAATTTTGCCATCTCTATCGTGTTTCCCCCTTTTTGAATGTTTTCTCAAAGCACGACCCGTGCTTCATGAAATCGACCAAGCTAAACCTTTGTATTATAGCAGATATGCACATTAATCTCGCTATATTTTAGCTTTAGTTGTTGATATCACTCTAATTTCACATCCCACTTTGTTGTCTCACTCAAACCTAAAATTACCTTACTTTTATATGTGGGAGATACCATGACAAAGGCTGCAGACAAAAGAAAGGTGGAGATACCATGAAAAAGATAAAGAAAAAGTGTCAAGTGAAGAAAAGGTAAACATATTCCCACTATCTTTTACCTATTTTATGTTTGTGGTCCCATTTTTTTGTGTGCTTGGGTCAATGTATTCCTATTTTATTGTTTATTTACTAACCCTAGATCAGATAAGCTTAATTAATAAATCGGTGATTTTGTTTGTTGTGTATTAAATTGCTCGGTGTCTGTATATGTTGCTTTTTTTATTATTAGTTAAAATAATATAGTAATATAATTTGTTATGTGGAAATTGGTTGTATGTAGGTTTTGTGGTTGAACATGAGTAATACCGTTAGATTGGAGTTAAATTATGGCATGATGTGGAGAATTGATGATGAGTTAGGTTATGATCTGGGTGAAGTGTATGTGGTTGAAAAGTATGATGTTGATAAATTATCCTTTTTTGAGATTAAAGACTTGTTTAATGAGAAAACTAAAGAGAAAGACGTGAAATTGTTTTTAATGGAGATTCCAATAGGTTTCTATAGTGAGAAGTATGCAAGTATTGAAAGTGATTTAGATGTAAATTCGCTACTATATATGATTAAGATATATGATGAATTTAAAGTAGTTAGGCTATTTCCAGTTGAAGATGAGTCTATTAAGTTTTTTTGTCAATGCTTGCAAGTATTTGTTCATGAAATTAGGAAAGGCAGATATAATCCTGAAACAAATATTGTTAGAGATCGTAATCTATTCATATTGAATGTTATTTTCATGCTTCCATAATGTAAAGAGGAATGGGCAAGGGATAATGAAGGAGTCAATGAGGCTACTGAAGAAGAAACCAATAGGCAAAATAAAGACGTCAATGAGGCTACCGAAGAAGAAATAAATAGGGTAAATGAATGTATGCATGGCATAGGTGAAGGACATCAAGATGTAGAGATGAGGTAGATGTGAATGGAGATCCACAAGAAGACAGTAATGAGGGTGAGAATTTAGACAATAATGATCAAAGTGAAGTGAGTGATGATTTTGATTCAAGGGGTACTTTGAATGATGAAGGATCATATTTTTCCCTTTCATTTCTTGAAGATAAGGAGTTAGAGACTATAAGAAGAGAAATGAGGAAAAACACTTATGCTAAAGAGAATTTGATAAGGTATATACAAGTAGGAATGACATTGAAGGATATGAAAGAAGCTCAAGAAGCAATGAACATGTATACAATTTGCAATGGTTTTTGGCTAAAGGTTAAGAAAGTAGACAAATTTAGGACAAGATATATGTGTGAAAAGGGATGTCTTTTATTCATACTTGTTAGTAAGGATAGTAAAGGTAGTGGTGTGAAGGTGAAAACAATTAATGAAGTTCATAAATGTCTTACATGCTATGATAATCCAAGAGCAACCAAAAATTTTTTAGCAAATTACCTGAGAAAAGTTGTGCAAGAGGATCTATCAATAAATTATGAGACGATGAGAAAAAAAGTTGTGGATGATTTGAATGTAAATGTAAATAAAGCAAAGTGTAAAAGGGTTAAAAGGAATTATACTTAAAACAATAAAGAGGGGATACAAGGAAGAGTTTAAAATAATTGAAGCTTATGTTGAACAACTAAAAAAAAGCAATCTAGATTCTTCAATCTATTTAGAGCTTGATCGAGGACAGCTGGAGAATGGAAGAAGCAATCTAGATTCTTCAATCACATGTATCCTATTGCATGGGCCATAGTGTCCAAGAAAACCAAATTTAACTAGTCATAGTATGTTAGAATTTTAACGAATGAGCTGGCACTTAGAGATAGAGAATATGTGACAATTATGTTAGATATGCAAAAGGTAATTTTATTTTTTTCCATCATTTTATATATTGCTTATTTTTTCATTGTTCTATAATCATGTTGCTGACATAATTGTCATGTGAATGAAGTTTTGGTTTGTGGGTTGGCTTTCTACTCATTATATTGACCATTTTGTATGAAGGGGTAAACAACTTGAAGGTTCATGAAGCATTGCCTAGAAAAATGTAAAAGCATTAGATTTTGTCTTAGATTATGTAAATATTGTTGGTGATGCTGTGAACTAAGCTTTTTGCATATGCTTTACTTGTTGTATATGGCTTATATTTTGTATATGCTTTGAAGTAGATTATGTAAATGTTGTTGGTGATGCTGTGAACTATTAGCTAATAATAGTTGACATCAATCATTTTGTAAGAACTCAATTATGTTTTATATATAATATATCAAGTGTTAGTTCTTCTTAACTATAGAAGTGATGCTTTAATTTTTGCTTTATTATGTCAGTGGTTGGGACTTTCTATTAACAGCTACAATTTGTTTACAACCTCAGTTTTGCTACCATTTTTTCTACTTGTTTAAATGGTCATCAGCAGCAACGCTTTTAAAATAAAATAAATACGGCATATATTTGTCAATTTTGTATGCATTTCATTTCATCAAATGAATTAAACCAAACACAATATTATATTGATTACAACAGTTAATTTACATCCATATTTCTAACTTCATTACAACAGTCAATTACCCCTAACATAACATTAAATTGTTTATAGCAGTAGAACTGCAATAACCAAAAACCAAGTAACACACACAACTATTAGGCAAACTCTTAGCTTCTATTTCAACTTTTCATTATCTCTTTCAAAATTAACTTCACTATTCCTCATAAAATTTATTTTCCTCTGTATGTCAGATAATTGAAGATCATAATCTCCTCCCATATTGCAAATTCATCGCAGATACCTATTCTCTTTCTTTAATTGATTTATTACTTCAACTGCCCTTGAAGTCATTTCACAATCTTCCCATAAAAAAAAAGAACTTGCAGTCCCTATCATGTACATAAATTAACCAATTTAACATAGACACATCAAAATCAGGATCATTCAAGTTCACCAATTAACCAATTTAACATAACATTTAAATCGCGCTCATATACACAATATACCAATTTAACATAGCATTTAAACCAGGATTACGTAAGTTATAATTACAACTTACATCAATAAGAACATCAAGGCATCAATTAAATCTTCTTCCTAGATTTTTCAAACTCCAAGATTCCAACAAGATCGCCATTTTCCCACATCTAAACAAATATTGTAAAGCACCTCCTTCCACTAAAATCCTTCTTCCATTTATGCTTCCTTCAGCTGCATTTGAAGATGCCATTTTTATTCTTTACACTTACTTGAATTTTTTCTTTCAGAAAAGGATTAGGGATTACAATATTTCAAAGATTGGGGATTAGGGGTACTCAATTTTAGGAAGCACAGTTCATGCTTTATGAAAATAGAGGGAGGGGAAAAATGATGAAAATATCAAAATAAGACAGAGATCGACAAGGAGCAGAGCTAACAAAGAGAAAGATCTTCACACCTTACTTGATTTCAACATGCGCAGATCGTGCTTCTTCGATGTGTGAGCGAGCTTGAAAGAGAAACAAATGGTGTGAAGGGGAAAACACGATGGAGAGAAAGGGAAAATTATAATTTTTTAATCCTAGTGGGCCCTACTCCATGTGGCGCTTACATGGCATTTTGGTCCACTCCTTAATGCCACATAAGCTTCCACATCATCGTCGTTATCCTCATCCAGACAAAAGTTAAAAGAAGGGTTATTTCAGAGTCATTTTTTCAAGTTTAGGGGTATTATTGCTCCAAAAAAAAATATTTGGGGCATTTTAGCTCCAACCAAACAACTTCGGGGGTATTTTAGTACCTTTTCCCTTAAAGTAATCTATTAACTATCTTGTAAAGGGTTATGTTTGTACAAGACATCCTAATGTATATAAACTTCAAAAAACGTTTTTATGTAAAAAAATTGTTTTTCCATCTTATTTTCTTCCTCTTTGAAAATATTCTTAATTTCTAGGGATGAGCATGGACCAGTTAGCCGGTCCATTAAAAATTTTCTTAAATCAATTCATTAATATCGGTTAACCTCTATATCGATTCTGATTTTTAACTTGATTTTTCTGATCGATTTATCGGTTGACAACTAAAAAATTTTAATATATATAATAAATTATACAATTTGTAATATTATTTTTAATAGTTAAAAATACTTGAGAATTGAAAAATACAAATTAAACACAATATTCATTAAAAATAATCAAAATAAAAATAAAATTTTCATAATTAATTATAAAAAATAAATATATTCAATATAATACTAACAATAAAGTGCTAATTATGCACATAATTTTAATGTTTATATATATATATATATATATATATATATATATATATATATATATATATATATATATATATATATATATATATATATATATATATATATATATATATATATATATATATATATATATATATATATATATTAATAATATTTTATAAATTTATATATCATAATATTTATAAATTATATAAATATTGAAAAATATAAGTAAAATTTAAAATATATATATATTCTGTATCAGTTTTGGATCGGTTAACCGCCGATACCAATTTTTAAAATAAAACCTAAAATTATATATATATATATATATATATATATATATATATATATATATATATATATATATATATATATATTTGTTTCAGTTTTGGATCGGTTAACCGTCGGTACCGATTTTAAAATAAAAATTACAAATCTAAAATTTTGATTTAATTAATCTAAAAATTGGTTCGATTTCGGATCGATTTTTTTGGTTAATCAAAACTTTGATTTTTTTTTGCTCATTCCTATTAATTTATGTTTGTTTACATCATTTCAAGGAAAAAGGACTGCTTTTGCTGAGTATATTCAAAATGCAGCAGTTTTGCCCATGTTCTTTAGTTTTTAACCTTTTTTTTTTAATCTCTAAACTCCATAAAAATAGAACGCTTTTCCACCTTTTATGGACGGAGAAGTTGACATGACAAATATAACTAGCGACAATCAATGGTATTGTGACACATTAGCTCTGAGGTGGCACATAAGTGCCAGTTAGATAGTAAAAATGCAAAATAAAAATAAAAATAAAAACATTTTTCTCTATTTTTGTCCTCCGGCTTTTCATTGATTTGCCCAAATTTGAGACAAATTCAATTTAAAAATGAAAATTTTGAAGCAAAATTTAGGAACAGTAAAGAGCCGAAACTATTTAGGGTTTGTGTGAGCAGAATCCGTGAAGTGGGTTCCCTCACAATGGAAATAAATGAAACAAAAGTTGGGAGATTTGTTGGTTATCTGAAACAAAAAGTCCTTTTCCCTTAATTCTATCGGTTCCAAATGCATAACATTAACTACTAGGAAATTCAAAGTACAAAAAGGGCGGGCGAAATTTATTATTAAATTACTAATTAATGATTGCAGTATTTGGAATGAATACTCGTTACTTAGTAGCTTAATTTGGATTTTTAATCCTTGCTAGTTTGGCATAGCAAGACCAATTTGCCAAAACTTAAAAGCCTTTTGGAGGAGAAAAATAAGCAGAAAATGGAAGCAATAGGCTTTACTTGATGGGGTTGGTCTTCTGTTTCTGCCTCATCAATTCCTAGCTCGTCGCCGGAGACAACTTATAGAACCACCAGCAGCCTATCCTATGCTCCCACCAAATACCTTAACATACGCACCACCCACTTAGCAGCTTTCCATTCACCTTCACACCTTTGCTCCTATTCCCCTTCTCGTCTTTTTAATTTTCCTTTTTTAATTTGAATTTGTCTGAAATTTGGAGAAGTCGCTGCTGAAGAAGAAGAAAAAGAGGACGAAGAGGAGGACGACAAAGGAGAGAGAAATTGTGTTTTTTATTTTTCTTATTATTTTGCAATTATGCTGCATTTGCACTGCATCAGAGCTGATGTGTCACGATCTCATTGGCCACCAATAGTTCCATCTACCACATCAAGTTTCCATCCATAAGAAGGCAAGATCGCTCTATTTTATGGAATTTAGGGGTAAAAAAACTCCAAAACTAAAGTCCATGGGCAAAATCACTACATTTTGAATATTACAAGGGCAAAAACAGTCCTTTTCCCTAATTTCCAACATGCATATAGAATTAATAAATAAATAAAATACAGTTCTAAGGATCATGTATAGAACTTCTTTCATATGCTTTGAAAATCGCATGTGGAACTCCAAAGAAGTCTTGTACGGAGGGAATATCATAACTCAAGTTGAGCACAGCTCGAGCAAAATATGTTTACTAACTTGAATCTCACCCAATGGACATTGAAAATCACTAGTGTTTATAAACTCTTATTAATTCTAGATCTGTCAGACACTGAACTATGCTGGTCAAATGTTTATTGAACCTCTAAGGATTTTGATTCCTATAGAAAATTAAAACAGAAGAATATTTTCCTAAAGTAACAACGAGTAAAAAAATACCTTGTAACAAAAAAAAAAAAATACCTTAACATGGACTCAAAAATAATCCTAAATTAATGTTTAGGATACCTGTTTGTAGCTAATTTATTAAATACACATGATTACCTACAAAATCTGCAATTTCATAGCATTATAAACCTGAATTTTCTTATGATATGTTGCTTTTTAGTCATATTCAGCTATAAGCTCCAGTTGCCTAAATAAATTCCTACTCTTGCTAGCTTACAAGCCAACACGAATTACGGTAGGGAATATTGTTCAACTAGCATGCTATCACATTAGGTCTAGTAATCCCCCATGACTATTCCAAGCTCACCATGAAATCCTTGTACAGTACTCCTCAAGTAATAACTAAAATCCAACAAAATTCCACTCTGCTATTCCATATTCACCATCCTGACAGACATTAAACTCGTCATGAAACAAAAGGTTAGAAATCAAATAGACTCAGCATGCAGGATTCGTATAAGAAAACGAACCTCATTGACATATATATATATATATATATGAAAAAACAAGGAGCAGTTGTTGGCATTTGATTCACCCATTCAAGTATATTCATTCAATTACATGTGTAAGTAGTGCTAGTATAAATTTACAACAGATTCTTACTAATTACGAGGATAGGCTGTCAACTAGGTAGTTCTCTAATGTGTAAAAGAATATCTTCAGAGGATGCAACTCTTCAGGTTGGAAACTGCAAAATAATAGAACAAAAACAAAAGAATTCTACTCAACAGATAACGGTATATTGAATTTAATGTTTTTGGCAACCAATCAAGTACGGAATAGTCCGAAATCAGAAATGATTATCCTGAAACTTAGAAGAGCACAAGCTTTTTACATGCGTAAAGGCCACAAGATCTCCATCTCAAACCTATTTTAAAGATAAAAAAAATATATACAAAAATACTCCATTCAACATTAGTTGCCTCAAGCCTATTCAACTTGGAGACATACGAATCGTACCTATATATACCCTCATGCATTTAGACTATATTCAGAATTAAAATAAAGCAAAACATAACTCTTACTTCAAAAGCATAAAGTGAACGCGAGATGTGCACATTTTTTAACTACCTGTTATTTTGTCTGCTATAAGACTGGTCTTCAACTAAGTCACTTGAACTAGAAGAAGTTTGCAATTCCAAAGGGCAAGAAGCAGCAGAAAATTCCCATTGATTCCCTAGAAAAACAAAGCATTACCCCAATAGCTGAAGCTCGAGTTACACAGGAAAAGGTTCGTATATGCAATTAGACTTCCTATCAAGAACTGGTCTCAGATTTAGCTTCCTCCTTGTGTACTTCACAAAAAATCTATCGGGCTTTCGTTTGTATCTTTCATACGCAGATGATCTCTTAACATACTTTATCAAATAACGATTAGTCTTGGCATCAAATGTTTCTTCCGCCAATTTTCTCCTCTTGTACTTTATCATATATCGATCTGCAGATGCTCTCCTGGTATATTTTAGCAAATATCCCCTATAGCTATCACTTCCGGGTTTCATGGTCAAATTTCCATCTCTACAGGGGTTCACTATGTTTTTTGAACAGCTTCCATCTGCCTCCTTCAATTGCACTATCACATCAGAATCTTTAGCATTTTGTCTAATTGATACATCATCCTTTCTGTTTGCTCTTAAGGAACCTGAATTTATAGAAGAATCACAGCCTGAAGTTACCAATGGATTTGAAAGAGCCAAGCAATGTGAACTAACAGAACAGAAATTCTTCAAAACCCTTGGGGAGCAATTCATTTCAGGATGCAATCGCAATGCCAAATCAACATCATCAACACCGGAAACAGCATTATCAACTCTGTCACCCACCAAATCCAAAGCCTTGTGTGCCAACTGAGCCACCTTTCTTGCAGCTAAAGCCTTCTCCACAGCCAATTCTCTAGCCCTAGCAGCTGCCTCAACTTTCCTCTGAGCATCACAATTCGCATCGCTAACTACATCCTCAAGCAATTTTCTTCTACATTTTGCAAAATCTTTCCTCTTGCTACTGAAATATGCCCTTTTCGCGGCAATTGCTTTGGGTACCCAACAGTCTAAGCAAATGGAAAACTGAGAAGAAGAAGAGGAGGAGAAGGAAGAAGAATAAAATGAATGGGGAGGAACAACGGCCTTATCGAAAAAACAAGTTTTATGAACAAAGCGTTTACATTGGCGACAACGAAAGAAATTATCAGAGGGACCTTCTTTAAAGCAATAAGAACAGAGATTAGAGGATTCAACCCCTTGAAAGCAAGTTTTACAAAGTAAGACAATACGCCATTCGCTATATAGAGGTTGGAGGTTCTCACCAAAGCAAGAATCAATTCGGAATCCGCAAGAGTGGCATTGTGTTAAGTTGGGCAAGTCTCTCGTTTTCATCTTCTTCTTTATGCTGTTACAGTAATAGGGAGAGGAAATTGAAGGAGAAGGTGTTTCTTCGTTGTTTCCTTTCTGCTCTTGAGATTGCAAAGCCATAGCATTCGGGGAAAAAGAAAATCGATTTGGGCTTTCGTAGAATTTAGGTTTTTAGATTAGAATTCTGGCATTTTGGTCCGGATTTTTAAACGCCGTTGGGGACTTTGAAACTCGGAAGAATTTTTTAAATAATGCTATATTAGCATTATTTAAAAAAAAATATTTGTGACATCGAGGTTTACGGCCAAAGATGGAGCAATCCATTGCATCATTGAGTCAAAGTCTGTATGGGGCCCTGCGTTTGAAGACGCAGCCACATGCTGCATTATCGAGGTGGATGCTGATCAAAATGGAGCCATACGCTGCATTGTTAGTATTATCCGTCACTTGTCCAGTAAAGTTCCACAATGCTATATAAATTTATCATTTTTATCAAATATTTTCATCATTATCCCATCGAAATTTTTTTTTATTGAACGTCTATATAAGGTTTGAATGTTGAAACTCACTTACATCCAAAGCAAATGATATTGAAGTTTATTTTTATCTGAAACAAATAATCAATCATTGAATGTTCTAAAAATTAATTCATGCATTAGAAATTTTTTATAATAGTATTTGTAACAATATTACTATATTTTCAATATTTTCGATTGAAATAGGTAAAATTTTTCATTCAATTTGATCATTTATAATTTAATATATTAATTATATTTGTGTTATAATGACATTAATTTTTTTTATTGTATTTATTTAAAAAAAGGAGTACGTTGTGAATTCGGAAATAAGAAAAGCGCAATTTAACTAGTTACAGAAAATATATATGTTATTAATTTTAATATATTTTTTCTATTGTCATATATATTTACATAAAATTTGATAAATTTGAATGAATATTTAGTATTTATATAACACATCAATAATATATTTATTAACAAATTTTATGTGGCAATAAATTTTGTTAGTGACAATAATGGTATATTATTAAAGTTTAAATGTGAATATATTTACCAAATATATTTATGATTTTGATTTTTTTTCAGTGCATATTTATGATTTTGTTATAGTATAATTTTCGTAATAGTTATGTTAAATTTTAGGATTAATATTTTTTAGTTTTAATTGGAAGAAATAAATTAAAAAATACAAATTAATAATTTTTAGTTTTAAATATTTTTGAAATATGTCATTTTGAGTATCATGGTTTAGAAAATTTATGATAATATTATTTTCATGTATAGGTAGTTAGAAGATGTCAACATAAGTCGAATTTTTTTGCACAAGGGAGGAAAAATAAATTATGAAGTAGCAGGTTTTGAATATGACATATCTACCCCGAATGTCATCGCAAGGAGATTAAAACTAAAAAATAAGCCGACTCTTCCTGAATTGTGGCACAAAATTTACGTTAAAATGGGCTTAGGTATTAATGACATGATTTTTAGAATTATATATATGAGTCCTTTGTAAAATGGAGGTTTGTTATGTTAGATGATAATGGATTTAGCAGATGATGACGACATAGATACAATATATGACAATTTGTAGTTGCAGAATGTGTTGCAGGATCCAATCCACCTACATGTCCTTACGGTTATCATTTTATAAATGAAAGCTTTCAAATGAAGAGCATGGGGATACCTCAACAATTCTACATAAATGACATTGGTCCTAGTCAGCTGAGCCAGTCCGTAAATCGACAAGATATTGAAATTTTTTTCCAATTTGGGGGAACACATTGGCCCTAGTCAGCCAAAACAATCTATCATTAGACTGGATGGTGATTTTATTGGAAGGGAGGTATATAACGATTTTGTGTTACAAGATATTGAAAACCCAACTGTCAAGCAGTTCTAAAGAATTTTTTGTAGTTTTAAACTCATCATTGATGGGTTGGCTCATTGTAAGCCGATTATTTTAATCGACGACACATTTTTTATGGAAAAATTCAAAGATACTCTTATGATAGCCAGCTTTGTTGACAGTAATGACATGTTATTTCTTGTTGCATTTGTAATTTTGGAGTCTGAAAATAAATCAAGTTGGGCTTGATTTATGACAATGATTAGGAAATATGTAACTTAGTGAATCGATATTACGCATCATATTAGACAGACACAATGGTATAATGGCATTGTTCCAGGATGAAAAGAACCTTTAAGCTTTCATAGATTCTGTTTGTGATATTTTGTCAGCAATTACAATACACAACATAGAAATTCAACAATCTTACAAGGTTGGTAAGTTATAAAATTTTAACTATTATTTATTTTAATTTATTATATGATAGTATAACGTTTACCAGTAACCACTACAAAAAAAAATCAATTTTACCGACGAACTCAAATTTTGTAGGTAAAATTAAAATGTTACGGATGGATTTACCGACCAAATTGATAATGCATAGGTAAAAAAATGAATTTGATAAATGATGACATTTTTACCGATGAAATTATTAATTCATCAGTATCTTTGATGAAAAATGTTGGCGCCAATTGTTAGTGACCACTTTACCGATGGTTGCATTCATCGATAACTAATTTTATCATTTTATTAATGTAGTAACGAAATTTTGTTAGTAATACAAGCATTTTTGGAGATTTACAGATAAATGTTGAGACGGATTTATATTCTGTCAGTAAATAAATGTGGGAAATTTTTAAGGCTGAGGAGTTATAGTTTTTGCTACGATTTATTTTAATCGGTAAGCCATCAGTAATGTTTTAATAAAATGTTTTAGCCTAAAAATCCCCTAATGTCAGCAATCCCTTATTCAAACGAGCCCTATTCTCGATATTTTCCTCTTAGTCGCTCCAACATCCCTCCTCTCCATCTCAATAGTGAGGTTACCCCCATCGGTGTTTCAACACCACCACATCTCATCAGAGTTATCTTGCAATCTCTCTCCCTCGCTCTTTTTCTATTTCTATCCCTCCCTCTCCCTTAAATCTCTCGCAATCTCCCTCCCTCACTATTTTTCTATATCTATCCCTCTCTCTTCTTTGAATCTCTTTCTCCTTCTCCCTCGCTTAGTCTGTCTCTTTAGCACTGTTCTAACTAGAAGATGCAATTGAGAAGGAAGACTTCCAAGAAGTTGTGAAATAGAAGATGTCTCTTTATCTTCTCTTTTCCCACACCTATTCTTTCAAAAGTTTGTACCTTTTTATATTTTTCTTTGATCATGGGGGAAGCTTATGGTATGCTTTCGATTCCCTTTTCAATTTTCTTTTTGGTTCTTTGATTTTGTAATCCTTTCTTTTTTTTTAATTTCTTATTTTGATATACCTTTTTATTTTACTTTTATTTTCTCCCTAAATTATAATGTCAAGTTTCTAATTTTATTATTTTTTGGGCGATCTAAGAATAATTATGTGTTATGTATAAGATCATGTGATGTGGTTCTCATTATTTGGTTCAATTGTGTTTGCAATTTTTTGTTGGATCTTTGTGTAAAGCATCGTGTTAGGTCTTTGCAAAAACAAATAAAGGAGATTACAATTAGATGATAAACCAATCTAATTATCTATTACTTTTTTGTTATTTCACTACAAGAAAATTAGCAAATAGCAATGAAAATTAGCAACCGAATTTGTTGAATTTTGTTGCTAATAAAAATTAGCAACGAAAAATAGCAACGAAATATTCGGTTGCCTATTTGACGGTTGGTATTTTTAGTAACGGATTTCAATTTTTGTTGCTATTTTTACCAACGAAATTAAAATTCCGTTACTATATTAGCAACCAAATAGAAATTTCGTTGCTATTTTTAGAAATTAAAAATAAATTTCATTGCTATTTGTAGTAGTAGAAATCAATTTTCGTTGTTATTTTTAACAACTGAATTGAAGTTTTTATTGCTAAATTCAGCTAGTATTATTAAATAATTACGACAATCTGAATGATTAACTCAAAATTATCAAAACAGTTTTGCTGTTCATGCCACCTCGTACGGAGCATGTCAATTATGTTGTACTAAT
Organism: Excoecaria agallocha; assembly: GCA_037975025.1. Classification (NCBI taxonomy): domain Eukaryota; kingdom Viridiplantae; phylum Streptophyta; class Magnoliopsida; order Malpighiales; family Euphorbiaceae; genus Excoecaria; species Excoecaria agallocha. The sequence continues at coordinate 21,694,204 of CM075814.1, read as the reverse complement.
ATATATCACTATGCTACACATTTAAAATATTATTTTTTAAAGGTAGGTAAAGGATTGAGGTAGTATCAGCCGTCTAATCAGGTTAAAAAATCAACATGTGAAACAAATTTCCAGGAAAATAAAAATACTCATTGATATTGGATATTCAGTGTATTTAGCTATTTGCTGTAAATTTGGTAATTTGGAGAAAGTGTGAAAATGAAACTGTGGAGATTGAACTCTAGGTCACAATCCTAATTGGAGGTTAACCAAGTAACAAAATCTTCATGAATTAGCAAATTAAGTTATAATATTCTTAGTTGAAAATGGCCTTTTACCTAACTTAAGGTCCCATATTTTGACAATTTCCATATTCATCCAATTTTTAAACATAATTTTCAAAGCTCGTAAAATGCTGTTAGCCCGTTAAGCTAATTGCGATTATTAGTTTAGAGAATTAAGAGTTATTATTAGGACTTCAAGGAAAATAGATGTTTGAATAATACTCTTTATAATAGTTTGTAATAATATTTATAACAAAATAAAAGTTTATAATACAAGTTTATTATAAAAATATGATGCTTCATATCATAGTTTGAACAATTATCACCTTACAAATTAGTTTTTTGGATTAAATTAGACTCAAATCCATTGTTCGCATGATATTAGTAATTACCAATGACATTTACATATATATGATCATGTGGTGTCATAATCACAAATAACATGTCTATAGTAAATTACAGTAAAACCCCTATAACTATAAATGTTAGGAGTTTTACTCCTATGAATTGTCAAGAGCCAAAGCTCCAATATCTGTAACTGTAATATCATGCCAGGGCCAGTTAAAATTTATTTGCATATATTTTATACCTATTCATAGGCATATATATATATATATATGCACATATATTCATATACAGGTAAAATTTTGATTTATAGTCTTAAATCCATTTATAAATATTCTTTAAATTATTATCAATTCAAAACTTCTTACTTTTGCAACTATAAAACTTATATGTTATTTTCTCTGATTCCAATTATGAGCATTTAACAAATTTTACGTGTACATGTTTAAACATTTGTAAATAATTAAAATATGTTTCTCAATGAATATATTTGGCAAAATATAAAATCAGAGCTTATATTAAGACTTTGATCGCTAAATACCCAAAATATTCACTTTAGGCTTTTCAATCTATTTGTCGGTTTCACTTTGATTCCTAACCACATGGATACCAAGAATTATCTGCAATATAAGTTTTTTTTATTTACCTAGATATATACTTTATTTACAGAAAATAAAGTATAAAAAATGAAAAATAAGGACAAGAAACAAAACTTTGATGGCATATGGTATTCGAGGCTCACCTCTCCATCACCAAGGAATAAGAATCTATGGTCAGCCAAGGTTCCACCAACTAGCTTAAGTGCTGCAAGAAGTCCCGCTAGCACCACAAATGCTCTACCCTGCAGTAAACCTGTCCAGTTGCCCTCTTCTGTCTAAGGCTGATATAAAACTCATCATTCAACGGTTGCTGATTGTTTGTGCCAACATCAATCGTGACAGGGAAACACTGAAAATATCAAGTTAAAAACGTGGTAACTCAGTAACTAAACTGAGGAAAGATATACTCTGCTGACAAATGTAGATATAATACAGATGATCTATATATATAATACAATGAGTTAGGCTTAGGGAATTATTACAAGCAATTTCGTGGATCTTTCTCTAATGCTAAGCACAAAGTGAAATCAAATAACAGAGAAAATAATAATGAGTATAAAGTTTTATTAAGCTTACAGCTGAGGGACGTATTCCTCCTAATGCAGTGTATAAGGAGAGTTTTCCTACAGGAATTCCCATTCCCTGGATACAACAACAAATAAAAGTTGACATTAAAACTAAGATAACGAATTCGGCTTCAAAGAGATTGAGACAAGCATGGATTAAGCCATGAAATAAAAATTTGCATATATATTAAGCAACAAGTTCGGGAATCATTACCTGGCAACTAAGATCACCGAGTCCCAAAATCCGCTCACCATCTGTAACAACAATAACCTGTATATTTCTCTCCGGCCCGTTTTTCAATACTTCAAGAATCTTGCCTCTGAAATTCCACTGGTCAGTATCTTTTTGGATATATTAAGCAATTCATGAACTATAAATGCTAAAACAATGCCATACTTCTCTTTCAAGCTGATGTAGAGACCCTGTGGTTGCCTGAAAATGCTCCCATACTTTTGATAAGCTTCACCAACAGCGGGAGTGTACACAACTGGCAGCAACTCCTCAACGTTATTAATCAGAAGCTTATAAAATAGCCTCTCATTCCTCTTCTGTAAAGCATATAAAAGCTCGGTTACATTATTATACTAAATTTAATGATATCTCTATCCTGAACAACATAGAGTATTGCGAATTAAAGCTACCAGAAGATCCATCATGGCAACATATCGTTGCAAGGGAACTTTGTACTGACGAAGATTGTGCATCAACTTTTTCTCCTAGTAGTAACCAAAGCCATACAGAATAAGTACTAAAAACATCTAATCTGTGAGTAAGAGTCATTATATACATGATATTCAACTGTGATTAACGTTTGTTTAAGCTAACCCGGAGCCCCTGAGTGATGATTGCTGGGGGCAGAAGACCGCGCAAGTAATGAGCATCCCTCTCTTTCTCAGTGAAAGCAAGTCCTTTATTATGGTGGGGGTCTCGCATCAAAGTATAGCCACTGCTGATTAAAAAATTATTATAGCTAAGTAACAAACCGAAAACTTAAAATTCTGCAAAGCTTATACATATTAATGCATCTTAATAAATACAATATAGAGCCATTTTCCTTTCCAAATCTACTTATTTAGTGTGATTTATGTATATGGCATAAATTTTGAACAAGAAACGGAAGCACTGTAACATGATTTTTTAACAAAAATTTCCCAGAATACAATTTGAACAGAGAAACATCAAATAAACTAGATATAGAGCTAAGGCAAAAAATTAATACTTATGAAATGAGAATTAATTTAAGCAAAATTAGGAACAATGCAAAGATCATAACTTTTGATAAGTGACAACAACAAAAAAACCCATGTCAATAAAATCTTAAAAAATAGAACAAACAAGACAAAGAATTCAGTTATAATTAAGAAATTGAAGACACAAGCTTTAAACTTGACAAAAGCTAAGATACAAACAATAGGAAACTATATTTACAGCATTGTATGCTCTTCTCACCTAGCTACAGAAACAATCCATGGGGTTGGGCTGGTGAGAACTGAGAATAATTGACATGGAAAGCATATGAACCTCAACTGAATCGAGGGATAGTATCCTTAGTTACAGAGGACCCTTCAGCAAAATGCATGAAGTTTGGTGAGGAAGATGAAAAATCATAAACTTTGTATAAATCAAAACTTACGAAAAGATTAAAAGCATGAAATAGAAAGAGAATAGAAAGAGAATAGTCAGTAAATCTGAGAAAATGAGCAATTAGGAAAAACTCAAAGAAAGAGAACTAAAGTTAGCTCACCTTATACGCCTCAATCCCAAACTGAAAAAGCCTAATATCATTGGCCTTAAGAAACTCCATTTTTAGCTCAGGACGTAAACATCTACACCACCAGAGCCAAAAACCCTAAATTACTATGGATCTAAATTTCGAACCACAAATGGCTACATATACTAGAGAACAACTTACATGATAGAGCGGAGACAGAGTTTGAAGAAAAGAGAAGTTAGCGGAGTTAGGAAATCTAGACCTGAAGATGCCATTACGGAGTTAGGAAATCCAGACCTGAAGATGCCATTTTTAGAGGAGTGAAGCTTAGGTCATTTGAGACAACCGACGAAGATAAAAGGGCAGAAGGAGTGAGCGAGAGATCGAGGTAGTCAATGATGACGACTTCGATTATTTTGCAGAGCATCTCAGGTTGAGAGTTGGCGGTGGAAATTAGTAGTATATCAGGTTCAATAATAAAATAAGAGGTTTTTTATCTCTAGGGCAAATAGCAAATTGGCAACTGAATTTTCATTCGGTTGCTATTTAGCAACGGAATTTTAATTTCATTGCTATTTTGGTAAAAAATAGCAACAGGATTATAATTCCGTTGCTATTTTAGCAACGAAATTATAATTCCATTGATATTTTTGCTCCTAAATTATAAGTCTAAGTGGGTTTAAAAATACCAATGAAATCTGATTTTGATTGCAATTTTAGCAACGGAAATACATTATGTTGGTATTTTTTGCTGCAAACGAGGATGAAAAATTTGGGAATCAAAAATAGCAACCAAATTCTTTTTCGTTGGTAAAATAGCAACGAAATTGAATTTTCGTTGCTAAAATAGCAACGAAATTCAAATTCGGTTGCAATTTTAGCAACGAATATATATTTCGTTGGTATTTTTTGCTGCAAACGAGGATGAAAAATTTGGGGATTAAAATTACCAACCGAATTCTTTTCTGTTGGTAAAATGCAACAGAATTGAATTTCCATTGCTATTTTTTATGCTCCAAAAATACCAATGGTATTCAATTTTCGTTGGTAAATTACAACTGAAAAAATATTTGGTTGCTAAATTAGCAACGAAAATATATATCCGTTGCTATTTTTCCTTCCAAAATTTTTTCGCCAGCTTTTAGCACCTTTTTTAGCAACTATTTATATATTCCATTGCTAATTTCCATTGTTAAATTTCGGCGCCATTAATTTCCTCCACTTTTAGCAACGGATAATAACCAAATATATTTTTGTTGTTAACTCTGAAATATTTAGCCAATTTTAGGTAAATAGCAATGAAATTTATTTTCCGTTTCCGTTGCTAAATAATTCTGTTGCTATTTTTCGTTGCTATTTTTATATTTTCTTGTAGTATTTTTCTTTTTGAAATGATAAACTTTTAAGAGTTTCTCACATTTTGCCCCAAGTTTTCATATTCTAAGATTTGGCTTTATGTGTTTGTTTGATAGAGTTGTGGGTCAAGAATCATGAGTTTGTTCCATTGATAGAGAACAATTATCATTACCCTGTGATCTTTGGGAGTTTATATGTATGTGTAATTTTAACCAAGGTGCATCTATTTTTTCTTGTGTAACGGAACTAATTCTAGATCTATAAAGAACTCAAATGCTAGTTATTTTTATGAACAAATGTTCACGGACTTTGATGTGGTACTCATATTTGCTCATTTACAAAGTTATTTTGTTATAATATAATGTGTTCTTAATTTCTTTTGTTTGAATGGATTATCAGCATCATGACTTCTGTTCATCTATTTACTTATATTTGCTATCTTTCTTCTCAATCATTGTGGAAGCTAAGGATGGAACTATCTCTGTGGCATCAGCCTTCATTGATCATCAAGAAGGTAATTCACGACATGTATCTTTTATCAAAATTTAGCTCTTTTTTGCATTAGATATCTAAGTGTTTTGTTTGTTTCGACAATGTTTATCCTCAGACCATTATCGCATTCTTATATAAAACATAATATTACAACTCCATCATTGGAACTTAGAATTCATCCTAACAAAATAAAATAAAAAGCTATTTCAGCCTTGATTTTAGTGGTTTGGTTGCTTTTCCTTAACATCTATAGAACTATTTTCTCATTTATTGCTGATGTGTATATTGGAGTGTGATTATCATTTTTCTACTTCATCTCTAAAATTATCATTGTGATATATCTCTTGATTGATTATTGTTTTTCATTGTTCAACCAACTATTTAGGATAGAGACCATAAAATTCGCCAGTAAGCTTATATTTATCATAATGTAAAATAGATCTTGATCTATTAATCTGGATGTTTCTCTAATTCTTGAATTTTTTTATCAATTTATTTTTTCTATGGATAGCTAACTTTATCTTTCCATTTTCCCCTTTCCTGAGATCTTTATTATTTTCTAGGTTGAAACATTTGAGGAATTTGAGAAAGTATCTTTTGCATATGAATGCAAATCTTATGTTGAAAAGCTTGATGAGGTAAGCCCTTCATTTTACATCTTTCCTTTTGTAACAGCTTCTTTACCTTATTACGTTGTACTTTTTTCCATATATAAAATTTTAAACCCCTGAGCTTCAGAAGTGTATGATCTACCTCTTTGACATAAATTTGAGACATTAGCTTCTTCTATTTTTAAATCCAATAATGGCTCTATATGGATGGTGAAGATGCTAATGCTATTGAGTTTCAAGATCGTCTAGATTCTTTAAAAGCTATTGGCAACCCTATATTTTTCAGGTGTGACCTGATTTCAGTTGAAGTTGGGAGTCCTTTTCTTAATTGTTGTGATTAATGATTCAAGCTTGGGTATAAAATAAGGTATTTGTAATTAAGTGATTTTTTAATTGATGAGCATTTTGTAGGTATAATGAGCTTACTGCAACGCCAACAAGTGTTGAAGTTGTGCTGAAATACCTTAGTGAGGTGCACCAGGTACTTCAAATTGTTTAATTTCACTCTAATAATATTTTTATGCCAAACCTTATTCTTAGCAGTGCTTGGATAATGCTTGTGTCAATTATGCTAAACACAGCATTAAGCTAACATACAATTTTTTTCTTGGTAAATTAAATAACTATACATGATAGAATATGTTTGTCCACTTAGAAAATGAATGCTAGATCATTGATACTTCAAAATTCTTTGCTCTATACATGGAATTTATTACGCTTTGAAGATTCACGATTTTGTGCTCTTGTTAAAATAATCAAAAGTATAAATTTAAATAAATTAAACAAAAAGCTAACATTAAAAAATGAGATGATTAGTTTAGTGTTGTAGTTGCATTAAGATTTACCTTTCGAAACACTTAGGAAGATAAAATCACATGATAATATTTTGATAGAAAAAAATACTAGAAAACTGTGGTTTAGGGAGTCTAACATTGTAAGGGTTGTGGTTTATTTTATATCAATTCAGTACCTAAGTTTTTCTCCATTGACAGTCTAATTTTATGAGGAGCTAATGCCGATGTGTTGCCTATATGGCTTTATATGAATATGACTAACTTATTAATTCTTGAAAATGAAAAGAAAACCGTTACAATAACATAAAATATAAACTATGACAATCTCATATCTTGAGAAATTGATATTGTTAAATTAAAGCTATCAAAAACCTAATTGCAGCCATGACTCTGTCGAAAATGGTTAGGTTAAAAATGGGTTTAGGAAGTATAACCTGATAGAACTGAACTATTTTTCTTTGTAGGGTCACTTGAACAAAACTAGTGTATCAAGAAACATGATAGTGTAATATACATATGATCAACTTGAACGAGACCTTCTGATGTTACATATCCAATTTGGTGGTCTTGAAAATATCTCTTTAATTTTTTTATTTCTTTTTTCTATTTGAGATTTCTTACAGAATAGTGATTGAGGTTATGGGTGGCTGAAGTTGCTAATTTTATCACCCTTTCAGTAAGTGTTTTTATGAGATACTCTATTAACAAAATTTGCGTTGTCTTTATGTGTGTGTGTGTGTGTATCGGCATTGGGAACTTTCTATAGATAAAAAATTTATAGATGTGATTCTGACCAATATCTTAATTGCGTGTTGCAATTAGGTTTTGATTGCTTGATTGATGTTTTCTCTTTTGAGTGCGCACAGACTGTAAAAGGTTGGGAGACCGACAAACCCTAGTTTTCGAAGAATAAAGCAGATGAAGTATGATTTTTTCATAGGTTTTTAATGATTCTAATGATTTCTATGATTTTTGCTCTCAAAATTTATTACTAAATGATTTTCCAAGTTCTAAGTGATATTAAGAAGTTAAAGAGTTGGCTGGATGAGAAGGAAGCTGAGTAGAAGAAGTAAGTTTTATCAAAGTTGTTATTGTTAAATTTACTACTACTGCTATTATTATTGTTGGATCAATAAATGCATGTATATGCATGCTTTTTTTGTATGCTTTTGTTGTCTATAATTTTTAGATTTATTTTTTCTTTTGTATTGCGACAAGTTCCTCTTAAAAGGGTGCAAAGTTAGCCTTAACTTATCCATTTGGACTTTTTATTTGGCCTTTAGCTTTAAATTTAATTTGGGGATTTCTCCTTCTTGTTTGTCTATCATCTCGAACTTTGGTTATCAATCCATTTAGCTTGAAATTTGGGTTATTAAAATTATGGCTGATACCATATGAGAAATCAAACTCATAGTTTTTGTCTATTGAGTTAAAAATAAAGGGGGAGATTACAAGTTCAAATATGCACCCTACTTGAAACATTAATTATTGGTCTGGTAGAGTATCATATAAGGTTTAAAGCACCAAAATGAGATACTACTTTTCCCTAATTGCTCATATTATTTTCCTGTATATCTATAGATGCATTCCACCCTAACTTAGGTCTTTTTATTTATTTTTTATTTTTTTTATCCATGTTTACTTGAAGTTGAACTATAACCTCTTTTGGTCTCAAACACCTACTGACAACTATCAGCATGATAAAGGATTCCACAAACATAAGAAATTATCTTTAAACTCATAAATATGTATTATGAAAATTTGTAAGTCGAACAATATTCATCTTGTCAAAAATTATGATTTTGAAGGCTACACTTACTTTTTCTCTATGCCATAAAACCACTTGTACATACTATTTTTAGGGGTACTTGGGAAAAATTATTTTCTTGATTTAGCTTTTCTTATTTCTCGAGTACACATGCTGCTTTTAAGACCTTGGCCATCGAAGTTAAGCACCTTCAACCAAACTTGATAAGTAAGACCTTCTTTTCAAGCATCTTTTGGATGCAAAGTAACTAGAGATGAACAAATGACTATTGATACTAAATTGGCTTACTTTATTTAGGACTGCCAAACTGGTGTAGATAGATTTTGGAAGATGTTTATGGAAAAAAAGAGTAAATTGGTTGGGAATCCCATCTTAGGATGGCATTCTAGGTTCAATACGTGGGATATTAATGAGGGTGTTATTTAAGATATTGTGCAGTGTGGATGGAGAAGTGGAGTGATTGAAAGGTTTTTTTTTCTATTTTTTGCATATTGTGGTGAGCAATTAATGCTCTGCAGCTATATCTTGCTGGTGATTCATAAAATTTATTATCTATTGGTGGCTTCAGTATTAGAAACCTTACTACTACCATGCATGCACTGATTCTACATCACTCACTACCTTATCTTAATTGTTGTAAAGTTTGAAGTGATATCATCCAATGCTTTATTGAAATATTTGACGTTTTAGTATAAATCAATCAATTTTAATACTTAGTGATGGAGAACTTATGCATTAGTGTGTGTATGTGCATGTGTGAATCTGAAGACTTTATTTCATTTATTATTTTCTAGCCTAATCATTGGAAGTTAAGTTTATGGTAATCTGGATCTAAATGTTAGTTGCTTAACATGATTTTTTACTTTTCAACAGGACATCAGGATTCAGCAAGCCAATGTTCACAATCTGAAGAAATATACAATAAGTTATATGACCTTTAGGATAAGGTAATTAATCATTAGCAAAGTTCTCATCTTTTAATTACAATATGAAGAGGACATGTCAAGTTTATTTCCCCCCTACCCCATGTCAAATTGGTTTCTAGTTTGCTATTTCCTAGGTTGCAAGTGTCAATAGAATTCCAAAAGCCCAAGGTTAAGAAATCTAATAAGAAGAATGATACTGAGTCAACTGGAGAGAAGTCAAATAGTTCCAATTATTTTCATATTCTAGCATTTCGGCACTAGAACATTACCAGCTGATCTCATCAATAGGTATATATATTATATGTCCTATCTTAATATATTTTGGCATCTTAGATAATAACTAATAGTTGATAAATTTACAGAGGGATGGCAATTAAGGATCTAAATGCAAAGCATGGGTTGAAGCTAGCCATTGAAGACTATCCATTTGCAAACAATGGTCTAATGCTCTGGGAATTCCTAAGACTGAATATCATGCAATTATCAGGATGACATTAATAGAGTTTGCAAAGATTTGCAGAGTTCTTGGAAGTATCGGTGACACAAGTGGTGCAAATTTTATTAACTTGTGGTATTGATGGTTTCCGTATGCTTTGCTTCTTTGGTTCACATACTAACTTGAAGTTAATATCCATATGTAGTGATCTTGCTATTGTTTACATAGTAGTCAGAAATATATAATTTTTTGTACAACTGCTAAATAGTGATTTATATATTAAAATTGTTAATTAATATATATCTTCAATTTAAATTTTAGACTTTTTATACTAGATTTATCGTGTTTAATTTGGGATTTACAGACATGAAATATATAATTTTTACAAAAAATTATAAAAAAATTAAATAGAAAAATTTTATGTCGTCAATAAATTACTAACAAAAATATTAATCACTGCCATTTTAATAAATTTAATAATTATATTAAATATATTTGCCAACAAATTACTGATGAAAAAATCCATCGCTATTTTTAATAAAATAAATTAATAAAATATTTATTAAATTTACCGACGGTTTACCAATGCAATATTCCATCGGTAGACGATCAATGATACGAAACACCGACGGATTTTAAATAAAACTACTGACTGAATTTTTTATATATCTGTCGGTAAAATTCATCAATAAAATTTACTGATGGAATTATCCATCGATAAATTGCTACCTATGAGCATTTTACTGATGGATGCATTCCATCAATAAATTAATAAAAAACCATCAATAAGACCATTTTTCATCGGTAAATAGGTTTACTCTTTTGGTAAAAATCTATCGGTAAAAGGTATTTTTTTGTAGTGAACATTATAGGTGGGTAGTTTTAGCCACGGGTTGCATTATCCATGTGGGTGCTGAAGAAGATAGAGCTAGGCACTGCATTGTCAGTGCTATCTACCACCTGCCCAGTGACGTTTCACAATGCAATGTTTTCCATTTTCATCAAATATTTCCATCATTACCTCGCTGAAAACATTTTTATTGAGTATCTATATAAGCTTCAGATGTTGAAACTCATTTTCATCCGAAGCAATTCATACTGAAGTTCATTTTTATTTGAAACAAATAATCAATTGCTAAAGATTTTAAAAATTAATTCACGCATTAGGAGTTTTTATAATAATATTTGTAAAAATATTATTACATTTTCAATATTTTTGGTTGAAATAGGCAAAATTTTTCATCCGATTCAGTTATTTATAATTTAATATATTAATTATATTTATGTAATATATAATGACATTAATTTTTTATTGTATTTATTTAAAAGGAGTACATTGTGAATTTAGAAATAAGAAGAATGCTATTTAACTAGTTATTGAAAACATATATGTTATTAATTTTAATATATGTTTTCTATTGTCATATATATATACATAAACTTTGATAAATTTGAATAATATTTAGTATTTATATAACATATCAATAATATATTTATGACAAATTTTATGTGACAATAAATTTTGTTGGTGACAATAATGATATATTATTAAAGTTTAAATATGAATATATTTATGATTTTGATTTTTTTTCAATGCATATTTATGATTTTGTTATAGTATAATTTTCATAATAGTTATGTTAAATTTTAGGATTAATATTTTTTAGTTTTGAATGGAAGAAATAAATTAAAAAATTAAAAAAATACAAATTAATAATTTATAGTTTTAAATATTTTTGCAATATATAATTTCTAGTATCATGGTTTAGAAAAATTATGATAATATTATTTTCACATATAGGTAGTTGGAAGATATCAACATATATCGAATTTTATTTGCACATGAGAGGGAAAATAAGTTATAGAGTGGTAGGTTTTGAATATGACATATCTGCCCCGAATGTCATCATAAGGAGATTGAAAATAAAAAATAAGCCAACTCTTCCTGAATTATGGCATAAAATTCATGTTAAAATGGACTTAGGTATTAATGATGTGATTTCTAGAATTATATACATGAGTCTTTTGTAAAATCGAGGATCGTTATATTAAATGGCAGTGGATTTAGCAAATGATGATGACATGGATATGATATATGTCAATATAAGGAGATATGAACACTATAATTTAGTATAATTAATAATTATAGTTGTAAAGAGTGTTGTAGGATCTAATCCACCTACATATCCTCAGAGTTATCATTTTACAAATGAAGGGTTTCAAATAGAGAGCATTAGGACACCTCAACAGTTCTACGTAACTGACATTGGTTCTAGTCAGCTGAGGTAGTCCGTAAGTTGATAAGACATTGGAATATTTTCCCAATTTTGGGGAGACACTGGCCCTAGTTAGCCAAGACAATCTATCAATAGACTGGATGGTGACTTGATTGGAAGGGAGGTATCTATTGATTCATAACATGGTCATATATGTGTTCTAGTAAGCCAGATTCCTGTTGCTTATACGATTCAACCTAAGAGGTCATTGAGTCGAAGGGTTGGTAATTTTTAAAGTAAATCTATCTTTAGATCTAAATCAGGAAGTTGTTTAACAAACAAGAATTTTATGACCGGTACATCGATTGATCAAAGTCAAAGTATTGAACACATTGGCCAATGACATTCTATCTCTCATGTCTCAGAAGTTAGACAGAGAACTTCAGTTTCATATGTCTCAGATACCAGACATAGAATTTCAATTTTGCATATCCAAGATATCAATCAATGTCATTCTATGTCCCAGATAGCAGATGTTGCTCCTAGTTAGCATTTGTAGTCTGTCTATAGAAAAAATGGTGATTTACTTAAATATCGCATTTTTAGCAGCATTGGTGCATATTGTGGTGGTAACCCGATTAATAATTTAGGTGACGAGGATGATATCAAAGATGTTTCCATTAACAATGATCACTTATTGCCTAACAATGACCCAGAATTAGATAATGCAGATATGGATGCAAGAAGTGATAACTCTGAATTTGGTGATGGTGACGAGTTCGAACATACAAAATACATCAGTCCATTATCATCACTGCACCTAATTGGTAAGGCAAGCCAAGGTAATCTTGTGTTTCCATCAAAGAATTACACGAATATTGACTTTGAAGCACCCCAAGTTGATATATTGGTTGATATTAACTTTCAAACTTGGGATGGCGTGTTTGAGTTATCGACTGGTTTGGTTTTCAATAGCAAGGATAAAGTCAAATATTGTGTAAAAAAGTACTCGATAATGAGGAATGTTGACTTCAAAGTTGTTGAATCGAAGCCAAACTATTAGGTTGTTAGGTCCGCATAGGCTAAAAGTGAGCTTCCTTTCATTGCTCAGTCGATCCTAGTTAGGTGAAATGCTGTTTATGTACTCATCAATTTCTAAAAGAGCCACTTGCTCGATTTTGATAAGAGAAGAAAACACTTAGCATTTCCCCATCTATTACACTAGTAAGGTTCTCTAAGGAGTTGAACTAAGATATCATATTCTTGAATAGTTGGCTCTTATTCTAGTCTTCTAAGCAATAAAGCTATGACCTTATTTTCAGGCTCACATAATGGTCTTTTGAACCAACACTTCCCTTAAGAAGGTAATGTAGAGACTAGAGGCATTAGAGAAGGATAAATGAATGGGTTGTTTGCCTAGGAATGTTTAATATTTGATATAAGCCTAATTTAACGATGAAAACATAAGTTTTAATAGATTTTGTGGTCAAGCTACATGCTTCTCCAACTAAGTCAAGCAAGATGTCTTGGAATTTACATGTAGATGGAGCAGCATCATCAGAGGGAGTCGAGCTAGGAGTTGTTTTATCTTGTATGGGAAGGATTTCCATCCAGGGAATGGCTAGGATATCTTTCCCAGCATTTAATAATGTTATAGAATATGAAACACTTTACTTTGGGCTATAACTCGCCCTTGAGGTAAAACCTGAGTCTTTCCTTATTCATTTTGACTTTCAATTTGTCATCAACCAACTATTGGCAAAATTCAAAGCCAAGGAGCAAGCAATGGTAAAGTATCAAGATCTCATATCTACTTTACTATCTCAACTAGAAAAAGGTGAGGGTTCATGGGTAATCGAACATATACCTCGAGAAGGAAACAAAAAAGCTAACTTTTTGGCCAAACAGGCATCTCTAAATAGCACCATACAATTGGAAGACATAGTCTTAGTAGTCATTGCCCAACCACCTTATGAGACTTACTCACTTTAGCTTAACAAGTAGATAGATGGATGGTAATTGCTAATTTATCAGTTCCTTGATACAAGTGGTCTTTCAAAAGACCAGATTGAAGCTCAAAAAATTATTTGGCATTCTAGTCATTATAGGAGGTCTTATTCACATCCTTAGTCACCATGTTTGAGCTCAGAAGAAGGCAAATATGTCCTTAGAGAGATTTATGAGGGCATTTGCGAAGCGCATAAGGGAGCCCAAATAATAGCTCCAAGAGCATTACTACAGGGGTATTATTGGCCAAAACTGGAAGGTGACGTAAAAGAGTTAGTTCAAAAATACGACAAATGTCAGTGGTTTGAAAAGATTATCCATCAGGGATCAGTTCAGCAAACCTCGATATACAGCCCATGGCCTTTTGCACAGTAGGAGATAGAAATACTAGGACCTTTTCCTTTGGCTACCTGACAAAGGAAATTCTTGATCGTGGCAGTGGATCATTTCACTAAGTGGGTGGAAGTAGAGCCTTTGGCAACTATCACTTTAAGAAACATAATTAAGCTCATCCAAAAAGCAATTATAACCAGGTTTGATATTTCACAGACTTTCATAATTGATAATGAAAAAAAGTTTGATTGTTAATCTTTTAGAAACTTTTGTGAAGAATTGCATATTTATCTTAGATTTACATTGGTTTACCATTTGCAATCAAATGGCATGATCGAGGTGGCCAATAGGACAATTCTTACAGGGTTGAAGAAAAGGCTTAATGAGGCTAGGACCTTTGGGTGGATGTGCTATAGGCATACTGAACTTCAGCTCATTCAACTATGGGGGCAACCCCTTTTCTCTAACTTATAAAGTTAAAGTAGTCATTTTGTATGAGATTGGGGATGGCAAACAAGAGGATCGAGTAGTATACTAAAGAAACAAATAAAGAGTTGTTGTTGTATCACCTAGATATGCTTAAAAAGAAAGGGAGCACACCCAGATCTAAGTTGCAACATACAAACAGTGAATGACATCATACCATGATAATAAATTGAAGCCTAAAACATTGTATATAGGCAAACTAATCCTCAAAAAATCCATCAAAACTCAATAGGCAGCAGACGTCAATAAGCTAAGTGCTAATTGAGTAGGACCATACGAAATACATGAAGTTGTGAACTTTGGAGCTTATTGACTTAAGGATATGTTTAAAAAGATTTTGCCACACTTTTGAAACATCTCACATTGGAAGAAGTATCATTAGTAACTCTTTTGTCCTACCTCAAATCAATAGTTTCATTATGAGCACCTTGTTTTAAGCTCAAATCGGTAGTTTTGCCTCTAGCACATTTTTTAAAGCTTAACCTGGCAATTTTGCCACGAACACCTTGTTTTAAGCTAAAATCGATAGTTTCACCATAAGAACCTTATTTTAAATTCAAATTAGTAGTTTCACCAAGAACACCTTATTTTAAGCTCAAATTGGCAGTTTTACCATAAGCACTTTATCTTACCTTTAATCGGTAATTTTGCTATGAGCACTTTTATCTTAGCTCAAATCGGCAGTTTCATCATGAGCACTTTTATTTTAAACTCAAATTGGTAGTTTCACCATGAGCACTTTTATGTAATAGCTTAGCTCGATAGCTAAAGCCTCAAGCACATTTATTAGTAAAATAAAATAAGTAGCTAAGTTCGACAGCTTAAGCCTAGAGCATTCTCATTACAAAATTTTAACTTCCATTTAATTATTCAAAATAAAGTTGGCACTTGATATTATTTCTGATTAAAGACTCATATTTTTTGCTATTAATGGATTACCACATAGTTCATCTTCAACGAGTATGGATAATAAGTACGGATAAACATTTGTATTTCATCAAAAGGGGGGGGCAAACCAAAGGCTTCATTACATAAAGTTTCAGCCGACCTTGATAATTACATCATAAAGAAAAATCCTAACTATTCATCTAACACTACTTCCTCCATCCAAGGGACACTTCTGGTTAACAGTCTTTATAAGCTTGTTATCTTATGAGATGTACTACTCAGCTGCTAGATCAAAGGCCTTATCTTTAAGGATAATGCATATGTTCCCTAGATTGACACAGTTTTTCTTGAGAAGGGCTTTTTTGGTTTGGCTTTTTCCTAATGCAGCATAAACCTTCTCGAGTTCAACTTTGTCAGCCTGTCAACCTTCGCTCTCTTTAGCAAGCGAGGCCTCTAGTTCGTCTATTTCCTTAGAAGCCTTTTTAGATGCTTTACTTTGGACCTTAGTCAAATCTTTAACTTTGGCCTCAACATCAACAATTCTTTACTTTGAACTATTAGCCACTTGCTCTACCTTTTGAAGCTCTGCCTCTAGCTAATCAAATACCTTATTTTCCTCCCTTAACAAATTCATAAGCTGATTCATCTTACCAGTTATGGCATTGGACAAAATAAAAGCTTTGGATAAAAATAGGTCAATAAATTGTTACACATGAAAAGTTAGGGCACGCACGAAAAAGATTCCCTTGACTTGATGTCTCCGTATAATGGTAGACAACCGATTAGTAGTTAAATTCGAAAATAGAGATATTTCACTAGGAATGTAGGTAAGTAGTGAGCAAAAGTTATTGAACTCTAGGTTCGATGAACAATAAGACCAGTTGTCATGCTAGAAAAACCCTTAAACTTTATTAAGTAGTTCATTAAACCTCTCAGCCTGATCAGGAGAAGGCAAAGAGGACTCCCTTTCTTTGGTTCGAGATAAAGAGGGATCGGGCAGCAGCACCAAAGGCCTACTGACACCCCTTGAAGGAGATGGATTCATTGGTAAAGAGGTTGTAGATGCATTGGAAATAATAATGGCATTGGAAGGATTATTGCTTGATGGCCCAATGGTTGGAATAATGGGTATTGGACTTATGGAACATGTGTAAAAGGAATAGAAATTTGCCCAACTTTGGTAGAGGCTTGAGGCACATTCACTTGATTGGAGCTCTCTCCAACCTTAGCTTTTTTCTCTTTCATCTTGTCATAGAGGGATTGTTTAACCACGCTATTTCCTCTTTCATCTTATCATCGAGGGATTGTTTAGCCACTCTCTTCATGGCTACAAAATTGAATCACATTAAGAAAATATTAGACTCTATTAAAACTTAACAAAAAGGAGTTTACTCACTTTCTATTTTGAGAAAAGTTAGGATCCAAGTAGTCATAAATGTTGAGCTTTTTTATAGTGAGCACTCTCCAGTGATTTAGGAATTTTTCTTAATCTACAGATAGGTCTAGAAAATAATCATTTCTATTAGTAAATTGCCTTTAAGTGGTTTGGATAAGAAAGTCTTCCTAGCTCTCCAAGATAAAAAAAATGGTCTTTCCACTTTTTCAGGGAGTTTGACTTCCCAGTAAATACATCATATCTATCCTGAGATTGAATATAGTTGTGATCCTCTATCATTTTTTGAAGATTAACCATATGAGTCGCTCTAAATAATCAAATAGTCAGGTTAATCCCATTTTTAGAGATTCAAATTTGCAATGCCGTTAAGGTAAGGTAAGCCAAGCATTTGGATGCAATTGGCTTATAGTTAGATCATTATATCTTAAGAAAAACACCTTGAACTTGGTTAGAGAGAGGGTGACCCTAGCTCAAAGGTCGGCTTCGTAGAGCACCAGTTTTTTCTTATCACTAAAATTGGTGTCAGCTGTAACATGAGAGTTCGGAACTAAAAAGGTATATTGGCTTGGTATCCCTAATTGTATCCTCAGGCTAGGGAGTTTGTTAGAATAGTTGAACTAATCTTTGGCACTCGAAGCTTGGCCCTTGGAGGTCACCTAGTTTTGGGTCTTTTAAGTATTGGCACTTGGGTTACCAAAGTCCTTGCCAAAGCACCTTCGATGGATAATGTGTTCGGTATATCAATATTTAAGGATTGAAACATAGGCAGCTCTATTGGTGTACTTTCCATGGATGCACAACCAAAAGATGTGCTTGATATGCTATCATTCAAAAGCCCATCAAGGATCCTAACATCACTAGATCATATTAACCAACTTATTTTTCAAGGATAAATAAATAAAATTTGAAGAAAAGAAAGATGTTACTAACCTGCAAGAGTGAAAGTGATAAATTAGAAGTGATCAAAGAGGAAATATAGGAAAACACTAAAAGGTGGTAAAGGAAAGAGCAGCAAAATAAGATGACGAAATGAGAAAGGTGGAAATGAAAAAAAGGAGTTGTATTTATAGGAGAATGTGGCCATTAGATCAAGAGCACGTGTACGGTTCAGATGCATCAAAGGTGACAAATTAGTAGCATTTATGGCAGATTATATGGGACTCGAGGGGAGTTATTATGGCAATTACTGTCATCATGCAACTGAAGGGACATTTTCTTAGTTATTATTAGCATAAGTATCGGAAGGTCATCTCATCTCAGTAGAATGTCAGACTTATCCACATCCTAACAAATGCTTCATTTTCTTTGACATAAATGTCTCCCACCTCAGGGGGCCCTTCTGATAACCAAACTATTTATCTGGACTCCGTCGAGTAATCCATACTACCCAACTTGGTTACCTTTATACCTAAGTAGGTTCTCTAACGATGTTATTTGGGGAAGTCCCAATTGAATATGGACTTAGAGCTACCCATAAAAATTTGGATTCTTATAGTAGAAACATAACTTAGTTTCCCATTTAAGCTACTATAATGCCCGTTCTAATTACCTTTATCTATACGTTATCTTAGTTAATTATCTACACAAAACTTAATTAATTTACTCATGAATAATACACACTTCTTAGGGCATATAAATATAATTACATACATATACATTGATTCAAAAGCTTAATAAACATTTACTATTATACGAGTTTAGTATCAGTTACAATATTTCATTATATACATTACAAAATTTGGGTTATATACCAAAATCTTCGTTAAGCTCTAATCTTTATGGCCTGCAGATGTTGCCTAAACATATAGCTCTCTATGCTTAAACTTGGGAACCTACACCGAAAAACATCTGTGCTAAGCAATATCTCAGTGGGGAGAAACACAACACAATTTACCAAGAAACATAATATCATAGCATGCAAAGACTAAGGCACCGTCTCATTACAATACATATAAATATTGAATAGTAATATGCTTTCTATTTATTGATACTAACATTTAAATAATCAACAAATATGTTAGCATTATCATGGAACACTTAAAATCTTTACACTTTTATCACTTATCAATATACATATTAAATCAATTCACTTTCATTGCCTGAATTCCCATTAATGGTGGATAACGGCTACAAACACACGACACTGATAAGCAATATCATATGGGCGAGACATAATAGTCTCGAATCAGTCGACATTGATAACCAGTATCGAACAGGTGAGCCATAATAGTCTCGAATCAGGCGACACCCTTAGGTATCAAATCACTAGGCAGCTGGAATTACTATCCCCTTTATAGGTATGCCTATCTATCCACTACTATATGAAATTCAGGCTTTAATAAGTCACTAATCATTCAAAGATATCACATTAGATACATTTGAAAGAAATCATGGTGGAAATACAAACATTATAACATGCAATCATTCATTTAGTTGCATATAACATTGCTAATGTACTATTTATGTTCATTTATATTCATTATGTCTTACACTCATTTATGTCACTTGTTACACTTATTTTTACACTTACACCACTCTAAACATGTTTAAGAAGGTCTAAATGTGCTTTGGCATCAATTTGAGACCTTGAAAACAAGTTTAGAAAAAGGCCAGGAAGGGTTACAATCATTAGCTTATACTTGTTGACCGTAACATAAGTTCCACTTTGGTTCAGGACTGTTTTCGGACTACCTCATGGTCAGTACCAAAAGAGTGCTGACCGTGACCTATATTAGGGGAGGGGGTCACAGTCATTAGGTTTTACCTGCTAACTATGATGTAGGTTCCATTTTTATTCTGGACTGAAATTTAGCTATGTCATGGTCATTAGGTTTTACCTGCTGACCGTGAGGTCCATTTTGCCTAGAGGCAGATTTCTAGTTTCAAAATGTATGTCAAGTTTGACAAAAAAATGATGTTTTTAGGGAAAGTTGTCTTATAAAATGTTGTTTCACTGTCTCTAATTTTCAAAAAATTAAAAATCACTCAATTATGACTTCTAAATCTCAAGATATCACTAAAACATTACAAACTACTCCTAGATGACAAACAATAGGGGTCTATCAACTTCAAGCTAAATTTCTAACACCTTAAAGGCAGATTCAGGTTTTGAGGTCTATTAAAACGTTGTAGATCTATATCTTATCTTTTATTTACAACTAGAATCACCTCAATATAACATTTATAGAAGGAATTATTCCAATTAAACTAAAACTGGTTCATATGACCCTAAACAAATCTTCACTTTTTCACTTTCCAAATCATAAATCATCATTTTCTTAACACAACACAACAATAATGATTTCCATCATCAATAAAAAAGTAAATATAGCATATACATCCACTTGAATCAAATAAATATATAGCATAAGGAAGAAAAATTGGCAAACCTTAATAAGCTTTACCCTTTTTTCTGCAATCTTCTCCTTCTTTCTCTTTACCCTTGCTTGATTGTCCTTAAAATAGCATAAATTCACACATGTAAATAATCAATTTCTCTCTTGAATCTAAAGTAAGGAGAAGAGAAAGAGAGTTTTTACCTTATACTTTTCTAACCACTAATTTCTCTTTCTTTCAATTTCTTGGTCAGCCTTTTTAGGGGTTATTTAGGGTATGTTTAGGGGAAAAATAGGGGAGAGGGATGGCTTCCTTCAACCCTTAAAGTGGCTGGCCATCCCTTTAAAGAAATCTCTTTTTATCTCCATCTTTCAAGAGAAATCTAGAGAGACTAAGTGTTGCCTTTCTATTGGTCCATTTGTTGGCCAAGGGAAAAAATCACTTAGCTCCCTAATTCTCTTCATTTTGTTATATTTTCCCCTAAACTCTCTCTTGCTTTTCAATTGAACCCTTATTTAGCAATTTCCTCTAATCAAACACATGTATAGCTTCTTTTAAAAGGACCATGTTGCCCCTACTTTATCAAAACAATTCCCTTTAGGTCCCACTCACAATGCATTAGCTAACCAGACCTATATTGGTCATAATATCATTTAAACATGCATACATTCTTCTGGGGTACTTGTTGGGGCCTTACAACTACATTTCTTCTCTTACGAAAATCCTATCAAAGCTAGGAATCCTAACTGAAATAGGACTCTTATCCATATAAATAGGTAGGGTATTAGGTACTTTTCTCTGTTTAGCCAAATTTACTCAAAACTTATTTTAACATCTTTGCTGACTTGACCATTGGAGATTCCCCTCATCAGAACCCCTACCGAAATTTATTTATATTTAAGTACCTTTGGAAGTAGGGGAGAACTTTTCGACTCAAGTTAGATCTCGATAGCAGCTCGATAAGTTTAAACTATATTTACAGGGTAATACTTTCATAAAATAATATTTGTATAGAGTATTTAGTTAATTTTTATGTTGTTTCTTATGATACATACTGGTGTCTTTGTCTTAATCGATAGCCTTTAATATTTTCTTATATTTTAAAGTCTATATAATTAATTAATTTTATGTAAAGTTTTTTTTTTGCTATAAGGTTTTAATTTGTCTCTAATTTTTTCCTTGAATGAATTGATTTTTCCTTAATATTTTAATTGTCGAAAAATGCCCTGACACGTTTCCATAATTTTTTAATTTTATGTTATTACCTTAATTAGAGGTGACAAAAAAAATTGAAAAATGGTTGCAAAATTTATTCGAAACCGAACTAATTTTTTCAGTTAAATGATCTGATGAACTCAGTTATGGTTTAATTTTTTATATTTTCTATTTTTTATTACAGTTGAGATTTTTAGGTATTAGTTAATCGTTAGTGCAAGTTTAACTAGTTCATATATAATATAATATATGTTTTTATTTTTATTCTTTAAAAATTTTTCATTTTTCTTCTATTTTTCTCTAAAACTTACATAAAATGAATTTATATCTTAATTTTTATATTTTTCTATAAAATTTATATAATACTTTAAACTAAATTTATATTATATCATTTTGTTTAATTATATAGTAATATTTATATGTAGTAACATATTAACTTTTATATATGTTGCTTTTTAATCATATATAATAGTATTTAATTTCATTTTCTTATATTTTATAATTTATATTTTAACATTTAATATTATCCAAAATTTTATTTGATTTGGAATTAAGCATGCCAATTTTCAATAAATATTAAATTTATTTTATAATATTATCTATTAATTTGTTAAACATGAATTTTATCTAGTAAATTATGTTTATTTTGTGATTTTTATTTTAAATTAATTTTCACATTTAAAATTGAATTGAACTTTATCGAATTTTTTTTTTTATAATTTAATGTTATAAATTTTAATGGTTAATAAAAAATATTGATTATCCAAATCAAAAAATCAAAATTGATGGATTGGTTAACCTAATATAACGGATTGGTTAATAGTTAATAATTTTAAAAAATCGATATTAATGGATTGACTAATTTTTTTGCTCATAGACAGATTAATCGGTCCATGCTCACCTATAACCTCAATTCAATTTATTTTTTTCTCATCACTTATTTTTACTTTTAAATTACAACTAAAAACTATTTAATTACTAAAAAATGCTTTTATTAAGTTTCCAATACCAATAAGATGAGTTAGTCTTATAGAAAATTTTTCTAACTATCTTAGATGAAATAATAGAGCTACTTAGTATAGTCACAAAAATAATCTTAAAGATCCTTGAGTAACTCTATAATTATTTTTAAGTCGCAAAAGTATTTTGGACTAATTTCATTGGTTTTGGACATAATTTAAAAGGAAAAATATGTTTTGAAAAAAAAATTGAATAAGGTAAGTATAAAATTAAAAAAAATAAGGGAATATGAAGGGCATTTTAGTATTTAATATCAAAATGTTAAGAGTAAATCAACTTCAAAATAAACATTAACAGTAAATCAACTTTTCTAACAAAACGTTAAGGGTAAATCATAACCTTTTTCAATATCCTTCTTTGATCTAAAATTAAGCATGCTAACTCCTAAAAAAATATTGAATTCGTTTTATGTTTTATAAAATTTTGTATCCTAAACTTACATTTCACTTAGTTGGTTAGGAAAAACATGTAATACATTCTTTTGCACAAAAACCAACTACCCACAAAAATCAATGAAGTACTGAATCATTTTCCATTGTTTTCAACAAGAACTAAATTGTACTTTATTTTCCAAACCAATAAACAACTTATGCCCATTTTCCCTTAATAACCCCAAAATTGTTTCACTAAATTGACTCAACTCTCCATTGCACTTACCAATCAACCCCTAAATATAGATTTCCAATAACGATTGACCAAAAACTAAACTCCTTTATACTCAAAATAAGAACCTAGCCTTACCAAAATGGCCACTCTTTTAAGGGGGGGGGGGGGCAAAAATCATTTTAGGCTAAAGGTAGCTTCAAAGTTTGCGACAATAATATAAACATGCATTTAGCATCTAACACAAAAAAGGCTTAACGGGCTCGCAAGAGACTATGAAATAAAGGTAGAAAAGCTCATTTGGAAAGCTATATAAGAAGGGATGCCTAAATCATTTTCAAAGTTCTATTTTATCTAAAGGTCTATTTGATAGATAATTAAAAAGGTTTGAACACTATTAATAATTTTTCATCTAAATCTCTAATTACAATTATATTTTTTTCTTATGAAATGAAGTGCATATATAACTCCAGAAAAAGAGGAAAAGTATGCCATCTGACCCTTTTTGAAGACAATCACCCACAATCTAAATATACACCAAGTAAGGAACAAATAGTGGAGACTTAATTATATTTATCATAAACATATATTTTAGTTAGATATGTTCATGTTACATGAACACACACACACACACACACACACACACACACATACACAACAGGTTAGATTACATAATAAGGATCCTAAGAATGTCCAAAAGTTTCTTCCATAACATAAATGGCATTCGAAAGAAAGCACAATAACCCTATGCTAGGATAGATGCTGACATGACAAAACTTTAGCCCATGCGATTGTTCTGACATCCTAACATTCACCTTGCTATAGATACATACAATGAAGTAAACATAGGTATACACTAATGGTAACATGCATATTTAAGATTAATGCCTAGTTATATAATCAAACAACATGAGGATTCATAGTTTTTCTCTTTATAATTAAATACACTTTACAGGCATAAAATTGTTTAGTTAAATGACATATAAATTAAAATTTTAAAACTTTTCAAATTTGTAACAAATAATCAAGTAATGCTTGAAATTGAATCACAAATATGGCCTAAAGATACTCTTTTTGAGTATCGAACTAAAGAGGTATCAACCTCAGGTTATAATATAGAAGGTGTCGTAATACCATTTTTAGAAGACACTGTAGGGTTATGAGCTTGCTTAATTGTTAGAAGTCTAAACTTGTAGACCATTGCTAAAATATTTCCAATTTCATTCATTCAGAGTCCAAACTCAGAAGAAACATATTTGTTCACTGTATCACTAGTAAGAAATTACACTTTCTTTAAAATTCTTACATTTAATCTCATTGAAATTTAATATTAAAGTATCCATTGGTACCATTATAGGTCATACATATAGTTTACTAATGGCTTTGTATAATTTTTAAGGTATTAAAACAATTTTAGAGTGCAAAAGCAAGTATTACATATGGGATAAGTAATATAGAGGAGACCCGATTGAACTAGACTTGTCTAAGTTAGGTGACACCCTCCTAGATTAAGATAGACCAAGTGACCCGACTGAGCTAAGGGTGTCTTGGTCAGGTTGATAGCCAATGGACTAATTCCTAACAAGTAACTCAGTTGAGCTGGGATTTGTCTTAGTTGGGTTGCTTGCCTCTGGACTCAAAATGCACCAATGACCTGGCTGAGCCAAAGGTGTGTCCACCAAGTTGAATGATTTCTTCACAATTTTGTATAATGATTTCTAACCTAATTCAGTAATTCAACACTTATTTAAGACATAATCTAACTCATTTCCTTTACTCATATAAAGTTCAGCTTGATTTAAGTCTAGAAGTCATAAATTCATCTATTTATCACAATTTATATAAAATGAACTCATACTATACAAAACTACATAAAGCTAGTAACAACCAAATTGTTAGAGAGTATGCCCTAGAGCCCATGTAAAAGGGATGGATTTTATATGTATGAATTTATATTCTTAATAAAAGGCATTATTCATTTATTAATGCTATGTTTAAATACACGAGTTTGTAAATCTTAAATTAATAAATGAAGTCCTTGATATTATAAACATAGTGCAAAGACAATCATGAAAGTGTTCATGATATGAGGTGTCTATTGCATGTGAGTGTGTTGATATCTAAATATCCCTAGTCATAGAATTAACAAGATAGGACATTGTTAATTCAAACATGTTATGCTTCTTGAATGGTTCAAATAGTGGTTCTCATAACTGTGATTATAGAAGATAATCAAAGCTAACATGTGGATGCTTGTTAGAAGAACAAGTTCATTGGAGACCTGTAAAGAGAATCCTCATATGGATATTAAATCTATGTCAATGAGGAATCTCTTCATAGCGGTTGTGAAAGTATCTTTAGACTTGAGATCACCAAAGTTATCTTAATTAGCAAGTGGTATATTTTGACTCCATAACTGATTACTTCCAATTGGGAGTGAACATAGTTAGGATATTGGGTATATCATGACCTACTTGAAGATATTTGAGTGATTGACAAAGGATTCACCAACCCAGATTTAATAAGGTAAGTTATCTCACATGATTCTATAATTGCCTTGTTCAGAGAATCTCTGGCCAGAGTAATATGCCAAGATGGATATAGATCCATGGAGGAAATTTTGGGAACAATGGTTAAATTAATAAAACATACATAATTAGATTTATATGAGTTGATAGAAATCCATACTCAGAATCTAATTGAGATAAGAGTGGTGAAAGGAGTAATTGCACGGTAACTATTTTTATGGAAGGGTATAGTCAAACCACCTGACTTTCCTGACATTTAGGTAGTCATGATGCCTAGCTAGAGGCCAATCATAACTTGTATAATAATGTATCAAGAATATCGATGGGGATTGATAAAATGATTTAAAGGAGTTTAAATCATGTGAGTTTTGAATAGAACTCACAATTACATATTATATTGCTAATATGGACAGGAACCCAATAGGTCACACACATATAGAGAAAAAAGGATAAAATTGTAAAATGAAAAGGATAATAATATTTGATATTATGATAGGGATAGAGAAGAGAATAAGATAATAATTAATTAAAGAGTTTAATTAATTATGATCAAGTAAAATTATTTGCAGAACTTTTCTGATATGTTATGTAAAATTGGACCTAATTGAAATAATATATTTCATAATTGATTATTATTGAACTATAAGTGTTATAGGGCTGATATAATAATTAATAGGTCCATTGGAGGAATTATAAAGGCCCAAAGAAGTGAAGTTGGCATAGAAGCCCTCCTCAAGAAGGGCCACACGCCAACTCCAAAACAGAAGGCCGTAGAGGTCTATTTCTTGGACCAAAATAAATTAAATATGTTAAATAAGTGTTATGGAGCTTACATATTTAATTTGGTTGGATTTGGAATTCATTTGGGTAATTAAATCCAAATATATGTATAAAGGGCCTAGTTTGTGGGTTTTGTGTATAGTCTTTTGTGAAAGGGCTTAAATTAGATTTAATTGAGCCCAAATAATTATAAATAATTCTAGAAGCCCAATTAATAATTCTTCAAAAATTTTAAAGAGCCCAATCCCATTATGAAGTTGGATTTTTAAACTAACTATAAAATTCCAAGTGATGGGGAATTAGGGTTAAAAATGTGTGAACATTTAAGAAAGGCTTCTTTTCTTTTTCTCTCTACCCTAGCCGCCACTCCCAAAGCTAGCTTCTAGGGTTTTTAGGCCAGCCCTTGTTTTCTACCAATTTTTGGTTCATTCTATCATTCTCTAGTGTGGATTACTCATTGGAGGTGTTCGATTTTGGACACTGTGGTTTGCAACAACCCGGTGAGAAGGAAAATCAATTGTACAACAAAAATCAAAGGTGATTTTTCTTATTCTCATTAATATGTATATTGTAAATTCATGGAAAGATTAGATATATTGGTTAAAAATTTTAAATTTTGCTTATGTATGAGATGCATGTAACCGATAATTCCCAACATGGTATCAGAGCCTCGATTTTGCCATGAATATACAATTCTTTATTTTTCTACGGAATAAGTTTTATTTTTTTTGTTATTTATTTCATCAACTTTAAAATATCAGATTTTATTGTTCATGAATGAGAAATATTGATTTTTGGATATAAGTGTGATCAAATATATAAAACGGAAATAAAAACGATTCTTTTGAGAAAAGATTTTTTGGTTTTTACGTGAATAACTTTTAATTTTAGGGCCTTTTCTAAATTAATTTTTTATAGATCCATTATAAGATCATTTAGATGATAATTTATGTGTTTAATATGTTATATTAAGCTATAGGATCAAACGAAATTAAAATCAAACAAGTTTTGCATGAAAATTAGTTTAGTCGAAAAGTTCGATAAATTGGTGTTCTTGATGTGTTCTTGTTTAGAATGATTTTTAATCTTACAAATCTGATATATCTGATATATTAAAGTGTTTTTAATTAATTGGATTAATTAAAAATGGGCCTTGAATTAATTGGATTAATTTTAATTCATTAAAACCACTTAATGGGCTTAATTATGTTTACGGACTTAATTTAAATTAGTGAATGACTTGGTGGGCCCAAGGAGCTAATTTAAATTAAATATTATAGACTTTAATTAAGTTTATTAATGGGTTTTAAGGGCTGGAATGGCCTTGGCTCATTCCACAAGGCCCAAATAGTCCAATAGATACAAAACTAGTTTATGTATGAACACATTTAGGGTTTAATTTATTGGGTTTCAGCCTACCCTTTATCTTAAGCCCAAAATTGATTCTTTTAATTATTTAATATGATTAATTAATTAAATAATCAATTAATAATTAATTAATAATCAATTGGATTGATTATTAAGGCAAGAACACATGCATGCAAAAAGGTTTCCTAAAATGAAAGTTTCCAAAATGAAAAAAGTTTCCTAATTTGATCACATTATTAAAATAACTCAAAAGTATGTTTCAAGAGTTGAAAAAAAGTTAGTAATCCATTACTTTATGCATTAGAAATGCATATAAGGGTGTATGATTGGCATGATGGATAGTTATAGACAAGGCCCAATGTGATTGAGCATTATGCATGTTTTGGCCCAATGAGGACTTTCATATCCCGGCCACTTGTTTTTGGTTTGTATTTCTTTTTCAAATTGTAATATGTAATTAGATTACTTAGATTAGAATTAGAGATAGAGATGGAGACCATTATCAAGGAGCAAGATGGGCCGGATGGAGATCGAACAAGCTTGAAGATAATGTAATTATTTCTTACTTATTTGAATCATGCATATTACCTAGGTGTGGCCTTTTGATTTCCCTTTTGGCTCGGGGAAATCAATATAGTAAAGTCCATAACTATACCATATTTGTATGCTTATATTTATGTGATAGATATAGGATGCATATCAATGTATGCCAACCATGTATGATAAGACTTAATTAACTAAAACCCTCAAACAAATACTAAGGTATATAAGCCTTCCATTAATTTGAGGAGAACCAGAGTTCTTTATAGTGTGGGTTGTTGACCTTATTAATGCATACATATATATTGTTGCCTTTATACTAAGCTATTAATTCGCAATAAAATAGTGGGAGTAAATGGATTAATTAAAGACCTTATTAATGCATACATATATATGAACATACTCTTATAAGTTTTCTTTTTCACATCAAAGGTCATCATCATGAGCACATCAAACATTAATATACGATCAATCTTGGATAACAAGCTGATTGGCAGCAACTATTCTAACTAGATCAGGCAAGTGAGAATTATTCTTAGAGCTGAAAAGATCCATTATGTCTTGGATAAAGATCCACCGCCACTTCCATCAGATGATACCATTAATGAGATCAAAGGCACTTATCGAAAATACATGGAGGATAATAAAGCGATAGCATGTCTGATGCTGGATGCTATGTCCTCGAAGCTTCAGAAGCAACATGAGATGATGGATGCTAGAACCATCATTTTGCATCTAGAGGAGCTTTATTCTTCTTAGGCTAGAACTGAGCAATATGAGATTGCTCGAGCTCTATTTAGCTGCAAAATAGTGGAAGGCACTTCAGCTGCTACTCATGTATTGAAGATGTATGGGTCTATTGAGCATTTGAGTAGACTTGGCTATGTTATGGATAATGATCTATACATAGATTTAATCTTGTACTCGTTGGCTCTAAGTTATGTACCTTTCGTGCTTAACTTCAACATGAACAAGATCCAAGTAACCATTCCTTAGTTAATCAACATGCTCAAGACAGCTGATGGATCCTTTAAAAAGGATTCAAAAAGTGTCATGGTTGTCACTTCTGCTAAAGGCAAGAAGCAGAAGAAGAAGATAACCAAGGTGTAGCCAAAGAATGGTGGGATCTCCAAGAAGAAGGTTGCCAAGAAAGAGAATCCCAAAGGAACTTGCTTCCATTGTCGTAAGGATGGTCACTGGAAGCATAACTGCAAGGCCTATCTAGATTCTCTCAAGGAGAAAAAGCATGCTGATGCTTCTACTTCAGGTATTGATATGATTGAAATTAATACTTATTCTATTGCTTCAAAACAATCTCAGGTATTAGATACTGGATGTGGATCTCACTTGTGTAATGATCTACAGGGGCTTAGAAGCTTTAGAAGAGTTGGAAAGGCAGAGATATGTTTGCAGTCAGCTACTGGACAGAACATCTCTACAACGGTTGTGGAGACTTACAATTTGCCTCTTCCAAGTGGATTAGTACTGGAATTAAATAATTGTTATTATGTTCCAGCTTTATCCAAGAGTATTATTTCTTTCAGTTGTTTATTGAACGATTATGACATTTCTTTAAAGGACAAGTGTTGTTATATTTTTAAGAACAATATGTTTTATGCAAAAGCTATCATTGAGGATGGTATATTTGTTCTTGATTTAATTAAAGAAGTGCATAATGTGGATACCAAAATAATGAAACATGATAATCTAAATACCTCATGATGGAATATGACATGATATGTTCATGGTAATCATGTAGCGGAAAAACGATAAAATCAATCATGCATGCTAAACAATTCCATGACAAGAATCGAAACATGCAATTTTAGGGTTTTTAAAAACTTACAACTTTAGATGCCTTTTAAAATTTGAATTTGGTGATGACCAGTAACTAAGATGAATTTATCTGCCTAAGATCTTGATTACTAATGCTAAGGAACAGCCTTTATGCCACTCCTCTCTATTCTCACACACACACTTACAAAGATGGCTTAAAAAAAGAGATTGCTAGCTCTCTTTTAAAGTATTGTGTAATGGAAATAGATTGAAGCTACAAGACTTGATCTTGCACTTCTTTTAGGTACTATTAATGCCCAAGAACACAAGAAAGCAAGAAAGAATTCTTCCCCTTGTGTGTTTCGGCCAAGAGAAAAATATGTGAGGGAGAGCTAGTTTTCACGCCACACACTTGTAACCCTAAGGTTTTATTTCTTTACTAATATATATCATTATCTTTTGGCAAGTATTTGATCTGAATTTTACTACCTCAAGATAATTATTTCAACCTCAATCACTTCCTAAAAATAAGTAATATATATTGATTTAAACTCCTTTGAATTTAAAATTCAAATTTGAAATAAAACATAAGACATTTAGTTAAATAAAATCACTTAATATAAGTAATGTGCATGTGCCAAAATTCCTTGATTTTTATCTTGGAATTTCGGCCACTTCACCTTTTATTTAAATGATTTAATTTAATTTAAATTCTTTTAGGCTTTAATACTCAATTAACTTAATTAATACAAGAAAATTAATTAATTGAAATTAAACCTTATGGGCTGAATTTTTCTCTCTCATGGACCAAGGTCCAATAGCAATTTTAATACCCATTATACACATTAATTTGACTTTAATTAAAAGCTCAAATTAATGCCCAATACTTTATTTAAATGTTTTAAGCCCAATGCTTTGTATGCGATCCTATAGGTCCATTTAATGTTGGCAATCAATTAATGAATTAATTCAAAGGCTATATATATTCTCTAGCTAGATATTATAGCATTCCAAATTAAATGAAAATGCATATGGCATTTAGTGACCTAATGCAATTTTGCATAGTTCCTTACCCATAAATATCAGAATTAATATAAGGCATCGAACTAGTCATCCTTATATATATTAATTCCTTTCTTGATATTCCAGTGATACTAAACTCTCAGATAAATAATGATTACTCATTATTTCATCTAGGTATGGCCATACACTTCTCAGTTCACTGATCAAGTGGCCGATGATATTTTCTCTTTTATAAAGAGGGGTAATCCCCTCGCTTCTCTCATGCTCTCTAACATGAATCAATGTATACCCAAGCATACCCGTACTTGTCACTCTGTTACGAGCACGTTAGGTGTATGTCAAAGTACACAGTAATTCATAAAGAGTTTCATAGAGATTTTAGGTCTAAGAACTCCAATACAAAACTTGCATATGAGAAACACTTATGACTTGTACCATGTAGCTTTCTCATGAACGGATCTAATCCAGATACCATGTTCTAAACATGTATCTATGATCTTTGATTGACACTTTTGTCCTTATGATCCGTAAGACAGAACTCAACCTATCAGAGAGAGCATACTAGTCTTAATTCATTTGTTATTCCCATAACAATGACTGACTAGGGATATTTAGAATGAAGTCTCATTTGTTTCAAGGTCTTACAACCATGTGCCTCAAACATGATAACTTAAACTGAAACAACATTCTTGGATAGTTCTATCAATTGATATGCACAGGAATACAATAGATGAAACAAATGCCTTATTTATTAACTAAAGTGTTTTATTACAATGTATTGGGGCTAGGGCTTACACTAACAATCTACCACTAGCATTAGTCCCAATTGGGCATAGCCCTAAGATCGAATGCTCTCAAATGAGCTTCGTGCAGATTTGGACGCAACTATTTCGTCAAAGGATCTGCTACATTGTCTTCACTTGCTATCTTGCTAACCTTGACGTCCCCACGATCAATGATTTCTTTGATCAGGTGGTACCTCTTGAGTATGTGTTTGGATTTCTGGTGTGACCGGGGACTCCTTTGCCTATGCAATGGCCCCGTTGTTGTCATAGAAAATTTCTAATGGATCTAGGATGCTTGGGACCACTCCTAATCCAGAAATGAAATTTTTAATCCAAATAGCCTCTTTTGCAGCCTCATTCGCTGCAATATACTCAGATTCTGTAGTTGAGTTTGCAACGGTCTCTTGCTTCGAGCTTCTCCAGCTGACTGCACCACCATTTAAAACAAAAATGAATCCAGATTGCGATCTAGAATCCTGAGTGCTGGTCTGAAAAGCAGCATCGACATAACCTTGTATGACGAGCTCTTCTTGACCACCATACACCAAGAAGTGATCTTTAGTCCTTTGCAGGTACTTCAAAATTCCCTTTATAGCAGACCAGTGCTTTTCACTAGGGTCTTGCTGAAACCTACTGGTTATACTCAGTGCATGAGCAACATCCAACCTAGTACATAACATAGCATACATGATAGATCCAATAGCAGATGCATATGGGATTCTACTCATGTTGTCCCTTTCCTCTTTGGTTTTAGGGCACTGCTCTTTAGTCAAAGGAACTCTCAAAGCCAAAGGTATGTACCTTTCTTTGAGTCTCCCATACTAAAACACTTTAGTACTTTGTCTATGTACTTTTCTTGACTTAGTCCCAAAAGCCGATTTGATCTATCTCTATAAATTCGAATACCAAGTATTGTCTCGGCTTCACCTAAGTCTTTCATTGAGAAACATTTCCCTAACCATTGCTTAACCTTTTACAATGTTGGAATGTCATTTCTAATGAGAAGGATGTCATCCATATATAGGACCAGAAATACTACTATGCTCTCACTAACCTTCTTGTATACACAAGGCTTATCTTCGTTCTTGATGAAGTCAAATTCTTTGACTGCCTCATCAAAACAAAGATTCTAACTTTGGGATGCTTCCTTTAATCCATAAATGGATTTTTGAAGCTTGCAAACCTTCTTAGGATGCTTGGGGTTGACAAAACCCTCAGGCTGTGTCATATACACATCTTCAAGTAAATTTTTGTTGAGGAAAGCAATTTTGATATCCATTTGCCATATCTCATAATCATGATATGCAGCTATGGCAAGTAATATCCTAATGGACTTGAGCATGACTACAGGCGAAAAGGTTTCATCATAGTCTACACCAAGAGTTTGTCAAAAACCTTTTGCTACTAGTCTACCTTTGTAGGTCTTATCAGCTTTGAGTTTGAATAGCCACTTGCATTCAATTACCTTAGCACCTTCCGGTGGATCAACCAAGGTCCAAACCTGGTTATCGTACATTGATTGCACCTCGGATTTCATGGCTTCAAGCCAATTTTTTGAGTCTGGGCTCTCAATAGCTTCTCGGTAGGTAGTAGGATCCTCACGATCTACTAACTCAATAGTGTCACTATCGGTGATTAGAAATCAATATCTCTCAATCTCCTGACATGCTTTACCGGACCTTCTAGGTACTTGTGTAATGGGTTCTTGTTCCACAACTGGTTGTCAACTTGATCCCACTTCCAACTCATCCTCTATAGGAGTTTGTGGCACTTGAATTTCTCTAAGTTCTACTTTACTCCCACTGTCTTTCTTGAGAAGGAATTCCTTTTCCAAGAAAACAGCCTTGCGAGCAACAAATACTTTGTTATCGGCTTGTGAGTAAAAGTAGTATCCCTTTGTTTCTTTGGGATAACCTACACACAAGTAGACAGTGGATTTAGACTCTAGTTTGTCAGATGTTAATTTCTTAACATGTGCTTCACAGCCCCAAATCTTGAGAAAAGACATATTGGGTTCTTTCCCAGTCCATTCCTCATATGGTGTCTTCTCAACTGCTTTAGTTGGAGTATGGTTTAGTAGAAACCTAATAGTTTCTAATGTATAACCCTAAAAAGAGACAAGAAGATTTGCTTGACTCATCATAGATCGAACCATGTCTAACAGAGTTCGATTTCTCCTTTCAAACACACCATTCCATTGTGGTGTTCTAGGAGGAGTGAGCTGTGAAATAATACCACACTTTTTTAGATGACTGTCAAACTCTTGGCTTAAGTATTCGCCACCTCAATCTGATCGAATGGCTTTTATACTTTTGCCAAGTTGTTTTTCTACTTCGTTCTTAAACTCTTTGAATTTCTCAAAAGTTTTAGACTTGTACTTCATTACATAGACGTAGCCATATCTACTGAAGTCATATGTGAACGTCACAAAGTAGCTAAAACCACCTCTAGCTTGTGTACTTAATGGTCCACATACATCAGTATGTATTAGTTCTAATAAGCCATTAGTCCTCTCACCTTTCTTGTTAAAAGGACTCTTTGTCATTTTTCCATGCAAACATGGCTCGCATGTATCATAAGACTCTAAGTCAAATGACCCAAGCACTCCAGTTTTGTGGAGTCTTGAAATGCATTTTTCATTTGCATGCCCTAAACGACAATGCCAGAAGTAAGTAGGGTTCAATTCGTTTGATTTAACCCTCTTTGTATTAATGTTGTATATAGACTCTTTATTTTGTAGATCAAGGATATAAAGGCTATTTTGCAACATGGCATTGCCATAAGAAATGCCTTGGCGACGAATATGAGCATTGCCATTTTTAATAACAAAATCAAATTCATCCAAATCCAAACAAGAAACCAAAATAATGTTTCTGCTCATAGCAGGCACATAATAACAATTTTTCAAAACTAAACAAAGTTCGGAAGGTAAAGTGAGTTGATAGTTGCCTATCTCCATGGCAGCAACTCGTGCTCCATTCCCCACACGGAGGTCTACTTCATTCTTCCCAAGTAACCACCTATTTCTTAGCCCCTGCACATTTGAACAAATGTTAGAACCACAACTGGTATCCAATACCCAAGTGGTAGAAATAGAAAGGTTAATCTCAACAACAAAAATACCATAACTGGATGCCTTGGATCCATTCTTCTTTTGTTCATCCTTGAAGAGAGTGAAATTCTTCCTCCAATGCCCTATTTTGTTGCAATGGAAGCAAGTGCTCTCACTCTCTTTGAGCTTATGCACCTTGGGCTTGGATTGGGCCTGAGGTGCACTCCCACTTAACTTGAATCGAGCCAGTTCATTCTTGGGTTTTGCCTTTCCCTTTCCTTTTCCCTTAGTGGGTCCCTTCTTAATGCCCCCTTGAACCATCAGCACGGGATTGGTTTTTCGAATGTTCTCTTCAACATTCTTAAGCATCCCATGAAGCTCAGTGACTAACTTATTCATTGCATGCATGTTATAATTCATCACAAATGGATCATAATCATCAGTTAATGATCCTAAGATCAAGTCAGTGGCCAATTCCTTTAGCACTTGTACCTCAAGCTTCTCACGAGTATCAAGATAACCTTTCATCTTGAGTACATGGGTACTAACAGGAGTACCCGCAACCATCTTACAAGAAATTAATGCCTTTGTTGTCACGAACCTCTCACGATGAGCTTGCTCTTGGAACATCTCTTTGAGGTGCACCATGATCGCATAAGCCTCTTGGTCCATGAATTGCTTTCGCAAGTCAGGCACCATAGTGGCTAGCATCAGATAGGTCACATCATTGGAGTCACTCTTCCTGGTCTCAAAATTTTTCTTTTGAACCGTAGAGGCATTTCTACCAGTTTCGTCAGGCAAGGGTGCATCCAAAACATACAACTTTTTCTCTTGCTTAAGAAATATTCTTAAGTTTTGAGACGAGTCTATGAAATTGGTGTTAGTGTAAGCCCTAGCCCCAATACATTGTAATAAAACACTTAGTTAATAAAATGAGGCATTTGTTTTATCTTTTGTATTCCTGTGCATGTCAATTGATAAAACTATCCAAGAATGTCATTTCGGTTTAAGTTATCATGTGTGAGGCACATGGATTGTAAGACCCTGAAACAAATGAAACATCATTCTAAATATCCCTAGTCAGTCATTGTTATGGGAATAACAAATGAATTAAGACTAGTATGCTCTCTCTGATCTTATGAGTTTTGTCTTACGGATCATTAGGACAAGAGTGTCAATCAGAGATCATAGATACATGTTAAAGAACATGGTATCTGGATTCGATCCGCTCATGAGAACACTACATGATACAAGTCATAAGTGTTTCTTAAATGCAAGTTTTGTATCGGAGTTCTTAGACCTGAAATCTCTATGAAACTCTTTATGAATTACTGTGTACTTTGACATACACCTAACGTGCTCGTAACAGAGTGACAAGTACGGGTATGATTGGGTATACATTGATTCATGTTAGAGAGCATGAGAGAAGTGAAGGGATTACCCCTCTCAATAAGAGAGAAAATATCATCGGCCACTTGATCAGTGAACTGAGAAGTGTATGGCCATACCGAGATGAAATAATGAGTAATCATTATTTATCTAAGAATTCAGTGTCACTGGAATATCAAGAAATGAATTAATATATATAAGGATGACTAGTTCCATGCCTTATATTAATTCTGATATTTATGGGTAAGGGACTATGCGAAATTGCATTAGGTCACCAAATGCCATATGCATTTTCATTTAATTTGGAATGCTATAATATATTGCTAGAGAATATATATAGCCTTTGAATTAATTTATTAATTCATTGCCAACATTAAATGGACCTATAGGATCGCACACAAAGCATTGGGCTTAAAATGTTTAAATTAAGTATTGAGCATTAATTTGGGCTTTTAATTAAAGTCAAATTAATGTATGTAATGGGTTATAATATTGCTATTGGGCTTTGGTCCATGAGAGAGAGAAATTCAGCCCACAAGGTTTAATTTCAATTAATTAATTATCTTGTATTAATTAAGTTAATTGAGTATTAAAGACTAAAGGAATTTAAATTAAATCAAATCACTTAAATATATAATGAAGTAGCCGAAATTCCAAGATGGAATTCAAGGAATTTCGGCACATGCAATTAAGTTATATTAAGTGATTTTATTTAATTAAATGTCTTATGTTTTATTTCAAATTTGAATTTTAAATTCAAAGGATTTTAATTCAAAATGTATTACTTATCTTTAGGAAGTGATAGAGTTTGAATTGCTTATCTTAAGGTAGGAAATTCAGATCAAAACACTTGCCTAAGAGATAATGATATAAAAAAAATAAAACCCTAGGAGAGATGGAGAAGAGTTGGCACAAAAACCTTGGGTTTTCTATGAAAATTGCGTGACCTTCATCTCTCTCTCTCTCAATTCTTTTGGCCCAATTTCTCACAAGGAGAAAGGATAGTTCCTCATTCTCTTGTGTTATTGGGTAGTAATAGCAACCTAAAAGAAGTACAAAATCAGATTTTGTAGCTTCAATCCATAGCCATTACTCAATACAGAAAATAGAGAGCTAGCAATCTCGATTTTAAGCCGACGGTGCAATTGTGTGTATGAAAATAGAGGGATTGGCGAAAAAGGCTATTCCTTGGCATTGGTGATCAAGATCTAAGGTGGATAAAGGAATCTTGGTTGCTGGACATCACAAAATCAAAGAATAAAAAGGCATCATCTATTGTAAGTTTCAAAACCCTAAAATTGCATGTTTTTGTTCCTAGTTTTGGATATGTATGGTATGCATGATAAAAATTTTTGTTTTTCCGCTGTGCTATCATGATTATCATACCATGTCATATTCCATCAGTGGTATCAGAGCCTATACATGCTTATTTTAGTGCTTTAGATGCATGAAAAAATTAATTAAAAATCGTTATTTTGAAAACATGCAAATCTGAAATTTTCTGTTTTGAGTTTTTTGCATTGTTTTGGTGTAAAAATGATTTTAATTGATTAGATAGGTATTATAATTAATATGAAATGTTAATATACTGTCCTAATATGTTATTAGGGCTGGTAATGGTCGGATTTAATTATTTATACCTGATGGTACATGTTAATTATGAAACTAGGTGCTAGTTGGCATGTAAATTGCTAGTTTAACAACTAGTTTTCAAAATTAAATGTAAAAACGTTTTTGGCATGTTTGTAAGTGATATTTAAAGATTAATTATCAGGTCTGGACATTTTTTAAATTTGGTTTTAATTCTGGTCCATGATAATTTAATTGATTAATTTTAAAATCACTTAAAACTATGACTAGTTTGTGTTTGTTACATGTTTAATCAAGATTGTTTGTTTTGTTTTGATTAAAATGGTAAAAACAAATTTAGATCAGATTTGTACAGAATATTAAATCAATATTTATGGACTTATTTAGAATATTAAATGACTCATAAAATTGATTTAAATGTTTGTGCATTTCATGGCATTACATAAGCATTAAACAACTAGTTTTGTTGTTTGTTTGTTTTTGCATGAATGCCGTGTGTTGTTATATGTGTTCTTCATGATTTTATTTTTAATTCATGTTAGCACATATTATATGTATTTTTAATGTTTATGGGCTGTATGACATAAAATTAAAAATGGCAAAATTGGAAATTATACTAGAGTTGATTTATGGCACAAATCTAACTAGTTTGTGTTTTGGGCTTTTAAGAGAACTTATTCAATAAGAGGATTTAGTCCATTAGGCTTCGGCCCAGGCCTATCATGGGGTCATCTCTTAAAGGTTCAAGTACACAATTTCCATTAATGGGCTTGGCTAAATTAATTAAAATTGGACTTTGTTTGATCCATGAATGCTATGTATATTTATTTGCTTGTTTGGTGTGATGAATGGATATGCATAGTGCATTCATGGGCCCTGGGTTTTTGTAATTAAATATGGCCAGCGTGCCATTATATTTTATTGTAAAAGTTTCATTTATTTCTTAGAATAGAATTTATTTGAAGACTTTGTAAATCAAGACGAAGCCCACCGGAGTGGAGAAGCCCAACTCGAAGATTCTTATGTAATAGTATAGAATCTTAGTTGTAGGTTTTTGGGCCCATGTTTGTCACGCTTTACTTTATACAATTATATATATATGCATGCTATGTATGGATGACAAAGCGTATGCCATGTAAGCCGTAATAAAATGAATCCCTAAAAATAGTAAGTCACAAAGTTGCCTTCCTAATTCGAAACATGTCAAGGCATCGATCATCGGTCACATAGACTAGGAGTCCTAGATGCGCCCGATTATCTTTGTGAGGCATGGGTTATGAATGTAGGTTGGACTTAACATGGAAAGGGATGCCTGGACCTAGGCAACTAATAAATGGGTTGTGCTATAACATCTTAAAGATGTTAGTCCATTTGATCCAAGAGTCATGTACGAGACATGATTGGAGTTTTTCCTACCTAAGTAACTTAACTTATTAGGTGTACAGGCTCAGCTTGACTAATAAGTTGTTGTGAAAAGTGGATCTTGGCCCACATTAAATCACTAACGCGAATTATTTAAGGGGATATTAATTCGGTTTGTGGGATCATTAAGACCTCATTTAATCTTGCTAAATTTTATTGTAGATTGAAAATGGCATCTTCAAACAACAATTTCTCATTGCGATTGGTCCTTAAAAAGGACAAATTGAATGGCACCAATTTCATAGACTGGTTTCGAAACTTAAGAATAGTTCTTAAGCAAGAGAATAAGTCGTATGTTTTGGATGCACCCTTGCCTGAAGAACCAGAAAGGAACGCCTCTGCGGTTCAACAGGAAACTTTTGAGATCAAGAAGAGTGACTCCAACGATGTGACCTGTCTGATGCTGGCCACTATGGTGCCTGACTTGCAAAAGCAATTTATGGACCAAGAGGCTTATGTGATCATGGTGCACCTCAAGGAGATGTTCCAAGAGCAAGCTCGTCACGAGAGGTTCGTGACAACAAAGGCCTTAATTTCTTGCAAGATGGCTAAGGGTACTCCTGTTAGTACCCATGTACTCAAGATGAAAGGGTATCTTGATACTCTTGAGAAGCTTGAGGTACTAGTGCCAAAGGAATTGGCCACTGACTTGATCTTAGGATCATTGCCTACTGCTTGTGATCCATTTGTGATGAATTATAACATGTATGCAATGAACAAGTCAGTCACTGAGCTTCATGGGATGCTTAAGAATGCTGAAGAGAACATTCAAAAGACCAATCCCGTTCTAATGGTTCAAAAGGGAATTAAGAAGGGACCTGCTAAGGGAAAGGGAAAGGCAAAACCCAAGTCAAGTGGGAGTGCACCTCAGGCCCAATCCAAGCCCAAGGCACCAAAACTCAAAGAGAGTGAGAGCACTTGCTTCCATTGCAACAAGATAGGGCATTGGAGGAAGAATTGTGCTCTCTTCAAGGAAGAACAAAAGAAGAATGGAGCCAAGGCATCCAGTTCTGGTATTTTTGTTGTTGAAATTAACCTTTCTATTTCTACCACTTGGGTATTGGATACCGGTTGTGGTTCTCACATTTGTTCAAATGTGCAGGGGCTAAGAAATAGGCGGTTACTTGGGAAGAATGAAGTGGACCTCCGTGTGGGGAATGGAGCACGAGTTGCTGCCATGGAGATAGGCGACTATCACCTCACTTTACCTTCCGGACTTTGTATTGTTTTGAATAATTGTTATTATGTGCCTGCTATAAGCAGAAACATTATTTCAGTTTCATGTTTGGATAATGATGAATTTGATTTTGTTATTAAAAATGGCAATGCTCATATTCGTCGCCAAGGCATTTCTTATGGCAATGCCATGTTGCAAAATGGCCTTTATATCCTTGATTTACAAAACAAAGAGTCGATATACAACATTAATACAAAGAGGGTTAAATTAAACGAATTGAACCCTACTTACTTTTGGCATTGTCGTTTAGGACATGTAAACGAAAAATGCATTTCAAGACTCCACAAAACTGGAGTGCTTGGGTCATTCGACTTAGAGTCTTATGACACATGCGAGCCATGTTTGCATGGAAAAATGACAAAGAGTCCTTTTAATAAAAAAGGTGAAAGGACTAATGGCTTATTGGAAGTAATACATACCGATGTATGTGGACCTTTAAGTACACATGCTAGAGGTGGTTTTAGCTACTTCGTGACATTCACAGATGACTTCAGTAGATATGGCTATGTCTATCTAATGAAGTACAAGTCTAAAACTTTTGAGAAATTCAAAGAGTTTAAGTATGAAGTAGAAAACCAACTTGGCAAAAGTATAAAAGCCATTCGATCAGATCGAGGTGGC
Organism: Excoecaria agallocha; assembly: GCA_037975025.1. Taxonomy (NCBI): domain Eukaryota; kingdom Viridiplantae; phylum Streptophyta; class Magnoliopsida; order Malpighiales; family Euphorbiaceae; genus Excoecaria; species Excoecaria agallocha. The sequence continues at coordinate 21,652,725 of CM075814.1, read as the reverse complement.
GAATACTTAAGCCAAGAGTTTGACAGTCATCTAAAGGAGTGTGGTATTATTTCACAGCTCACTCCTCCTGGAACACCTCAATAGAATGGTGTGTCCGAAAGGAGAAATCGAACTCTGTTGGACATGGTTCGATCTATGATGAGTCAAGCTAATCTTCCTATCTCTTTTTGGGGTTATGCATTAGAAACTGCTGCGTTTCTATTGAACCGTACTCCAACTAAAGCAGTTGAGAAGACACCATACGAGGTATGGACTGGGAAAGAACCCAATATGTCTTTTCTCAAGATTTGGGGCTGTGAAGCATATGTTAAGAAATTAACATTTGACAAACTAGAGTCCAAATCGACTGTCTGCTTGTTTGTGGGCTATCCCAAAGAAACAAAGGGATACTACTTTTACTCACAAGCCGAGAACAAAGTATTTGTTGCTCGCAAGGCTGTTTTCTTGGAAAAGGAGTTCCTTCTCAAGAAAGACAGCGGGAGTAAAGTAGAACTTGGAGAAATTCAAGTGCCACAAGCTCCTATAGAGGATGAGTTGGAAATGGGATCAAGTTCACAACCAGTTGTCGAACAAGAACCCATTACACAAGTACCTAGAAGGTCTGGTAGGGTACGTCAGGAGATTGAGAGATATGGATTTCTAATCACTGACAGTGACACTATTGAGTTAGTAGATCGTGAGGATCCTACTACCTACCGAGAAGCTATTGAAAGCCCAGACTCAGATAATTGGCAAGAAGCCATGAAATCCGAGATGCAATCAATGTATGATAACCAGGTTTGGACCTTGGTTGATCCACCAGAAGGTGCTAAGGTAATTGAATGCAAGTGGTTATTCAAACTAAAAGCTGATAAGACCTACAAAGGTAGACTAGTAGCAAAAGGTTTTCGACAAACTCATGGTATAGACTATGACAAGACCTTTTTGCCTGTAGTCATGCTCAATTCCATTAGGATCTTGCTTGCCATAGCTGCATATCATGATTATGAGATATGGCAAATGGATGTCAAAACTGCTTTCCTCAACGGAAATTTACTTGAGGATGTGTATATGACACAGCCTGAAGGTTTTGTCAATCCCAAGCATCCTAAGAAGGTATGCAAGCTTCAAAAATCCATTTATGGATTAAAGCAAGCATCCCGAAGTTGGAATCTTCATTTTGATGAGGCAGTCAAAGAATTTGACTTCATCAAGAACGAAGATGAGCCTTGTGTGTACAAGAAGGTTAGTGGGAGCATAGTAGTGTTTCTGGTCCTATATGTGGACGGCATCCTTCTCATTGGGAATGACATTACAACATTGCTAAAGGTTAAGCAATGGTTGGGAAAATGTTTCTCAATGAAAGACTTAGGTGAAGTCGAGACAATACTTGGTATTCGAATCTATAGAGATAGATCGAATCGGCTTTTGGGACTAAGTCAAGAAAAGTACATAGACAAAGTACTAAAGCATTTTAGTATGGGAGACTCAAAGAAAGGGTACATACCTTTGGCTTTGGGAGTTCCTTTGACTAAAGAACAGTGCCCTAAAACCAAAGAGGAAAGGGACAACATGAGTAGAATCCCATATGCATCTGCTATCGGATCTATCATGTACGCTATGTTATGTACTAGGTTGGATGTTGCTCATGCACTGAGTATAACCAATAGGTTTCAGCAAAACCCTGGTGAGAAGCACTGGTCTGCTGTAAAAGGGATCCTTAAGTACCTGCGAAGGACTAAGGATCACTTCTTAGTGTATGGTGATCAAGAAGAGCTCGTCATACAAGGTTATGCCGATGCTACTTTTCAGACCAGCACTCAGGATTCTAGATCGCAATCTGGGTTTGTTTTTGTTTTAAACGGTGGTGCTGTCAGCTGGAGAAGCTCAAAGCAAGAGACCGTTGCCGACTCAACTACAGAATCTGAGTATATTGCAGCAAGTGAGGCTGCAAAAGAGGCTGTTTGGATTAAAAATTTCATTAATGGATTAAGAATGGTCCCAAGCATCCTAGATCTATTAGAAATTTTCTGTGACAATTACGGGGCCATCGCACAGGCAAAGGAGCCCCGGTCACACCAGAAATCCAAATACATACTCAGGAGGTACCACCTGATCAGAGAAATCATTGATCGTGGGGACGTCAAGGTTAGCAAGATAGCAAGTGAAGACAATGTAGCAGATCCTTTGACGAAACAGTTACGTCCAAATCTGCACGAAGCTCATTTGAGAGTGTTCGGTCTTAGGGCTATGCCCAATTAGTGCTAGTGGGAGATTGTTAGTGTAAGCCCTAGCCCCAATACATTGTAATAAAACACTTAGTTAATAAAATGAGGCATTTGTTTTATCTTTTGTATTCCTGTGCATGTCAATTGATAAAACTATCCAAGAATGTCGTTTCGGTTTAAGTTATCATGTGTGAGGCACATGGATTGTAAGACCTTGAAACAAATGAAACATCATTCTAAATATCCCGAGTCAGTCATTGTTATGGGAATAACAAATGAATTAAGACTAGTATGCTCTCTCTGATCTTATGAGTTTTGTCTTACGGATCATTAGGACAAGAGTGTCAATCAGAGATCATAGATACATGTTAAAGAACATGGTATCTGGATTCGATCCGCTCATGAGAACACTACATGGTACAAGTTATAAGTGTTTCTCATATGCAAGTTTTGTATCGGAGTTCTTAGACCTAAAATCTCTATGAAACTCTTTATGAATTACTGTGTACTTTGACATACACCTAACGTGCTCGTAACAGAGTGACAAGTACAGGTATGATTGGGTATACATTGATTCATGTTAGAGAGCATGAGAGAAGTGAAGGGATTACCCCTCTCAATAAGAGAGAAAATATCATCAGCCACTTGATCAGTGAACTGAGAAGTGTATGGCCATACCGAGATGAAATAATGAGTAATCATTATTTATCTAAGAATTCAGTGTCACTGGAATATCAAGAAATGAATTAATATATATAAGGATGACTAGTTCCATGTCTTATATTAATTCTGATATTTATGGGTAAGGGACTATGCGAAATTGCATTAGGTCACCAAATGCCATATGCATTTTCATTTAATTTGGAATGCTATAATATCTTGCTAGAGAATATATATAGCCTTTGAATTAATTTATTAATTCATTGCCTACATTAAATGGACCTATAGGATCGCACACAAAGCATTGGACTTAAAATGTTTAAATTAAGTATTGAGCATTAATTTGGGCTTTTAATTAAAGTCAAATTAATGTGTGTAATGGGTTATAATATTGCTATTGGGATTTGGTCCATGAGAGAGAGAAATTCAGCCCATAAGGTTTAATTTCAATTAATTAATTATCTTGTGTTAATTAAGTTAATTGAGTATTAAAGCCTAAAGAAATTTAAATTAAATCAAATCACTTAAATATATAATGAAGTAGCCGAAATTCCAAGATGGAATTCAAGGAATTTCGGCACATGCAATTAAGTTATATTAAGTGATTTTATTTAATTAAATGTCTTATGTTTTATTTCAAATTTGAATTTTAAATTCAAAGGATTTTAATTCAAAATGTATTACTTATCTTTAGGAAGTGATAGAGTTTGAATTGCTTATCTTAAGGTAGGAAATTCAGATCAAAACACTTGCCTAAGAGATAATGATATAAAAGAAATAAAACCCTAGGAGAGATGGAGAAGAGTTGGCGCAAAAACCTAGGGTTTTCTATGAAAATTGCGTGACCTTCATCTCTCTCTCTCTCAATTCTTTTGGCCCAATTTCTCACAAGGAGAAAGGATAGTTCCTCATTCTCTTGTGTTATTGGGTAGTAATAGCAACCTAAAAGAAGTACAAAATCAGATTTTGTAGCTTCAATCCATAGCCATTACTCAATACAGAAAATAGAGAGCTAGCAATCTCGATTTTAAGCCGACGGTGCAATTGTGTGTGTGAAAATAGAGGGATTGGCGAAAAAGGCTATTCCTTGGCATTGGTGATCGAGATCTAAGGTGGATAAAGGCATCTTTGTTGCTGGACATCACAAAATCAAAGAATAAAAAGGCATCATCTATTGTAAGTTTCAAAACCCTAAAATTGCATGTTTTCGTTCCTAGTTTTGGATATGTATGGTATGCATGATAAAAATTTTTGTTTTTCCGCTGTGCTATCATGATTATCATACCATGTCATATTCCATCAATTGGTGCCATTCAATTTGTCGTTTGCAAGGACTGATCGCAATGAGAAATTGTTGTTTGAAGAAGCCATTTTCAATCTACAATAAAATTTAGCAAGTTTAAATGAGGTCTTATTATAATCCCACAAACCGAATTAATATCCCCTTAAATAATTCGCGTTAGTTATTTTAATGTGGGCCAAGATCCACTTTTCACAACAACTTATTAGTCATGCTGAGCTTGTACACCTAACAAGTTAAGTTACTTAGGTAGGAAAAACTCCAATCATGTCTTGTACATGACTCTTGGATCAAATGGGCTAACATCTTAAGATGTTATAGCACAAACCCATTTATTAGTTGCCTAGGTCCGGGCATCCCTTTCCATGTTGAGTCCAACCTACATTCACAACCCATGCCTCACAAAGATAATTGGGCGCATCTAGGACTCTTAGTCTACGTGATCGATGATTGATGCCTTGACATGTTTTGAATTAGGAAGGTAACTTTGTGACTTACTATTTTTAGGGATTCATTTTATTACGGCTTACATGGCATACGCTTTATCATCCATACATAGCATGCATATATAAATAATTACATAAAGTAAAGCGTGACAAACATGGGCCCAAAAACCTACAACTAAGATTCTATACTATTACATAAGAATCTTCGAGTTGGGCTTCTCCACTCCGGTGGGCTTCATCTTGATTTACAAAGTCTTCAAGTAAATTCTATTATAAGAAATAAATGAAACTTTTACAATAATACATAATGGCTCATAGGCCATATTTAATTTCAAAAACCCAGGGCCCATGAATGCACCATGCATATCCATTCATCACACCAAACAAGCAAATAAATATACATAACATTCATGGATCAAATGAAGTCCAATTTTAATTAAATTAGCTAAGCCCATTAATGGAAATTGTGTACTTGAACCTTTAAGAGATGATCCCATGATGGGCCTAGGCCGAAGCCCAATGGAATAAATCCTCTTATTGAATCAGTTCTCTTAAAAGCCCAAAACACAAACTAGTTAGATTTGTGCTATAAATCAACTCTAGTATAATTTCCAATTTTGCCATTTTTTAATTTTATGTCATATAGCCCATAAACATTAAAAATACATATAATATGTACCAACATGAATTAAAACAAAAAATTATGAAGAACATATATATGATACACGACATGCATATAAAAGCAAACAAACAACAAAACTAGTTATTTAATGCTTATGTGATGCCACAAAAATGCACAAATACTTAAATCAATTTTATGAGTCATTTAATAATTTAAAATGAGGTCATAAATATTGATTTAATATTCTGTACCAATCTGATCTAAATGTGTTTTTACCATTTTAATCAAAACAAAACATACAATGTTGATTAAACATGTAACAAACACAAACTAGTCATAGTTTTAAGTGATTTTAAAATTAATCAATTAAATTGTCATGGACCAGAATTAAAACCAAATTTAAAATATGTCTAGACCTGATATTTAATCTTTAAAAATCACTTACAAACATGCCAAAATCGTTTTTAAATTTAATAATTAAAACTAGTTGTTAAACTAACAATTAACATGCCAAATAGCACGTAGTTTTAATATTAGCATGTACCATCATGTATTATCAATTAAATCCAACCATTAACAGCTCCTAGAACATCTTAGGACAGTATATTAACATGTAATATTAATTATAATACCTATCTAATCATTTAAAATCATTTTGATCTGAATTTTAATACCTCAAGATAATTATTTCAACCTCAATCACTTCCTAAAAATAAGTAATATATATTGAATTAAACTCCTTTGAATTTAAAATTCAAATTTGAAATAAAATACAAGACATTTAATTAAATAAAATCACTTAATATAAGTAATGTGCATGTGCCAAAATTCCTTGATTTTTATCTTGGAATTTCGGCCACTTCACCTTTTATTTAAATGATTTAATTTAATTTAAATTCTTTTAGGCTTTAATACTCAATTAACTTAATTAATACAAGAAAATTAATTAATTGAAATTAAACCTTATGGGCTGAATTTTTCTCTCTTATGGACCAAGGTCTAATAGCAATTTTAATACCCATTATACACATTAATTTGACTTTAATTAAAAGCCCAAATTAATGCCCAATACTGTATTTAAATGTTTTAAGCCCAATGTTTTGTGTGAGATCCTATAGGTCCATTTAATGTTGGCAATCAATTAATGAATTAATTCAAAGGCTATATATATTCTCTAGCAATATATTATAGCATTCCAAATTAAATGAAAATGCATATGGCATTTAGTGACCTAATGCAATTTTGCATAGTCCTTTACCCATAAATATCAGAATTAAAATAAGGCATGGAACTAGTCATCCTTGTATATATTAATTCCTTTCTTGATATTCCTATGACACTGAACTCTCAGATAAATAATGATTACTCATTATTTCATCTCGGTATGGCCATACACTTCTCAGTTCACCGATCAAGTGGCCGATGATATTTTCTCTCTTATAGAGAGGGGTAATCCCCTCGCTTCTCTCATGCTCTCTAACATAAATCAATGTATACCTAAGCATACCCATACTTGTCACTCTGTTACGAGCACGTTAGGTGTATGTTAGAGTGCATAGTAATTAATAAAGAGTTTCATAGAGATTTTAGGTCTAAGAACTCCGATACAAAACATGCATATGAGAAACACTTATGACTTATACCATGTAGTGTTCTCATGAACGGATCTAATCCAGATACCTTGTTCTAAACATGTATCTATGATCTCTGATTGACACTCTTGTCCTTATGATCCGTAAGACAGAACTCAACTTATCAGAGAGAGCATACCAGTCTTAATTCATTTGTTATTCCCATAACAATGACTGACTAGGGATATTTGGAATGAAGTCTCATTTGTTTGAAGGTCTTACAACCATGTACCTCACACATGATAACTTAAACTGAAACAACATTCTTGGATAGTTTTATCAATTGATATGCATAGGAATACAATAGATAAAACAAATGCCTCATTTATTAACTAAAGTGTTTTATTACAATGTATTGGGGCTAGAGCTTACACTAACACCTCATACTTATGGCATTGTCATTTAGGCCATATAAATGAGAAACATATGACCAAATTACACAGGTCAGGTGATTTGGGATCGTTTGATTATGAATCATTTGATACATGTGAATCTTATTTATTAGGAAAAATGACAAAAGCCCCCTTTTTTGGTAAAGGAGAAAGAGCTAAAATGGTTTTGAACTTAATACATTTAGATGTATGCGGTCCAATGAGTACACATGCCAGAGGAGGTTACTCCTACTTCATTACTTTCATAGATGATTATTCCAGGTTTGTATACATCTATCTAATGAAATATAAATCAGAAGCATTTGAAAAGTTCAAAGAATTCAGAAATGAAGTAGAGAAACAACTTGGTAAGAGTATTAAAATGCTTAGATCAGATCGAGGTGGAGAATACTTAAGCCAAGAGTTTCAGGATTATCTTAGAGATAATGGTATTTTATCTCAATGGACTCCACCATATACACGATAACACAATGGTGTATCTGAAAGGAGAAATCGAATACTATTAGATATGGTTCGATCAATGATGAGCCGAGCAGACTTGCCTAAGTCCTTATGGGGATATGCACTAGAAACTGTTGTTTATGTGTTAAACAAAGTTCCTAGTAAATCAGTTGATGTTACTCTATATGAGATGTGGAATAATAAGAAACCCATGCTTTCTCATATGAAAGTATGGGGTTGTCCTACTTATGTGGAGAGGACAATGTCAGACAAACTAGATGTTAAGTCTGACAAATGTTTATTTGTGGGATATCCAAAAGAAATGTTTGGATATTATTTCTATCATCCCTTAAAACAAAATGTATTTGTTTCAAGGCATGTTGTCTTCATGGAAAGAGAATTTCTCCTATGAGAGGATAGTAGGAGTAAAATTGAACTTGGTGAAGTTCAAAACCCACAAATAGAAGAAGATCAACTGATTGAACCCGAAACTGAATTTCATAATGATGAAATTGCAGTTAAACCTGATTATACACAAAATCTTAGAAGATTCACTAGGATGCATTCTATCCCTGTGGGATATGGATTTCACATTGATTCGGATAGAGGCATAACTGTAGTAGAGGACAATGAGCCTACAAGCTATCAAGAAGTTTTGAACAGTTCACAACATGATTTATGGTTTAAGGCTATGCAGTTTGAAATGGACTCTATGTATGAGAATAAAGTATGGACTTTAACTCAACCACCTGAAGGGATAAAACCCATAGGGTGTAAATGGGTCTTCAAAAAGAAGACCTACATAGAAGGTAATATAGTTACCTATAAAGCTTGCTTAGTAGCAAAGGGTTATCATCAAAAGGAAGGTATTGACTATGACAAAACATTTTCTCCTGTGGCGATGCTTAAGTCTATAAGAATACTTTTAGCCATTGTAGCTCATTATGATTATGAGATTTGGCAAATGGATGTGAAGACAGCTTTCCTAAATGAAAATCTGACTGAGGATGTGTATATGACACAACTAGAAGGGTTCACATTAGGAAATGGCGAAAAGGTATGCAAGCTTCAAAGATCCATTTATGGATTGAAGCAAGCCTCTAGGAGCTGGAACACAAGATTCAATGAGACAATCAAAGAGTTTGGTTTCTCATAGAATGAAGATGAACCTTATGTGTATAAAAGGGTCAGTGGGAGTGCAATTGTCTTCCTAGTTCTATGTGTAGATGACATATTGATCATGGAAAATGATATTTCTCTTCTCTAATCTCTTAAAATATGGTTATCCAAGCAATTCTCCGTGAAAGACCTTGGAGAAACATCCTATATTCTGGGAATAAGGATCTATAGAGATATATCCAATAGGTTGCTAGGTCTTTCTCAAAGTATATATATAGATAAAGTATTAAAGAGGTTCAATATGGATCTCTCTAAGAAAGGGTTTATACCCATGATGCATGGGAAGCACCTTTCTAAGTCTATGTGTCTGCAGACACTAGAGGATAGAGAGAGCATGAATAGAATACCATATGCATCTGCAATTGGTTCTATCATATATGCTATGTTATGTACACGTCCAGATGTAGCATTTGCTTTGAGCGTCACAAGCAGATTCCAATCCAATTTTGAAGAGGAACACTGGGCAGTTGTCAAGAATATCCTTAAGTACTTGAGAAGGACTAAGGATATATTCTTAGTATATGGAGAGTGTAGTTTGGATGTAAATGGGTATACAGATGCTAGCTTCCAATCTGACAAAGATGATTGTAAATCACAGTCTGGTTATGTGTTCATAATGGGAGGAGGAGCAGTTAGTTGGAAGAGTTCCAAACAAGAAAAAAATTGTTGATTCCACGACGGAAGCTGAGTTTATTGCTGCTTCAAAAGCAACCAAAGAAGCAGTCTGGATCAAAAATTTCATATCTGAACTAGGAGTGGCGCCTAGCATTGTTGATTCAATTCCTTTATATTGTGACAACAATGGAGCCATTGCGCAAGCAAAGGAACCACGGTCTATTAGCGATCCAAGCATGTTCTCAGACGCTACCATCTCATAAGGGAGATAGTAGCTAGAAATAATGTAAAAATAAAAAGGGTCCCTACAGATGATAATGTGACGGATCCCCTCACTAAAGCACTTTCCCAGATAAAGCACGATCACCATATAAATAGCATCGGTCTGAGACATATGAGTGATTGGCTCTAGTGCAAGTGGGAGATTGTTAGAGAGTATGCCCTAGAGCCCAAGTAAAAGGGATGAATTTCATATGTATGAATTTATATTCTTAATAAAAGACATTATTCATTTATTAATGCTATGTTTAAATACATGAATTTGTAAATCTTAAATTAATAAATAAAGTCCTTGATATTATAAACACAGTGCAAAGACAATCATGAAAGTGTTCATGATATGAGGTGTTTATTGCATGCAAATGTGTTAATATCTAAATATCCCTAGTCATAGAATTAACAAGATAGGCATTGTTAATTGAGACAGACTAGCACATATTATGCTTCTTGAACGGTTCAAGCAGTGGTTCTCATAACAGTGATTATGGAAGATAATCAAAGCTAACATGTGGATGCTTGTTAGAAGAACAAGTTCATTGGAGACCCACAAAGAGAATCCTCACATGGATATTAAATCTAAGTCCGTGAGGAATCTCTTCATAGCGGTTGTGCAAGTATCCTTAGACTTGAGATCACCAAAGTTATCTTCAGTAGCAAGTGGTATATTTTGACTCCATAACTAATTACTTCTAATTGGGGGTGAACATAGTTAGGAGATTGGGTATATCATGACCTACTTGAAGATAGTTGAGTGATTGACAAAGGATTCACCATCCCAAATTTAATAAGGGAAGTTATCTCGCATGATTCTATAATTGCCTTGTTCAGAGAATCTCTGGCCAGAGTAATATGCCAAGATGAATAGAGATCCATGAAGGGCATTTTGGGAACAATGGTTAAATTAATAGAACATACATAATTAGATTTATATGTGTTGACAGAAATCCATACTCAGAATCTAATTGAGATAAGAGTGGTGAAAGGAGTAATTGCACGGTAACTGTTTCTATGGAAGGGTATAGTCAAACCACCTGACTTTCCTGACATTTAGGTAGTCATGATGCCTAGCTAGAGGCCAATCATGACTTGTATAATAATGTGTCAAGAATATCAATGGGGATTGATAAAATTATTTAAAGGAGTTTAAATCATGTGAGTTTTGAATAGAACTCACAATTACATATTATACTGTTAATATGGATAGGAACCCAATAGGTCACACACATATAGAGAAAAAAGGATAAAATGATAAAATGAAAAGGATAATAATATTTGATATTATTATGGGAATAGAGAAGTGAATGAAATAATAATTAATTAAAGAGTTTAATTAATTATGATCAAGTAAAATTATTCGCAGAACTTTTCTAATATGTTCTGTAAAATTGGACCTAATTAAAATAATATATTTCATAATTGATTATTATTGAACTATAAGTGTTATAGCGCTGATATATTAATTAATAGGTCCATTGGAGGAATTATAAAGGCCCAAAGAAGTAAAGTTGGCATAGAAGCCCTCCTCAAGAAGAGCCACATGACAACTCCAAAATAGAAGGCCTTAGAGGCCTATTTCTTGGACCAAAATAAATTAAATATGTTACATAAGTGTTATGGAGCCTGCATATTTAATTTGGTTGGATTTGGAATTCATTTAGGTAATTAAATCCAAGTGTATGTACAAAGGGCCTAGTTTGTGGGTTTTGTGCATAATCTTTTGTGAAAGGGCTTAAATTGGATTTAATTGAGCCCAAATAATTATAAATAATTCCAGAAGCCCAATTAATAATTCTCCAGCAATTTTAAAGAGCCCAATCCCATTATGAAGTTGGATTTTTAACCTAACTATAAAAATCCAAGTGATGGGGAATTAGGGTTAAAAGTGTGTGAACACTTAAGAAAGGCTTCTTCTCTTTTTCTCTCTACCCTAGCCGCCATTCCCAAAGCTAGCTTCTAGGTTTGTTCAGCCAGTCCTTGTTTTCTACCAATTATTAGTTCATTCTATCATTATGTATTGTGGATTACTCATTGGAGGTGTTCGATTTTGGACACTGTGGTTTGCGACAACTCGGTGAGAAGGAAAATCAATTGTACAACAAAAATCAAAGGTGATTTTTCTTATTCTCATTAATATGTATATTGTAAATTCATGGCAAGATCAGATATATTGGTTAAAAGTTTTAAATTTCGCTTATGTATGAGATGCATGTAACCTATAATTCCCAACACAAATCACTTTATTTAATTTACATTTACAATTCATCTATCTATTTACTTCTAATTATCTATCAAAAATTCTAGCATCGACTTCCATTATTGACCACTTTCAAGAACCACGTGAAAGGCAACAACCTCAAGGTTAATCAAAATTAACTCCAAACAACACAGGAAAACACATCAGAATTTATGTTACCTGAATCCTTATATATAGTTATTTAATATTTACAATTTGTTTGAAGACATTTATATGATGCGACATGGCAATACTACAGTTAAAAACTCTAATCAAGTATAAGATTGATTATTTAGTTACCTCAATAGGATAATTGCAACCAACTGCTAGACCTTCTCTTTCCCTTTTGTGCTTCCTTGTTCTTTAGCTAAATCAAAAAAATCCTTATCAATTAACATCCCAAAATCTCATATTAGATGCTTATCTCAAATTCATAGCACAAGAAAGATATAAATAATGAGACTCTCCTTTTGGTTACTAACTTGCCTCTTTTAATTTGATACTTCTCTTATTCTCTTTTGTTTTCAAAGCTTCCAACCAAAACTCAATATTTAGAGTGAAATAGAAAAGAAAAAAAGAAGAAAGAAATGTTAAAAATGGTGGTTGGTCTCCAGATAGCCGGCATTCTCACTAAGGGGTAGATTTCTACCCAAATCCACTATGCCAACTTGCTATTGGTGGATTTTAAAGCCTTTGTACAATCTTAATTTATTCACTCACTAACTATTAAATTACCATAGACAAATTAGAGCTATCTTCTATTTCAATTAGACCCTTTAAAGTAAAATTATTCTTAATTTAAAATTTACAAAATTTAATTAAATTCCTAAAACAAATTCATAAATGCCAGTTGTATCCCCGATCATACTAGGGCATCTTTAGGACCTTACACTTCTCTCCCTTTTAAATAAAATTGTCCTTAAAATTCTTATCTAGGGTAAATAGTTATGGATACTAGAATTTCATAACAACTTCAAGTTCCTACATAGCTTCTTCAATTCCATGATGATGCCAAAGTACTTTTACCAATGGAATTTCCTTTTTCTAAAGTTTTTGCACTTCCTTAGCTAAAATAGTTTTTGATTTGTATTCATAAGAAAAGTTTGGTCGTACTCGAATATCCTGGATAGAAATTTTATTAGATTCATGGGATCGATATTTTCTAAACCTAAAAATGTGAAACACATCAAGCAATTTGGATAACTTTATTGGGATAGCTAACTGATAAGTTACAGGCCCCACTCTTTTGAACACCTTATAAGGTCCTATGTACCTTGAACCGAGTTTTCCACTCTTTCCAAGTTGTAAAACCTTTTTACCTGATGATACTTTAAAAAGACTCTGTTTCCTATCTAAAATTCTATTTCCTTCCTCTTTAAGTTTGCATACTAGCTCTATTTATAATGAACAGCTTTAAGTTTTAGATAAATAACTTGAACTTTTTCTTTAGTATCCCTTACAATTTCTCATCCAATTATCTTGCTTTCTCCAAGTTAAATCCAATATAAGGGAGTTTGGAATTTCCTACCATATAATGCTTGTTTGATACCCATTATTATAGGTAAACTCCATCAAGGATAGTTATTTATCCCAACTTCTTAAAAATTCCAGTACACAGCCTTGAAGCATATCTTCTTAAACTTGTACTACTCTCTTATATTGGAAATCCATTTGAGAATGAAAAATAGTATTAAAATGGAGTCAAGTACCTAATGTTACTTGTAAACTCTTTCAAAATATTGAGGTAAATTGAGGGTTACGATAAAAAATAATAAAAAATAGTACCCTATGCCGTCTTACTATTTTCCTTACGTATAATTCTGCTAGCCAATGCATAGGTTAATCAAGCGTAATAGGTTAAAAATAGGATGACTTGGTAAGCCTATCCATGATTATCCAAATTGCGCCATATTTTTTTGAGTCAAAGGAAGTCCTCTTACAAAATATATGGTGATATCACCCCATTTCCATTATGGAATCAAAATAGATTTCAATAAGCCAGATGGAACTTGATCCTCTGCCATGACCTGCTGACACGTTAAGCACTTTGATGTATAGTCCACCACATCTCACTTTATACTCAGCTACCAATAATATTATTTTAAATCCTTGTACATTTTGTTCCTACTCGGATGCATAGAAAAAACTAAATTGTAGCTTTCTAACAACAATCATTTTTTAAAATTCTTATCACTAGGAATCATAGTTGGCCTTTAAAATACAAGTTTCCATCCTCTCTTACTAAAAAATCAGAGTGCTTTCCTTTTTATACCTATAGTACTAATCTTTGTACCTTTTCATCATATTTCTAGGCATCAGAAATCTCTTGTCTCAGATAGGGTGTAGCCTTTATTTGGGTTATTAATGCTCCATCAAGAGCAATTCTTCAATTACTTTGTTATAAGGCTAAAGCTGTAATTATTTATCTACTCAAAGCATCGACTACTACATTAGCCTTACCTGGGTGGTAATCCATAATACAATCATAGTATTTAAAGAACTCTAACCATCATTACTATCTTAAATTTAATTCGTTTTGAGTAAGTAGGTTTTTGAGGCTTTTATGGTATGTAAATATCCTACATTTTTCACCATATAAATAATGTCCTTAGATTTTTAAGGCAAAAACCATGATGGTTAATTCTAGATCATGCATGGGATAATTATGCTTATGAGATTTTAGCTGCCTAGAAGCATATGTAACCAATTTTCTTTTTTACATCAAAAAACATCCCAATCCCTTTCTAGATACATCACTAAATGTGACATATTCTTTATCGAAGATGGGATATACTAACATAGAAGCCTCAATAAACATTCACTTTTACCGATCAAAACTTTCCTAACATCTTGCAGACCACTCAAACTTTACTCCCTTCTACAATAATCATGTCAATATAGACTTTATCACTAAGAACCCCTTCACAAATCTTTGATAATATCCGGCTAACTTTGGTAAGCTTCTTACTTTAGTTACATTATAAGATGGCTTCCAATTAATAATTGCTTCTATTTTGCTAAAATCAACTCTTATGCCTTTAGAGGATATTACATGCCCTAAAAAAATATCTCCATATGCAGAAATCACATTTACTCAATTTAGAGTACAACTATCTATCTCTCAAGGTCTATAATACAATCCACAACTATTGGGTATATTTCTGCTCATTATTTGATTAAATCGGAATATCATTAATATAAATAACCACAAATTGATCCACATAGGGTTTAAAAACCCTATTTAGCATATCCATAAATGTGGCTGGGGCATTAGTTAACCTAAATGATATCACTAACAATTCATAGTGTCCATATTGGATTCTGAATATAGTCTTTGGAATATCAATTTCCTTCACTCGAAGTTTCTAATAGCCAGAGCATAAATCTATTTTAGAAAACACTCTAACACCTCACAACTGATCGAATAAGTCCTGTAATAACCTAAAATTTTAATTTTTATGAATAGTATTTCTAATCATAAATAGTGATATCGAAGTGAATAATACCACCTGAAATCTGTAAAAATATTTCTTCACCATTAGAAAGTACAAATTAAGGTAAATTTGGTGGTATAATTTGAGGTAGAATTGAGGCTAATTAGGCCTTCAAAATGGACAATAAAAAATTATCTAGACCATATTAGCAGTTGACTGAACTTTAATCGGCTTGAAAATATTTCACAGACCTAAAAAAATTAAAACAATTGTACAGAACCACTAGAAATAATCTTAATTAATATTTGAAAGTAAAAAACAAATATTTAGACAACTTTAAAATTTTGGATTTTTAAATCGGTGAATTTTACCTTTGGGCTTAAAAATAGCGCTAGAGGCCTCAAAAAAATTATCTGAATATATGAATTCAGTTGAAATATTATGAGAAATTATTTGGTAGTGAAAAATTAATTTTATGGTGACACAAAAAATATGAATTTTTAGACCAATAAAAATTTATCGAATTGGGAAATGATGTTAAATTGATATAAAAATATTGATGTAACATAATAAATATTTTTCTATCATCATAAACCTATTTTTATGAGAAATTTAGCAAGATAAGTGGTGAACAATAATTGAGCCAAAATATTGGTTATTTAAGTAAATTGTGCCCAATTGGCATGGGTATAAATAGCCATGGAACCAGAAATTTCTAAAAAATTCTTTATTTCTCTTCACCTCTTTAGCCATCCCACACTTCCACCATTTCTCCATTTTCTTCCATCTTTTCTTACATAATCCCACCAAATTTCATGCCCCAAATAATTCTAAGGCCTTAAATTCATCTCTAGCCATCTTAAGGACCTATTTTAAGAAGCTTAAATTGTGAAGAAAATTATTAGAGCAAAAGTTCAAGTAAGTTAATTTGGTGAAATTTTAAAGATTGCAATGGATTTTTAGGTAGAGATTAATATTTTAAGTATATTTTGAATTATAGATAAAGAAAATTGAGGAAAGAATTGATTAAGGAATTCGGCCAAGGATAGAATACAAGGAAAATCAAGTGAAATCAAAGAAAATAGGAAGGAAAAGGTGAAAAATGAGGAGAAAATGGAGAGAGAGCATGAAAAAATAGGTATTTGGATACCTAAACTAACATATTTCATGAGAATCTAGGTTATGTGATTTAGGGTTTTATGTGTAGGTTACATCTAAATTCAAATTAATGGTAGATAAATGAAATTAAATGTCAAATAATGGAATTGGTATAAGAAAATGCATGAAAGAATGATTTAAAGTATAAAAATGAAATTATAACTTATTATGTACCTTAGGGTTCTTATATGTATGATAGGTTTAAATTCAAAATAATGATAAATAAATAAAGATAAGTGATAAGTAATGTGATTTGTGAAGTTAAATGCATGAGAATGTGGTTAAAAATGGTAAGTTTGTTTTGGAACCTATTATATATGTATGGGAAATTAAGGTTATATAAGGAATGAATTTTATTTAAGGCTAGAATAATGTTAAATATGAATGAAAAACATGGTTGGAATTTGTTTTGAGAATTAAACAAATTTGTACACATGAAACATCATGATGGGTGAATGATGAATGGTATGTTTATGATGAGAAAAATGTTACTTATAATGAAATATTGTTAGATATATATGATTCAAGCCTTAAGAACATAGTAGGAAAAATGTGTGGTGTGAAAAGGACTATGGAAGATGTGAAACCATTTATGGCTGAATGGTATAAATGCTTGAATTAACATGATCATGATGATTTAATGCATGGAGATGATGTTATATGATAAATGGATGAAAATAGTGTACATGGCATGGAATCCAATTGATATATAAAGTGAAATTGTGAAATAATTATGAAAATAATGCATACTTTATGTTGATGTTATGAAAATTATTTTTCCTTTAGTACTAAAAAGTGAAATAAGAAGTGTAGACACCATGACCCAAGGCAGCCTAAATCTAAATTACCCAATGATGAGAAAATAATATATTTCTGATAGAGAACATTGATCTGGAAGATTCGATACGAAATTTTCACATTTTTCATGAAGATTTTATGATTTTCCAAGTATTTTTGGAGATTGTGATAGAAGAGCAATAAAAACCTTGAATTTGGCCTTTAGCCATGATAGATGGTCATCTATCATGTGAGGGACGGTCATCTCTGGCCACTTCCCTCTAGTTTAGGTTAGATCAAGGGGATTTTTTGTAAATTCAAAGCTTTCGTGAGAGGGATAACTATCCATGATGGGGGACGTACCTTTGTGGTTGCATTTCTAAATTTCCCATTAATTTTTATTTTTTTAAAAATAGAAAGATTTTATGGAGATTTTTGCCCAAATTTAAAGGGATTAATCCCTATGTACTTAGAAAGTTAGAGTTATAATGCAATCCTAACTCCTCCCCAAGCATAAAACATAAAATTAGGGTTTTTTTAGAAGGGGGAATCATCTTTGGAAAAAAGAAGAACAGGTTATTGGAGAAGAAGAAATCAATTCTTCTCTCTCTAAGACTAAAAGATTCATCACTTTCTTTTAGATCTAAAAATCATAGTAGAGATTCGACTTTAAGGCATATAGAGTCGGAATATCTCATGAGGGTAATATTCTAAGCTACCTATCTCTTTCTCTCTCTAGATTTATTTTATTTCCATGCTTACTATTTCATGGTGTTATAAAAGTTCCTTTATGTGTTATTTATTCAGATTCACATGTTTAATCAAATACCATACTGGTATGAACTTGTATGCATGATAAAATTTTGTTTTGGCAAGACATCCTCCAAAATGCATGATTCGAACTTTGTTTTTTAGATGTTTCTTTTGTTGTTAATTTTATTATTATTTAGTTCAAACATGATTTAGGACTAGAATCTTAGGTCTGGTATGTTTTAGATCCTATAATCATATATCTTGGGTTTATTTGAGATTTTTGTATGTTTTGTTGATTTTTAGCTTTCTATATCTATCCCTTGAGTGATAGATAGGGAGAAACCACCAACGTGACAAATGGGACATCATGGTGATTTCTTCTCATCCCGCTCCTCCTTGGTTAAAGGTGTTCATCACTTGTCCAGGGCATCCATGTCTAATTATATGCTTATTTTAACATGTTTTATGTTCTTTTATTATTCTTTGTGTTATTTTATCGATATTTGGTGCGTTAATTCATTTTCTATGTCCTTCTATATATATCTTGCTTCTATATGCATGTTTAATTTTGTGATATTTTCTTGTGTTTTATTTTAATTTGATTTTTTATTGTATATTCTTTTGTAATGCTAATTTATCGATTTTTGTGGTTTTGTACGGGGTTTTGGTCCGATGTGCATTTAGGGAGTCCTATAGGGCAATTATGTATTAGGAATCATACCCCCAATCGATTTCTTTCCCTCTCTATTTATTTTACTTTATTTGTATTCATTTTATTTATTATTTTGCTTTATTTAGCTTAGTTTTATTTATTTTGGATGTATTTCATTGTGGGGATGTAATATGTAGTAATAAAATCATTTTCCTACACATTTTAAATGGAAAAGTCAGTTAAAATAATTTTTATTAATTAATTTGGAATTTTTCTAAATAAAAAGGACCAATGTTCAATTTTCCAATAAAAAATCACATAAAGAATAAAATAGTTTTTTTTTTTGTAAAATCCATATAAAGGAACCAATGTTCCCAATCTAAATGAATGCCCCAATTTATATATGTAGTTTGTTGCTTTATTGAACGATTTGCCTTTGTAATAATTTAAGTTAGATTTATCTTGTTTATTGCTTTTTTTACCATTTTCTTTATTTGATTTTGATGCTTATTTAATTTTATTGCAAATGCATCATGTGAGAAAAGAGAGTGGATTAATATTTAAAACCCAATTATAAAACAACACAAAATCGAGGTGCTAAGTAAGAGTGATGTCCTGAACACCAATCTCCATTTGTGCATCAAAAAGGTCAAGATTCATTTCCCAACATTATGTTGAGTGGCGACTTCATGACACCTACCTCTTTAAGCTCATTAGTAGACTCCTTCATAGGTTGACTACCAAAAATTATTTGGGCTTAGCCCCTTTTTATTGTAAATTAGACAATTTATAAGTTATTATGAGCCCTTTTTAGTTTTGTACCCTAAAAGCAAGCCTTCGAGAGCTAACTTGGATATGAGTGTGGCTCTGATGTGCATCACAGTGGTGACTCCATTAGGGAATAAAGAGATGTTGCTCCTAGAAGCATTTTGGTTAACTTATTTATAATTGGGTTTTTCTTATTAATTCTATGTCCTTTCAAAATTGAATACATCTTAGAGTCTTAGGTTTAAGTTAGACATCTTTTTTAGCCCTGCTACTGTCCTAAAGCATGAGCATGGTCGGTGGTACCAATTGGTAAATAAAATGGTGACCTATCATCGTTATGCTCATGATGACTAGACCTATTTGTAGGGACTATGCTTAGGTAGCCCTAAAGTTTCATCACCCTTGATTCAAGCCCCTGTAACGATGATAACTACTTCCTCTAGATTGTATAACCATAATAATGTTTGCCTGCTATGTGGACCAATTTGTATTAGCCAAACTTAAACAAATTAAGAGGGTACCAGTTAAAGGCTGCCATACCTCGATGGAATCTATGTAATCTTTATGAGTTAGTCAAAATATACAATGGCCAAAACTCATATGCTTGTGCTTTCAATTATAGAGGTTATACTGCCAGTTTTTTACCATGCATCATAAGCATCCATCAGGTACTCTATTAACCCATGAGCTAAGCACACCTAGGAAAAAGACCACATGACCTCCTATGTAGGAGTAATAAGGTTGAATGGCTTTATCTATTCTTGTGTGTGATTTTGATTGATGCCTAACAAAAGCACTCATTGCATTAATGCATTATGTACATACCATGCTCATGCATCGTTCATCATGTATCACTCCTAACATTTGATTATTGCAGCCATTATAGATTAGTCTAGGTGGTCTAGAGGGTTAGATGGTTGCTTAACTCGGAGGCCAAAATTTGAGTTGCTAGGGTTAAACTCAAGTTTAGGGTTGGATATAGAGGCCAGTTTAAAGTTGAGTTTAAGCAGCCAGCAAATGGGATCAAAAAGGGAAGAGGAACAGTTGAATGAGACAAAAAGAGTTACTGGTGAGACAATAAGGTTTCCATCTTAGAGAGGAGGTTGGCTACTTCTATGTCAAGGCTTTTGATGATGAAGGATGAAATAGATCTAAGATTGGATAGATATATTTATGGTTTTGAATAGAGGCTATTGGCTATGATTAGTGGGATGGTGGTTTCTATAACACCGAATGCTAGAACCCAGCCTGCAACACCTGTTCACAAGACAACAGACCCAACATATGTTGGGGATGTTGCTCTAATAGATGCTACTATACCTCGAGATTCATTAAGGAGGAAGAGAAGGCATGACCCTAAAAAAGACTATATTAAGGAGAAAGATGAGGATTATGCTCCCTTAGTGATAAATATAGGGAGTAGTGGTCCCAGATTAGAGGATACAGCTTTCAAGAAGATGGAAGAGAAAGTTAAGCAATGTCTAGGTTATTATCTACTGGTAGGGGGAATGAAACCTAAAGATCGGGATTTGGAAGGAGATGAACCACTTTCTCAGAGGTTCAATATGCCTGATTTGCTAAGATTTGATGGCACTTTTAGTCCTTTTGCATATGTTAAGTAGTACAAATTGATCATGAAAGGAACCACCTTGACCAAGAATCAGAAAGTGGAGTATTTTTTTTCTAAGCTTAATAAGCTCATAATTGATTGGAATCATGGACTAGATAGGTGCACCAGAGAGGATTGGATTTGATGACTAAGGAGTTCTTCAATCAATTTGACTATATAAGTTGGATGGAGGTTACCTTGAAGGATCTTGAATTGCTCCAATAGAAGCATGACGAGTCCTTTCATGAGTACCTTACTAGATGGAGGAATAGAGTAATGGAGATAAAGAGGAAGCCTAATGTAGCTAACCAAATTAAGCTTTTAATTTGAAATGAAAGTCCCTATCTAAAAGATAGCATAAAGTTAAAGGGTCTAAAGGATAAAAGTCCTTGAAGGATATAACGATAGAAGCTGAGGGAGATTATTTGGCTAGAAAGGCCGACAATGAGGGTGCTAGAGGGAATTTTAGAAATAATAAGGTAGTTAGGAATATCAATGTAGCAAATAAAATTAGGAAGACAAGTAAAGTGTTTGCTATAAATGTTAATAAGAGACACTATTCCAATCTTGGTAAGTCACTATCTCGGGGTGGACAGGTTAAGCAAAGAAGGGGCATTTCAGCCATTGCCATCAAGACCTAAAAAAAGTCAATGGTTGCCCCATTATAGGAAAAATCTGTACTATGCCTACCACCAGCATATTGGGCACCTTACCGATTACTATCACACCTTAAGGAATAGAATTCAGGATCTAATAGATAGTAAACAAATTTTAGATTCTAAAAAAAGAGATAAGAAGAAAAAGGGGGGTTAAAATGTTTTTTTGCCTCCAGTGTTTATGATTAAGTCTAACATGCCCTGAGTGATATGTCATGAGAGAATTATATGAGAATGAGTACATGGCCATTAGCCATTCCACTCCTAAAGTAACAAAGGCAAGTTAAAAAAAATCGATCAATTTTAATGATTTATTATTTGGATTCCCCCATTGAAAGTGAGGATGAACAGACTGTGGTGCCCATTGATATTTAAAGTTTAACTAGTGAGAGTGGAGGGGAAGTAGAAGAGAAGAAAGTAAAAATGATCACTAGAAGTGGAAGGGTGGACCTAGAGATTAAAAGGCAACTAACTCATATTGCTGTGCCCACACAAAAAAAAAGGTTGAAGAAAATTAGATAATCAAGCAGCTGGAGAAAATATAGGTCTGGATTTCCATTTGAGATTTATTGAGGTAGTCTATATCACATAGATAGAACTTGGTGGAAGCCTTAAGTGATTCTATTGTTGCCACTATCATTTCATCTTCTGAGTTATTGGATTTGGTCAAGGAAGGTATATGAGAGAATGTTGTGTACTCTAATGCTGATCGACCTGCTGAAGGTAGGAAACATAATTACCCTCTTTATATTAAAGCCTAGGTGAATGGTAAACACATGACATGTGTGATGGTGGATGATGGGTCTTTTATCAATATTTGTCCTTTAGTATTAATTCTTACTTTTGGATTAAATGAGAGCATGCTAAACAAATATGATTTGGCCATTTCTTTCTATGATAACTCTAAAATGCTACTAGAACCTTCAAGGCTATAGTGAAGATATGACCTATTAAAACTAAGACTGAGTTTTTGATACTACCGATTCTAGCCAACTTCTTTATGTTGCTAAGAAAACCATGGTTCCATAAGTTTGGTGGGGTATTGTCCAATTTATATCATATGATCAAAATACCTCATGATGGTTAGGTGGTAACCATCAAAGCTATAATGGAGAATTAAGTTTCTATGCTAAAGATAGCTAAGTAGCCTTTCTATGGGTTCTATATGTCTATAATTAATGACAAAGAGGGTAAAAATAGCTTTGCTGATAGTCCACAAGTGATTAATATGATGAAAAAGATGAACTTCTTGCTTGGTGCTGGTTTAGTTAAGAACTCTTAGGCCTCAAACTACCATTACTACCAAAGGTCAAAAGGATAGAAAAGGGTTAGGTTTCTCTGGTCCTAATTAGAAGAGTAACAAAAAAGAAGTAGGGATTCTCTATATTCCTCAGAGCTTTGTGCCTACATTAGGAGTTTATTTTTAATGCGAGAAGAATAAACCTCAGGTGATATCATTTCTAAAAAAAATATGCAAATTAGCGATGACAAAATTCATCGCTAATTGATATTTTTTCGTCGCTAAACAACTTAGCGATGACTTTCATTTCGAAACAAAAGTTGTAGCAGAATTTAGCTACAACAAAAAGTTGTCACCAAATTTTAGCGACGAAGAGCGTTGTCGCTAAATATTTGTCATCATTTTGCTACAACAATGTTCTCACAAAATTTTGCGACAGTATTTTCGTCGCAATATTGCTACAACATTGTTCATGCAAAATTTTGCAACGACAATATTTTTGTTGCAACATTGCTACGATATTGTTCATGTAAAATTTTACGACAATATTTTCGTTGCAATATTACTACGACATTGTTCACGCAAAAATTTTGCGACGACAATATTTTCGTTGCAATATTGCTATGACATTGTTTTATGCTAAATTTTGCAACGACGGTATTTTCATTGTAATATTGCTTACGACATTGTTGACAATAAATAGCTATTGTTCAAACATGCTAATCCCTCGCTAAATTAAAATTATTTTTATTTTTAAATTAATATGAAAATTTTATCATTTAAATGATAACTCACAGATGACAAATTTATATTTATAAACTACTTAATATTCAATACAAAAGTATACATATATTCATGAAAAAGATTGTTATTTACAAATGAATATCATCATTAATTGTATATCTAAAATAATATACGCATATATAACAATAACAAATGTCACCCAAAATGTCATACTATATACTTATAACTATAATGTAAATAGATACTTGCATCTCCATTTATTGTTGGATTTGTCTGACCCGCTAATCCATGTCTTGTTCAAGCTCAGCACAAATCTCAACTTAAAACTCAATCCTCATAGTGGAAAAATATTGCAAGTACAAGCTATGAGAAACAAATAGAAAATTAACACAAGGGTGTGAGGAATTAACATGCAATTTTCTTGATTTTCTTAATAAAACTAAAACTTTACAGATGACAACAATGCCATGTAAAATGTTGATTTTCCCTACTTCTAAAACCAAACCCCTTTCTTCATTTCCCAACCAATAAATTTTATATAAAAATTACAATCACAAAGTCAAATAATAAAAGTCAAACCAACCAAAAACCTATGACTTATTTGGAATCAAAAATCAAAATGCACTCAAACTGTTTCACTAGTCAAAACCCGAAACTTCCCATCTGGCCATAGTTTAACACCTTCTACAATTCTCTACCATATTTTTATCTAGTTTTTATCTCCTAGATTAACCATCATATCATAACCATGAAAAGAAAGCTTGCCTGAATTACGGTTTCTGCTGTCCATGATGCAGTCCGTTGGCTCCTGATTGCCCTGAAAATAACATTTGTAGCCTAATCATATAAATTCCTCTTTTCCTCATATAATTAATTACAATAAATTTACTTCAAAAGGGAAATAATTCATATAAAGCACTTATTTGGTAACTGCACATAATTTAGTTCCGTAGTGTGCATAATATATTTCATGAATTGAATTTACATAAAAGAAAAGAGATGTCAGTTCTTAAAGTTTTATCTAAATAAAAAGCTTAATTTGTACAATAATTTCCCTAATTTTATGGCTCATAACACTAAAATAATAAATTCTAATTTGTAATATTAAAATTACTTGACTTCAATTACTACAATAAAAAAATTCAATTCTCATTAACTAGGAATAAAAATAGTTTTCTTTAATTTCTTTAACATAATTAGAGCTCACTCAGCATTTTACGGCTCTCATGTCCTATAATGACAATAATGTCAGATCACTTAATTAATATATATATAGTCATCAATTAACAGGAAAGAAACCAATAAAATTCAATTATTTAAAAATTTTAGTTACAAAATTTAAGTGATTTAGTGCTGCAAATTCAGTGAATTTAGTGTTACAAGTCAGAAAATTGAGAGACTTATTATATAAATTACTAAATAAAAAAGCTGTCATTATATATGCTAGCATAAAATATTCAAATTGACGCTAAATTGCCAATATAAGTAATTCCATGAACATAAAGACAAGTGAAGGGAATTGTGTGCATAAAAAATTAAGCCTACCCTAAACTAAGAAGCTTTGGTTTATTTTAATACATAAACCAAAAGAGACAGTAGAGTCTTTAACAAACAAAGCACTCAGCAAAAGAAACAAACATTAACTTGAATTAAATGCGAACTTACAAGTCCTTGGAATATTCTATTTCATAAAACAAATAATCTTTTATCACTAAATATTATTTACATACATCCAGCTAAGCTCCAATCAAAACTAAATTGTAAGGACCCTAAAGAGGCCCTAGTGGAATTCAAAGGCAAACATATGTCATTAAAGTCAAATTGAGCATTAGGGGATAAATTAGTAGTACTTATGATCTAATGGATTCATGGTTTTTAGAGATAGAGTATACCATAGTCAAATGACATTATAGCATAGTATGTATAATTCGAGCGAAAATACAGTTAAGATATTGTTTGGGAACTATTATTTCATGCATGCATTAGTACTTGTGTTCATTATGGATTTTATAAGTATATTGACTTGAATTAAGATATTAGGCATTAATGTGAAAGTGCTGTCCAGAAATTCGGATTGACCTCCAATGACTATTTTAATGATAAGTTGAGTTTTTAAACTCCAAATTTGATTATTTTAGTTGGGATAGAACCGGGACTTCTTTGTCTACAAATGTTATAGAAATAACAATAATGAAAGTTTGCCCTCTAAGGTCTTCAAAAATGCCCAAAACAGTAGCCCTTTTTCATTTGGTGGGTCATTGGAGCAGTAGGTATTTCTTATGTTATAAATCCTGGGATATACATCAAAATAACTTGAAATTTTTATATCATATAGTTAAGATCTTAAGTATAAATTGTTAAGAAGGAAAGTTTCTTGAAAAATGTCGTTTTCCATGTGAAAAATATTATGCAAAAATTGGACAGTGAGCAGTAGAAAGTGAGTATATTTAGCATGAAGTATTAATTAGGGGTCAATTTATAAATATGGAATTTTAAGGGTCAAATGTGGATAGAAGCATATATTAAGAGGTCAATTCATAAAAGGGATTAAATAAAAAGGTTTATTTAAGAAGAAGAGTTAGTGGAGGGGTCACTTTATAGCATGCAAAAGGTTGTATGTCTTTAGTGTGACATGCAAAACCTTGAAGGACCTAGACAGACATTTACCAAAGCACTATATAAGTGTTGTTGTAAGTGGAATGAAAGAGAAAGAGAGAGTGGGACGGAACCAAAGGAGGGAATTCATTTCATCTCTTTCAATTTTCATGTTCATCTCTCATAAATTCATGAAGGCCATTGCATGCATGTGGGATTGTTCAGGGAAATATTGATATAGATTAATAAGGTATGGTTTAATTTTGGTTTTCTTCATTATCATCATCTTCCTCTTCATTCTCTACTTGGATTTTTGTTGGGAAAAGCTTCTGGAAATGATGGATTAGAGAATGATTTACATCGTAGATAAAGAAGGAAAAGATAAAAGAGACAAAGGAAAAGGTATTGCAAAGGATTAGTTGGCTAAAGGAAAATTTGGCCAAGGTATGGGAATTTTAGGGGTTTTCATGTGCATGTAATTTTCTGCTGGACATGATGAGGTGGACTTGAGATTTGAATGATTTGTTGAGAATGTGAGGTAAGTTGCATTTGAAACCTTAATAGGGTTTCTTTGACCTAGTAATGGTAATTCTATTGTAAATTGAGTTAGAGACCTCAAAATGAACCAATTAAAAATTATATAGTTAAATGAGACATAAAAATAAAAATTTGTAGAAGAGACTAGGCATTTATTCTGCCTCTAACTAATTTTTATAATTTATTGAAAAATCAGGTGAACTATTAATGTGGAGTTTGGAACAGCTTGTAATTAAATTGAGATAACTTTGTCTGCAATGATCATAATGATTTAAAGTTAATTTTTATGGAAAATATAATTCTATATCTACATTTCATAAGAATAAATATAAGCTTAAATCTGCCTCTTAAGTATAGGGAATTTAGGGTTGAATCCGGACTAGTCCCCTAGACTGCTCATAGAAACAGAATTTACAATAATAGGCATAACTTTTTGTAGAGGTGTTGAAATGCTACAAAAAAAAATTTATGTTAAAAGTAGAGACATGAAAGTATAACTTTTAAGAAGAAATTTTGGTATAAATCTCTCTCAATTTACATTATGAATTTTTCTAATTGACAGCCCACACTGTTTTGGCTCTATGAATAGCCTATAGTATTTTTCAAATAACTCGAGCTATAGGTTAGATATTAAGATGAATTTTGATGCTCTGGAAACTAGACACATAGGGGGATAATATTTTAGAGATCATTTTTCCTAAAATGACATCTTCAATTTCAAATGTGGCTCACAAATCGAGTCCAGAATGCTTCCCTGTGCAGATTTTTGTGATACTTTATTCTATGACTTTTTAATTAATTGAGATAAATAGTTGTTTATGTGATAGTAAAATAAATTGGATAGGCCATGTAATATGATTATTAATGAAGGATTTATAGGCATACATATACATTTTTATGTGTACATAAATAAAGATTGGTGATGAAAATATCTAACCTATATATGTAATTAGATTAGTACATGATTGTCATATGCAAAAATTATGTATATATATGTAATCCTATGATGAGAAAGTGCATATTTTGACATGTACTTATGCTATGAAATAGGAAATATAATAGTATGACCATGTCATATGTATATGCCCATATGGAAACATATCGATATTTTGTATAGCACATGATTATGTATATGAGTGTATGACCATGTAATTGCCCTATGAGATAGAAAATGTTTTAGCATGACTATGAACATGTGAGATGCTTAATGAGAACATGATCAAGTATATGATGTGATGATTATATGTCATGCCTATATGTCACGATGCAAATTTTATGGTCACACGAATTGGATGAGCTAGATGTATAACTTGTTATATGAAATGTGCATATATCTGTCTATGCACTAGAGAACTTATAGTTTTACAAGACTCTGTATATGTACAAATAGTATACTATGAATATAGTCTTTATATGTGAGTTGAACATGAACATAGTGTTGCCTACAATAGAGTTCAAATGTGGATATGAATACATACATGATAGTCAATATTAAAAATGTTACCCATGACTGTTCGTATGATACTTATAGTTTGAAATATTAACTCTACTTGTAAAAAGAAGTAATATGACTAGTAGAATATATGTGTACATATAAACATATACATATATAGTATGATCTTACATGATCGGGTTTGAAAGATATTTTAGTGAAATGATTTAAAGCATATGATTTAAAGTGAAATGTATGATTATGTCTTTACTTAAATAAAATGATACGAATAAGCATATGTGATGTCACATGTTAGGAAGCTAAAACACAGATCTACAGAGCAATAGACTCAATTATAGAAATCTTATTAAAGTACATAATAACAATGTTATATGACAATACGTACACAAGTGTATGCATTAAAGAGGGAGTATTTTGTCATATGATTGTTACATGAGCCAATTGTATAAAATTGTTTTATGAATTATGCATATATGTTGATGCTCTAGAGAAATATATATATATGTACATGATTATGCACAGGAGCAAATAGTATAATATAGATACAAGCATGTTATACGAAATAGTTACATAATTGAAAATGATTTCAAATACAGAATAGTAATACCCAATAGTGAGCATGTTCAAAAGTTTATATAAAGATACACATGAGCACGTATATGAGTACATTGTTCATTGTTACACAAGAGTATACATGTGCATATAAGAATATGAATGAATAAAGAAAAGATAAAGTAAAGAGATTGTACTGCCTGTTTTGAGTCTAGGAAGTGGATAGATAGGCATGCCTATAAGGGTACCTTACAGCTGCGCTAGTTTCAACCCTGTTTGGGTTGTAGTCAACCCCATTTGGGTGACTAAACAGACATGGTCCCATATGGATCATATTCAACCCCGTTTGGATGACTAAACAGACTTGTACTTTTGGCTGCCACCGTTATAATCAATCAATTTATACCTTTGGGTATCTTATTTGTACCTCCGGGTGCTACCATATAACCCGTTATCCACCTCTTTAGAATAGTGCAGGCTTTATTGTCAAAGGTTAAGAAAAGTTTAATAAGGCATGCAAATTCTTAATTGACTTTATACTATTCTACATATGAAATTCCTTTTATTGCACATAAAACTCACATCTAAAAGAATGTGCAATAGTATATGTATCTATATTGCTAGTATCCTAAATACATGCTAATTGTTAAATGATGAATTTGCATTATATTAATATTTTGATTAAATTGATCATATATATATATGCCTTTGTGATCATAAACCTTATTTCTATATGTATGCCAATACATGATTGATGAAGGAATTTTTATTAAGTCTAAGAGTATTATAAAAGTCTAATGTGCGCAACAATTTTATAAGTGCATATTCATAGTGTATATTAAAGATTATGAAGGTTAGATAGTAACAACCATTGTTTTGAAATATTTTTCTTATTATTATATATATGTGTTCACATTGTTGCATGTACACATTCTTTAACGTGTATTTGCTATTTATGATAATGATATATAAGTGTTATGTTTAGTTAAAAGGCTTATTTTTATGATACATCTAATATGTTATAACATGAATAACTTGTAGAATATAAAATAAGCCTATAGTAATATAATAATCTCATGGTAATTGGAAGTGTGGATTTGCTATTTAATTCTAATGTGTATATATCAAAGACATGTTTAATAGATGAAAATATAATAGATATTTATGATTTTACAGTTTAGTATCAATTCAAAACCTAGACACATGATAATTAGTTGAATTTAAAACCATAGAACTTTAGAGCTTACATGGTTATATATGTTGATTAAAGCATCAATGCAAATTTTATTGTTGAACTTTATGATTTCCATAATATGAATTAACTACTGCATTTTTTTTCATTTCTTGGAACAAAGCTTTGTTATATTTGAGGCATGTTGTGTGCTTGTTGACGATCACTGTGAGTAGTCGTTTATCATGATTTAGTTCCCCACTAAGCTTTATAGCTTAGCACGGGTGTTTCATCCGTGTAAGTTGTTGGGGTGATATCTGCAGCAGGATGGCCAACTCAAGTCAACGAGAGAGACATTTATAGACTTTTATTTTGGCTCTTTGTATATAGTAAAGATTATATGATAGTGGTATTGGAGATATTATATGTAAAAATGTTAAACAGTTGTTGTATTTTGTAAAGAGACTTTAACGTACACTGAAAAGTTTTTGAAAGTATAACACTCTTATATATTTAGTTTGATTATATGTTCTCTATGTAGTTGGTATATGTTTATGTCACATAGGAAAACATGTGTAATGGGATGGATAAAGTGATATGTATAGATTATAGGCTAAGGGTGCTATATAAATAGTATTATAAGAAGAAGAAAATTGCAGGGCACATGAGCCACCAATTATTATAATAACAGGCTCTCTCATGGGTTAACATGACCCATCTATAAGTAGGCTTTAAATAGTTTATTATGCAATAATTTGTCATATATTTTCTGCATGACATATCCATTACCTTACTTTGTTTATCAGACTGCTTAATTCCCACAAAAAATACTAGAGGAAAACATCCACAAGTTAGTATGGAAGTAGCTAAACTCAATGTACATTATGGATATATTAATTGTTATTATTAGGTCTGAACTGGCCAGACCTATATGTTCAGAGTCACTTCTCATAAAAAGTGGAACACGACATGAATTACTTGTAACTTATAGAGCAACTTCATGAATTCTTTAAATTATAGTGGTTAAGGAACGTGACGATTTATATTTCCTCACCTCAGGGTAACAATCTTCACGTACGATTGTCTGATTGGTTGTATTCACATACACCTCACATGATACTCTTCCTTGGAACATTTTTAAGGACATATATTAGAATCAATAAGGCAGATGATACATAATCTACCAAGCAGAGTAAGGAAAATCCAAGAGAGTAATGGATACTAATAAAGGTGTAATTTCAATGCTCATAACTGTATGACAATTCTACCAAAAGATCAGCTACTTAACAAAGTCACTTAAATTGAAGTTGCTGATTCAATCAGCTAATTTTTCTAGGCTTTTTTTTTTAAATCAAAGCTGCTCTTAAAAAATTAATATGAATTAATCTAGAATTACTAATCCCATTTTGATACTTATAAAATTTAAACAAGCATATATTCTTTAATTAATATATCATAATTATATTTAAGCAAACATATATTAGTAGAAGTTTGATTCTTATGCCCAAAATGTCAACAGGTGCATATAAGTGCTGGAGGCCAATTGCAATGATAAGGAAAAGCTGGAGGTCAATTGCAATGACATGCATTAGGTGTTAGTAGCTTAAGCAATTATTAAACTAGAAAGAAATTAACAAACAATTTCCATATCTATGGTCCCATCAGAAGTCAATGTTCCCATTATAAAAAGAGGCTTCCTAGCTGCTAAAAGTTTTTCATCACTGCTACAAAAAGCTACTCAATTAATAATGAAGAACTTGAAGTCCTTCCCCATGTTTTGCACATTATTTTGGTTAGAAGTAATGAATTTCATAGCCACATAAAAATAAACAAAAAATTCACCTTAAGTCAGGAGGTAAAAGCACAAATTGCAAGAAAATGGAGTGCTTGAACAAACAGCCTAATGTCTAAACTTAAACAATCCCCATTTTTTAGTTGGACATCTCTTATGATCAACCCAAGCAAATGGAAATATCCTCTTCATCCAGCATAAAGAAAATGTGAAATTACTTTTGCCAAAATAGAGAGTTTGAGTGTTAAAAACTCACTCGGGGAAACAAAAATGACTTACAGAAACAACATCTCCATGCAACATGATTACTAAATCTATCTTGTCCCTTGTATATCTAGCAATAAGTAATAAGCATTTTGGATTTAGCAAGAGGTCCTGTTAAAAGGAAGTTAGTCATGGCACAGTGAGAAGATTGAACTTCAAAAGCACATTAGAAAACAAAAGAATAATAGAGTCTTATTTAGAGCAAGTAGAGCAAAATTAGGAAAAATGAAATCAAAATAGATGAAGGAAGATAAAATCCTAACCCCACATTCCACCATGATCAATAAAATTATATAGCAACATTCTACACATTTGGTCAAAGGTTATATATATTTACTAAACCATTTAAGCCATGTAACTTGTAATACATTTTCAAAGCACGAGTCATATCCAACAAATATACGAATTAAGTAAAAGTATCATTGATCAAGTCATTCTAATGCCATGTAACTTACAACACACAAGTGAAAATGATATCTTCAATATAATTCTGCAAACGAGGATTCAAAAAATGATGATGCTATAATTAATTTGTAATAAATCAACTAGATTGATGTTATTATTTATTAGAAAATAAAATTTATTTTCTTTAAAATAAAATATAAAGCCATCATTTTCTTTGATATAATGTTTGCACAAGAAAAGTGAAAAAAAAATTGTAAATTAGAGTAGGCCAAAGGATTACTCACTATTGAAAACAAAGAAGAGCTTTGTCTTCAAACCGGGCAGCAATGGCGATTAAGTGGTGGTGAGATAAAAAATAGACAAGTAATTATTGAAGGGCATGAAAACAAATAGGCTTAAATAAAGATAAAAAAAACCAAAACAATCCATATATACATATCTTGCTCCTGACTTTTAATCCACACAATATAAAAAATCTGCTTTATGATCTGAATGGGGCAAAATGATACAAAATACATAGATGAAATTAGGGGTTACACAAAATTGAAAAGTAATTTGTGTTATTACATAACTTCAAAATCTTATATAGTATGAGATTCCTAATGCTGGTCCATTAGAAATGGCAGCTTATGATAATCGTCATATTTATTCACCCAACAAAAGTTATCAGTCTACTGATCTCACTCTACATATTATCAAAACACCAGGGACTTTTAACTTATGCAAAAACAAAATAATTCCATTATAGAATCAGGTAGTCAAAGAAAATAATTAACAAAATTACAAATCAGTTAAATATAATGATACTGAAATCTATTTCAGCAACGAGTTTATAGTACAAAGCATGTGCCTTCTATTTATTTATATTCCTTTCCTTTAAGAATATGAGGCTTACTAATAACTTGTTCATGTTAAGAAGTTATAATATCATTCTATGATAACAAATATACCTATCTATATAAATGAGAATTGCTAGTGTGGTGTAAGGAAGTATAACAATTAACAAAAAAAAATCAAAGAACAAATCGTAATGTACCTTCTTTCAAAGAACAAAGTCACACATCTCTATCTCGATGATCTCTTTAGAAAGAAAATTAATCTTCCAAAAATATAAGACCCGAAACCCAACTTTGAGAATTTTATGATTTCGAAAAATAAAGAAAATGGAATAGAAAAATCCTGACATTTAATAGATGTAAATAACATATAAGAAGAAGAAAATAGGGAACTTGAAATTCTGCCAAAATGGGTCTCTAATTTTTCTTTGTTTCTGTATAGGCTGCAGATAAATATCCTTACCTTCTTGGTAATGAACCCACTAAGAGTTAGGAGGAAATAGCTTCCACAATTCAAAAAATATTAGAAAATAGAAAACAAAAAAGAATGACGTAAATAAAGTTAAAAATTTGCATTACATCTCAACAATGAAATATAATAATGAATTCATCCCTGACCTGCTGCCATATGGTATCAACTGGAGGCTGCCGACGAGCATCTTCGGCATCAAAATCCAGAATCCCATAATCCCTTAAACGAATCTGCATAGAAGATGAAACGAAGAATTATATTTCAATGACTTGACAAACCTGACCGATCACACCTTTTCCAGTAAATTCATCGGTGATATTTCCACCCTTCTTGCCCTCAGCAAGCAAACATACATAGAGATAAGAGAATGATCTGAGAGGGATTTTTATTAGGAGAGAGAAAGAGGGGGGAGTGGGAAAGGGTGGCAACACATAAGGGAATAAGGTTTTAGGGATATAGAAATGTTTTTATCTCGCACTCAAAATTTTGGTAATTAGATAGGGCATGGCTATCCATAAATTGGCGACAACCCTTTTTGTAGCTATTTTTACGAGAACCGGTTTGTCGTAATTTAGTTCTCCTTATTACATAATTAATAATAATTGATATTATTAGATGTAAAGATAATATTAATTATCAGCAATTTAATTTATCTTAATTTTGATACGAAAAATGTACTAGCTAAATATAATAAATTAAATGATCTAATTAAATATAAATTAAATTTAAGTATTGAGGATCAAAATAATAATTTCAATAGTAATGAAATATTATAACTATGAGTAAATATTGAAATTAATAAAAAAGTGGGAAATTTACTTAAAATGAGTTTTTATTTTTATTATTATTATTAGCATCATATAATTGTATATAAACACATAATAACTTGATACAAACACATTCGACCTAATATATTTTCCATCGATAACCTATACATATTAACTAATATTTAAATATAAATGTACTAAATAATAAATAAGGTGTCTAAAAATTAGCTACAGGTATATGAAGAGAATAATATATTGCAATATTAGCGACAATAATAACTACAACATTATTGTCACCAATTAGCTACAACATTATTGTCTCTAATAGAAGGATATGAAGAGAATACAATTTTGTAAAATTGGCGATAACATTATTGTTGCTAATTAGCTACAATATTGTTGTCGCCAATAAAGAGATATAAAAAGAATATTATTTTGCAAAATTGGCGACAATAATTAGCTACAGTGGTGTTGTTGCTAATTAGCTACAACGTTGTTGTCGCCAATAGAGGGAAATGAAGAGAATAGTATTTTACAAAAATGGCGACAACATTACTGTTGCCAATTGGCTCTAATGGCATCGCTAATTAGCTACAAAATTGTTGTCGCCAATAGAGGGATAAGAAGAAAATAGTATTTTACAAAATTAGCAATAACATTACTATTGCCAATTAGCTACAACGGTGTTGTCGCTAATTAGCTACAACATTGTTGTCGCCAATAGAGGGATATAAAGATAATAGTATTTTGCAAAATTGGCAAATTGGCAACAACATTGCTGTCACCAATTAGCTAAACTGATATTGTTGCTAATTAGCTACTAAACTGTTGTCGCTAATTAGTTACAACATTGTTGTCACCAATAGAGGGATATGAACAGAATAATAATTTTGCAAAATTGGCGTCAACATTGTTGTCGTAAATTAGCTACAACAGTGTTGTCGCTAATTAGCTACAACATTGTTGTC
This sequence comes from Excoecaria agallocha, assembly GCA_037975025.1. Lineage (NCBI taxonomy): Eukaryota > Viridiplantae > Streptophyta > Magnoliopsida > Malpighiales > Euphorbiaceae > Excoecaria > Excoecaria agallocha. Next base: position 21,617,117 of record CM075814.1, on the reverse strand, counting down.
ACCAATAGTATTTTGCTAAATTTGCGACAATAATATTGTCGCCAATCAGCTACAATATTGTTGTTGCCAATTAGCTACAACTTTTTTGTTGCTAAATATGCTTTTGTCGTCGCAATTATTTGTGCCAAAATATTGGTGCAAACAATATTAGCAACAATAAGAATTTGTTGTCGCTAATTTGTCACAATATTTTTTCCCACCAAATCTTTCAATATTTGCAATGAAAGTCATTTTTGTCGCAATTTTGTTGCTATATTGTGCATTTAGCTACGAATTTTATTGTTGTCGCAAATTTTCATCGCTATTCTGCACTTTTTTTATAGTGTATGGGGAGAAGTAGCACCAGGATTTAAACTATTTAATGATATATTCAATAAGGAATAAGGGATTATCAAACTAGTCGAAGGTTTTTGGGATGAGGAGATCCTACTGTACCATTCAGCTTAGGATAAAAAAGTGCCCAAGGAAGTCATAATAGAGAAGTTGCTCACTATTCAGTTGAAGGGCAAATAGAAGATTGAAGTAGAAGATCCACGCAAGGTTGACCCTGAGGTTTGAGAGACATCTGATGCTTGATGGCTTGTAAAATGTCTACTTTTTAATATGCATTTTCTTATGTTTAAGTAGCTTAGGTATGTAATATTATGTGTATTTTTTGTGTTTATGTTTAGTTTATGCATTTATGTGTGTTTTTAGGTTAAAGTTGGTGTAAGTGCGAAGTAAAGTGAAGAAATGGTGAAGATTCAAAGATGAAGATCACGAGTCGTGAAGTGGCTCACGACTCAGAATGGAGTTCACGAGACGGATGGAAGATTACGAGTGAGGTAGAGAAGATTTGTTCACGAGTTGGCATGAAGTTCACGAGTTGGCATGAAGTTCACAAGTTGGCATGCAGTTCACGAGTGAAGACAGTTTGATGGAGTTCACGACTCGTGAAGATGTTCACGAGTCGAACATGACGCCTGCTCCCAAATGATGCCATCTTTCTGCACATGATTCTTCATCCAAGCATCAAGACTTTTCAGGGCAACTTTTCACAATTGACAACTACTCGGAAGGGACATGTTTGTAGAGTTAATCTCTATAAATATGGGAGTAAAGCTCTAAAGAAAGGGAGGAATCAATGTTTTGTTATTAGAAATATAGTTATTATTTAGGATAAACATATTTACTTAGCTTTTATTAAATGATTACAAAGGGATAAAGTTAAAGGAATATGAGATGAGTTTCTTTCTCTTGTTTTGTCTTTAATTCAATTATATACTTTGGCTAGTTTCCTTTGTACATTATAAATATGCACTAGTATTAATTTGTTTAAGACATGTTTATTATTACAATGAATGAATTATGATTTACATCCATTTGGGTGCTTTGATTTGCTATTTATGATTGGCCACCATATTTGGTATGTTAGTCAATTTGTTCGCAACAAGAGTTGGAATTCTTTAATGGAAAAACAAATGAATGTACTTAAAGCATTGAATTCACTTAAAGATAAGGAATTCACTTTAAGGGGTTCAAGAATTGGCATAGAGCTTCATAATTTTTGTTTATCTCTATAATGACACGAGAGTGCTTATAGACTCTAAATGAAAACATCTTTACTGACAACGAGAGTTGCTTTAAAGAATCTTGGCTAAATTCTCCAGTCACTTCATCCATACAATTACTTGATCTTGTTCTTAAATGAATTGCTTCTCTTATTTATAATATATATTCATACCATCATTTAAGTTATCTTTAATCCAATTTGATTTAATATATGCAAAGTAGTTTAGATATTTAATTAAATACGTAATCTTCATTTTATTCATTACCTATCCATATACTCTTTGTGGTTTCAATAAAAAATTTACCCCGTTCCCTTTGGAACGATACCCTACTTATCCTATACACAGTCTAGTGAGACTAAGGGTTCAAATAAATCCCAATCAATGCTGCCAAGGCTAAAGAAGATACTTTCATTGATATTGTTTGTGTTTTAGAACTTTTTAATGAGAACAATGATTCCTCTTTTCATTATATTAATGAGATGAACAATTTTTCTTACTTGTGTGATATTTTTTCTAATTTTAATATGCATAATCATGATTATAATACATTCATATTTTATATTAACTTAAAAAACACACGGTCATTTAATCTTGGAATGAAAGAAAGCCCTAAAAAATTTTATTAGCATAAGATATAAATCCTAAAGAGAGAAAATTTTCAAAGAATATTTGTAGAGAGTATGCCCTAGAGCCCATGTAATAGGGATGTTTTTCATATGTATAAAATTTATATTCTTAATAAAAGGCATCATTCATTTATTAATGCTATGTTTAAATACATGAGTTTGTAAATCTTAAATTAATAAATGAAGTCCTAGATATTATAAACATAGTGCAAAGGCAATCATGAAGGTGTTCATGATGTGAGATGTCTATCGCATGCAAATGTGTTAATATCTAAATATCCCTAGTCATAGAATTAACAAGATAGGACATTGTTAATTCGGACAGACTAGCACATGTTATGCTTCTTGAATAGTTCAAGCAGTGGTTCTCATAATTGTGATTATAGAAGATAATCAAAGCTAACATGTGGATGCTTGTTAGAAGAAAAAGTTCATTGGAGACCTGCAAAGAGAATCCTCACATGGATATTAAATCTATGTCAGTGAGGAATCTCTTCATAGCGGTTGTGCAAGTATCCTTAGACTTGAGATCACCAAAGTTATCTTAAGTAGCAAGTGGTATATTTTGACTCCATAACTGATTACTTCCAACTGGGTGTGAACATAGTTAGGAGATTGGGTATATCATGACCTACTTGAAGATAGTTGAGTGATTGACAAAGGATTCACCATCCTAGATTTAATAAGGGAAGTTATCTCGCATGATTCTATAATTACCTTGTTCAAAGAATCTCTAGCCAGAGTAAACTGCCAAGATGGATAGAGATCCATAGAGGGCATTTTGGGAACAATGGTTAAATTAATAGAAAATACATAATTATATTTATATGAGTTAACAGAAATCCATACTCAGAATCTAATTGAGATAAGAGTGGTGAAAGGAGTAATTGCACGGTAACTGTTTCTATAGAAGGGTATAGTCAAACCATATGACTTTCTTGACATTTAGGTAGTCATGATGCCTAGCTAGAGGCCAATCATGACTTATATAATGATGTATCAAAATATCAATAGAGATTGATAAAATGATTTAAAGGAGTTTAAATCATGTGAGTTTTGAATAGAGCTCATAATTACATATTATACTGCCAACATGGGTAGGAACCCAATAGGTCACACACATATAGAGAAAAGGGTAAAAATGTAAAATGACAAGGATAATAATATTTGATATTATTATGAAGGTAGAGAAGTGAATATGATAATAATTAATTAAAGAGATTGATTAATTATGATCAAATAAAATTATCCGCGAAACTTTTGAGAAATGTTCTGTAAATTGGACCTAATTGAAATAATGTATTTCATGATTAATTATTATTGTCTTATAATTTTTATAGGACTACTATAAGTGTTATAGGACTGGTATAATAATTAATAAGTCCATTGGATGAATTATTAAGGGCCAGCGGAATGAAGCAGTTGGCGAAAGCCCTTCTGTAAGGGCCACACGCCAAGTCCATAACAGAAGTACTTAATGGCATATTTCATGCACCAAATTAATTTATATATGTTACATAAGTGTTATGGAACTCACATATTTAATTTTGTTTGATTTGGAATCCATTTGGGTATTTAAATCCAATTAGTTGCACAAAGGGCCTAGTTTGTGTGTTTTGTGCATAGTCTTTTATGAAAAGGTTTAATTTGGATTTAATTAAGCCCAAATGATTATAATTAATTCCAAAGGCCCAATTAATAATACTCCAGCATTTTTAAAGAGCCCAATCTTATTAAGGAGTTGGAATTTTAACCTAACTATAAAAGGCCAACTAATGAGGAATTAGGGTTAAGTGATTAAAACAAAAAGAAAGTCTTTTTCACTAATCTCTCTCTCCTTTTTGCGCCAAATCTAAGCTAGCTTCTTGGAATTTCAGCCAGCCCTAGTAAAACACCAATTTTTTTGTTCAATTTATCCCTCTCTAGTGTGGATTACTCATTGGAGGTGTTTGATTTTGGACATTGTGGTTTGCGACAACCTGGTGCGAAGTAAAATCAACTGTTCAACAAAAAGTAAAGGTGATTTTTCTTATTCTCATATAGTTATATTGTGTATTCATGGCAAGATCAGATCTAATGATTAAAAAAATTTAAAATTCCGCTTATGTATGTGATGCATGTAACCGTTAAAATCCAATAATATTGAGAAAATATGAAAAAGTCTTTGCATAGACCTATAAAGATATACCAAGAATAAATTGAGAGATTGCTGAACATGCCATCCCAACCTCTCCAACATATAACAAGTTAAGAAAAAGCTTAGGAGACTTAGGCCTGAATGAGCTAAAATAGTTAAAGATGAAGTCAGGACACAAATAAAGGCTAAGTTCTTAATGGAGGTTCAATAGCCTACATAGTTGGCAAATGTAGTTCCAATAGCAAAGAAGGATGGAAGTGTTAGAGTTCGTGTGGACTACAAGGATTTGAATAATTCCTGCCTAAAGGATAACTTCCCTTTACCTCATATAGATGTATTGGTTGATAGTGGATCTGCTTGTGCCATGGATAACTTTGTAGATGGATATGCTGACTATAATAAGATTTCAAACAAGATAGTAGATTGGATTAAGATAACTTTTATCACTGAGTGGGGTATTTATACCTACTAAGTCATGCTTTTGGACTTAAGAATGCAGGTGCCACCTATCAAAGGATGGCAACTAGGATACTGGATGACTTGATCCGTTAAGTGGTGGAAGTGTACATCGATGACATAATGATCAAGTTAGCTACCCTAAAAGGTCACTTCGAGGCATTAGAGAAGTTCTTTCAAGGAATTGATAAGTTTAACCTTTGCCTCAACCAGAAGAAGTGCATATTTGGGGTTACTTCATAAAATTTCTTTAGGCATGTGGTGAGCTAGAGAGGTATAAAAGTAGATCTTAACAAAGTAAGGGATATTAGAGAGATGCATGTGCCTCAGAAGGAAAAGGAAATTAGAGGATTTCTTGGCAAAATTTATTACATAAGCAGATTCATAGCCAAGTTGACTTCAATTTGCGAATCAATATTCAAATTGCTTAGAAAAGATCAACTAGTGGTCTAGAATGAAGACTGTCAAAGGGCCTTTGACACCATAAGGGAGTACCTCCTACAGCTGCCAATGTTGAGATCGCCATAAGTAAGTAAGCTTTGGATCTTGTATTTGACTATAAAGGATAGTTCTATGGGGGTAATGATGGCTCAAAAAGATGATTTTGAGATTTAGTATATAATGTATTACCTCAGCAAGAAGTTTCTTCCTTTTGAGGCTAAGTATAGAAGTTGAAAAGATATGTCTAGCAGTCATTTAGGCTTCAAATAAGCTAAGGCATTACTTCTATTCCTACAAAATACAAGCAGTATTGATAACTTCAATATAGTGTTTAATTGTAATGTATTTTTTATTCATGTTTATGTCTTATCTTGGTGATAAATTTCTCTTTTTATACCTAATAGAATTATACTGAGATTTATCAAGTTTTGGTGTGTTTAATGGGGTAATGTTGACTTTTGTTTAGAGCATTGACTTCTAAATAAGAGAGACCAAAGTGTCTCAGCTGTGTGTACTAAAGAATCCCTAATTCGCACAATTTCATTATAGCACTCGGGAGACACCATTTGTCTCGATAGCTTCTAATGACACTCGATTGAGACCATTTATCTCGATCGTGTCCAACATAGAGTTCGAAGCTATTTAGTCTAGAATGGTGTGCATTGTTGAGACCAAAGTGTCTCAGTCGTGTGCTAATTCTATAGTACAATTTTTGCCAATTGGACACGGCTGAGATCAAAGTGTTTCTGTTGTGTCCATCTGCATATACTATAAAAGCTGAGTTTTTATTTGACTAAAAGGGGGAAGAAAGCTAATTTTTAGATTTAGGGTTTTCTTTTTTCATTTTTAGGGTTTAATTTTCTATTTATTTCTTTTTTAAATGCAAAGATTAGGTTTATTTCAATGCAAATTTTTATATTAGATTTAGGTTTCTTTAAATTAGTAGTAGTTGTTTTATTTATTTTTGATGGAGAGTTATTAAAGTAAGCTTGGATTCAACTTAGGACTTCATCAGTTGCAATGGGCTTCTGGGTTTTTTCTATCCTCTCTTCTCTTATTTTATTAATGTTTAGTTTGTAGTTTCATTACTAAGGGATGTATGAATCCCCATATCTATATAATGGATTGAACTTATATATATATATATATATATATATATATATATATATATATATATATATGTGTGTGTGTGTGTGTGTGTGTGTGTGTGTGTGTGTGTGTGTGTTTAAATGTTCTATTCTTCATTGGGTTTATTCTTTTATTTGTTTTATTAAGCATGTGAGCATTTTACTTCATTAGGTTATTGGTTATTATGATTGAATGGAATGGGTGATTGCATGCTCTATTTTAGTTTTGTATGAGCTGTGAATCGAGGGATGATTCTAAAATGGATGCTTTAGGTTTATGGTATATGTATTGTTAATTTTAGAAATACTTAAAGGATAGATGGGTATTGTAATGCCCCCAAATATGTATTTTTCATGTACGGTATGATGTATAGCATAAATAATTACCCTAGGATAAATTTTGGTGAAATCAATGTTGAATAAGATAGGAGTGGGATCCAATGTAAATTTTAAACGTGTTCTGGTTTGGGTAATCTATGGATGGGTGACCCGATGGGAAATTTAGCCTGAAAGTGGTTTGTAAAAGTAGATGTTAAATGCAATCTAGTGGAACAATCAAAGCAGAAAATGAGCTTAGATTGACCTTTAAACGGGATAGAGAAGTTTTACTCGGTATTGTAAAAAGGGTTGTTTAAAAGTTTGATCGAACTTTTAAATGATGTACTAACCATCGAAAATTATTTTGAATGTACAAATATGCTAGTAATAATTTAAATGACCTATTAGAAGTGAAAAATAAGTGTTTTGGTAGTTTTGGGATTTTAGGTTTCGGATCGGCTGCACACGCCACCAAAGCTAGAAATATACTAAAATGATGTCAGCATGGGTTGAAATTTTAACCATGTGTTCCTAAATTTACTATGACATGTGGGATAACATTTTAGGGCATTCTGACATGGGGAACTAAATTTTAATATTCAAGGTGCAATTGAAACCAGGTTATTTAAGGGATCAAATTTAGGAATTTGGGTATATAGGGACATAAAAGTCATTAATAAGAAGTAATTATCAAGTACAAGCAAAATTAGCGTAAAAAGATATGTGAAAGTAATGGATTGAGTGACATATGGCTTCATTTAAAGCCTTTAGATTCAAAAGTAAAAGAAGGAATCTTGGCCTCTCATTTTCTACACTAAAAGAAAAAAATATATAGATGTAGAAAAATCTTGAAATGACTTTAAAATTGTAGAAATTCCTCCCTTTTTTTAGACCAAACCTGAAATAGCTTCTTTCTCTCCCTTTCCTCTATTTTTGCTCATCCAAGCTCTCTCTCTCATTAATTCTCCAGCTCAAATTTAATTTTATAATCAAAATTTCATCCTCTTTAGCCTAGAATAGAGTTTACATCAAAAGGGAGTCAAGAATTTTAGAAATAGGATAAGGAAATTTAAGTGAAATTTTTTGATTTTTTAGGATTTAGGTGGAATTAGTGGGAGAATTTTTATGAGCATGTAGGGGATGATTAGAAGAGCATTATGGTAGTTTTAATTTTCTTGAAATAATGATCTAAATCTATGAATTTTTCTCTCTTATTTTCGGCAAAAAAGGAGAAAAGCAAGAGAAAGGGAAGGCAAGGAGCGAAAAGGAAAATAGGAAGAAGAATAGGAGTAACTCAAGCTAAATTGAGGTTAGTGGATGCAAATTACATCTAATTTTACTATTTGTATTGAATTTACCCTAATTTTTACATTATGCAACTAGGCTTAATTATATATAAAATGATGAAATAGTTTAAATTACCATGATATAATGTTAATTTGAGTCCTTAGGAACTTAAAGAAGCAAAGAAATTAAATTAAAAGGAAGTACAATTGAGTTGGGCAAATAGGGTGCTTAAAGAGACATTAAAGGAATTTGATCCATAATTTAATAATTGATGTTATTTGAATAAATTAAGGCATGAGAAATATAAATATGATGATTTGAATAAATTATGAGAATTATATTTAATGACACTATAGTTACATAATGATGAAATTTTTGAGAACTTTAAAATATTCATGTGAATGTGCTATATTACATTTTATTATGTCAAACAATAATTATAAGACTATGTATAACTTGAAATGGGAAGAAGAAAAATTTTAAAAATGAAACTACTTTCAGTGGCCAAATGGTGTATATGGATTAAATGATATGATTTAATTATATTTCATGGTATTAAATATATATATGAAGAATTTTTTTAACATTAAGTTTATATAAAAATAATTGAAAGCATAATGTGACTAACAAAATGTATTAAGAACAAATAATGGTGTAAAAATATATGACATATAAAAATTTATAATGCCCTTAGTGTTTACTGGGTGATCCAGCTCTAGGATACGGCTAGCCATAGGGGCAATTACCCCATAGTATTTGTGTGATTTGATTGAAAGTGTAAAGTGAAAAGTGATTTGTATTGCTTAGCCGACTCATTATTGAAATTACTAAAGATGGTCTTATACCCTAGTTGTATGCTCACTCTAGTATATTAGTGTGTGCATCCATTTATCCAATTCGTGGTTTTCCACTTATGTCACTAGGAGTAAAATTATAATTTTATATGTAAACCATAATAAAAGAGTAATTACAAAATATTGGATGTCATAAATGGGAATAAATAATAAATAAAGTGAAAAATGAGACTAATAAATCAAATTAAGGTAAAATGGTAATTACGCTATAACATAAGGGTAAAATGGTAATTTGAGATTAAAAAGGTGGAAAATAAGGTTAAAATGGTTAATTGGTCAAAAATGGTAAAATTGTAATTAGAATAAATTTTAGGGACTAAATTGTAAATTCCCACATTTAGAAAAAATTTTTAGGGACTAAAATGAAATTTGTGCAATGAAATTGAATTATAAGTTAAAGAAAGTCAATTGGGTCAAAATTGAAACTAATTTGACTAAAAATTGAAAAAAGTCAACTCTAGGGATTTAATTGAAAATTTTCACAAACTTTTGTATGTAAATGAAATTAAGTGAAGAACATGACTAATAAGGCAATTAAAAGTAAATTAAGGTGTAAAAAGAATAAATTTTGAATTAATTGCTAATTAAAATTTTGAAGGGCAATTTGGTAAATTATGCTTAATTTAAGAAACGAAACGGTTAGCTGAAATTTTGTGTAAGTGCATGCACCACTAAGCAATAAGGTTGCTTATCACGTGGTTTTGTTTTAACTGCACGCAAGGACAGGTACAATGATTGGAGAAAATCTAGAATTTGAGAATGTGGCATGACATATAAGTTTTGGGAGCTAATGTGAAGATATATTTAGAAATATTTTCTATTAAATGTAATAGTATTTGATATGTGCATCCCAATTTGGCATGTAAATTACAGTCTTATATACTTAGTGAAATTAAAATATGTGAATGTGTGTTTGAGGTGTTTGTGTGTGAGACTGAGATTGCTTTAGAAGTGTTGTGATAGTTGATTGGAGTATTGGAGTTGGAGGATGAATATATTGGGAGTGTAATTTGAATTTTTACTTGTTTAGGTGTTATAATTTTAAGCTATCATGCTGTAGAAAATTTACTTAAAAAGAATAAGAAATTTAATAATACTAAATAAGTATACAATTAATTTAAGGAGTAGGAAATTATAGTAATGTTATAATCAAAAATTAATAGAAATAAAATATTAGAAATTTAAGTGAATTCAGGTTTTCACATTTAATGGTATCAGAGACTGGTTTAGGCGGTCCTAAGATTGGAGTGGATATATGTGATACCGATTGGGGGAAAATGAACAAACATATGATATATGTACATGCACATCATTGTGATATAAGTTCTAGAATTTAAATCTTATATGTCCCTTATGTATTTCGGTATTGGCCCTGGCTTTTGGATCCAGACAAATTGCTGAGTTGATGAGTGATGTTGAGAGTGAGGCCTCCGCTAATCAAAAAATACTAAAGTCAATATTGAGTATTAGATTTCAGTAGCCCACTTAGTACACTCCTACACCAGTGCCTCAGGTACCTCCACCTCTTGCATTAGTTGATTTCATGTAGATTTTCAAAGATTATAGCCTCAGCAATAGCCACCATCTCAGTCATCTAAAAGATCTATTCTTGAACAGTTAAAGAAGGTTAGGTGCAGAGAATTTTTATGGTCAAGGGAAGATTACAGTGATGGAAGCTGAAGAATGGCTTAAGAAAATTTAAAGACTATTTAATATTACTCATAGTCCACCAGAGGAAAAGTTAGAGGGAGCAGTGGCCATATTTTAGGGTCTAGCTTATGTGTGGTGGGATACAGTTAGATGCAACACCCCACTTAAGCAGATCTCTTGGGACTATTTTTATCAACAATTTAGGGATAAATATATGGGTAAAGAATATTTGAGAGCTATGGAGGAGGCCTTTTAGCGACTCCATCAGGGTACCAGATCAGTGCAAGAATATGATAGAGAGTTTGAAAGACTCTGTTTTTACATGAGAGATTAATACTTCCCACCAAAAAGATGTGCACGTTATTTAAGAGGGGACTTCATAATGACTTGATGAGAGTTTTAGCAGTGTGAGAGTACACTAACATGAAAGATCTAGTGGATGCAGTTGTTAGGATCAAACTATTCAGCAAGAAGAAATGAACAGACGGGCCTGATTCCTGCAGAGGAGACTAGGTTCTAGAGCAGCAGGTTATGGGTCTAGTAAAAGAGCCAGGGGTTCTACTGAAGCTCCTCCATAGGACTCCATAGCAATACCAGTGGCTAGTCAGTGCATTGCAGCTCAATCAATCCCTTTTATGACATCAGTGGGTAATGTTCCTTCAGGTCAGGATGTTAGCAGATATGAGTTACCAGTGTGTGATCATTATGGATGATGACATCTAGAAGAGTGCAGGAGAATGATTGGGGCATGTTTGAAGTATGGATCTTAAGAACATTTGTTGATTAATTATCCGAGAGCACAACCATAGGCTACTACATTAGTTGCTTAGATGCTTACTAGCAGGCAAGCTACTCCTTTAGCTAGAGGTAGAGGCAGAGGAGGACCTAGTGGGGCTACATCTACATGAGATAGTGCTCCAGCTCCACTAGCTATGGATAGGCCTTCTGTTGCTAGGTATTATGTAGTTAAAGCTCGGGAGAATCAGGATGCACCCGACGTTATTGTAGGTAAATTTTATCTATTTAATGATGTTGTTTATGCACTGATAGATCCCAAGTATACACATTATTATTTGAGCACCAGAGTCACATAGGGAAAGGGGTTAGAAAAAGCTTAGTTTGATCAGGATATCTTGGTGAGCAACCTATTGGGTCATAGTGTGGTCGTGAACAAAATATATAAGGATTGCCCCATCTAGATACAGCAGGTTACCTTCCTTGCAAATCTGATTAAACTTTCATTCAACGAGTTTGATGTTATCTTAGGAATGGATTGGCTTCATAGGACTAGGTGATAGTTGACTATCAGTTAAAAAGGATCACCGTAAAGACTTCACAAAATGAAGAAATCATAGTGGTAGGGGAATGATATGATTTTCTTGCTAATGTTATCTTGGCTACTGCCAGACACAGGTGTGTGAGAAAAGGATATGCAAATTATTTGGCTTATGTAACTAAAGCTGAAGCTGAGAAGCTAAAAGTTAGTGATGTGCCTAGAGTTAGGAACTTTCCTGATGTTTTTCCTCAGGAGTTACTAGGATTACCCTCTGAAAGTGAAGTTGAATTTACAATTGATGTGCTACCAGGTACAACACCAATTGTAATGGCTCCTTACCATATGGCACCAGCAAAATTAAAAGAATTGAAGATCAAGTTGCAAGAGTTGTTAGAAAAAAGTTTTATTCAATTGAGTGTTTCTCCTTAGGGAGCTCTAGTATTGTTTGTAAAGAAGAAAAATGGATCCCTCAGGTTGTGTATCGAATACAGGTAACTAAACAAGGTCACCATAAAAATAAATATCCGTTGCCCATGATTGATGACTTATTTGATCAATTAAAGGGAGCCAGTCAAAGATTGACTTGAGGTTGGGTTACTACCAGCTAAGGGTAAGGGAAGGAGATATTACTAAGATTGTTTTTCATACCAGGTATAAGCATTATGAATTAATTTATGGTGATGCCCTTTGGCCTTACTAATACTACAGCAACTTTCATGGACTTAATGAATCATATTTTTCATCTGTACCTAGATTAATTTATGGTTGTATTCATTTATGACATCCTGGTCTCTTCCAAAACACTAAGGGGATATGATAAGCATTTGAGAATTGTGCTCCAGACATTGAAGAATAAGCAGTTGTATGCCAAATTCAGCAAATGTGATTTTTGGCTGAATAAAGTTAATTTTTTTGGTCACGTGGTTTCAGCAGATGGCATCAAGGTAGACTCTAAGAAAGTTAAAGCTATTATTGAATGGAAGCCACCTAAAAATGTTCTAGAAGTTCGTAGTTTCCTTGGTTTAGCTGGATATTACAGATGGTTTGTAAAGGGATTTTCCATGTTAGCTTCCCCACTCACTAAGCTACTTCAGAAAAATGCTAAGTTTGAGTGGACTGAGAAATGCCAGGCAAGTTTTAAGAAATTGAAAGGTATGTTGACTAAAGGCTATCTTTACACAACTTATTTCGGGCAAACCATATGTCATGTACAGTGATACCTCCAGGAATGGGTAAGGATGTGTGCTTATGCAGGAAAGAAAAGTGGTAGCCTATGCTTTCAGATAGTTAAATCCACATGAAAAAACACTACCCTACCCATGATTTGGTACTTGTAGCTATAGTATTTGCTTTGAAAATTTGGAGACATTACTTATATAGGGGGAGTACTACATCTATACTGATAATAAAAGCTTGAAATATTTGCCCACAGAGAAGGAACTCAATCTCCGACAGAGGAGATGGTTGGAGCTTATTAAAGATTATGACTATCTAATTGACTACCATCTAGGCAAAGCAAATCTTGTAGTTAATGCGCTTAGCAGGAAATATTTGATGGCTTTGCGAGCTATAAAGGTGAAGTTAAATGTTGCTCAAGATGGAGCACTTGTAGCGAAAATGCAATTAAAACCAGGTTGGCTTCAACAAATGAAAACTATTCAGAGGCAAGATAATAGGTTGGTCTCTATTATTTCTCATCCTTAGATACAAGTGGGTAAAGGTGTTGAAGTTTTTCTTGGCCGTGATGATTGTCTACACCATAAAGTTAGGGTATGTGTACCAAATGATGTGAAATTTAAGAAAAGTATCCTAACTGAAGCTCATAGTAGTTACTATACAATGCATCCAGACTATAATAAAATGTATCAAGAACTAAAGACATTTTACTGGTGGTCAGGAATGGAGAGGGAAATAGCAAATTTTATGACTAAATGTCTAATATGTCAACAGGTAAAAGTCGAGCATCAAGTTCCTTCAAGGTTGTTGCTTCCGATCATCATACCAAAGTGAAAATGAGAGCTAATCACCACAGATTTTTTATCTGGATTACCACTAACCAGGAAGTAGCATGACTAAATTTTGGTGATAGTCGATAGGATGACTAAGTTAGCTCATTTTCTTCCTATAAGATCAGACTTTTCCCTATCAAAATTTGTAGAAACCTATGTGAATGAGATTGTGAGATTTCATGGTGTATCTATTTTTATAATTTCAGACAAGGATCCACAGTTCACTTTTGGAGGGTTTTAGCAGAAACTTTAGGAAGCTTTGGGAACTTGATTGGATTACAGCATAGCTTTCCATCCATAAATACATTTGTCGATTTGAGTGGTTCATATAGATATTGGAAGATATGCTGTGATGTTGTGTGCTAGAATTTGGCAGGAATTGGGAAAAAAACCTTCCTTTAGTTGAGTTTCTTAAAATAATAGTTATCAGTCTAGCATCAAAATTTGCACCATATGAAGAACTATACAGAGGAAATGTAGAACACCTTTATGTTGGACTGAGTTAAGTGAAAGCAAATTAATAGGACCTGATTTGATTAAAGAAACTAGAGAGAAAGTAAAGCTGATTTAAGAAAACTTAAAAGCAGCAACCGACCAGCAGAAATCATATGCAAACTTGAAGCGAAGGGACATATAATTCAACAGAGGAGACAAAGTGTTCCTAAAGGTTTCACCGTGGCGGAAGGTTCTTCATTTTGGAAAAAAGGGTAAGCTCAGTCCTAGATTTATCAGACCTTAGGAGGTAATACAATGTGTGGGACTAATGGCCTATACGTTGAAGCTACCTTTTGAACTAGAGAGGATCCATGATTTATTCCATGTTTTCATGCTATACAGATATCGTTCGGATCCTTCTCATATCAATACATTATAAGAAATCTAGTTGAGACCTTATATATCTTATGATGAAGAACTAGTGAGAATTCTGACACGAGAAATTAGGCAACTACAAAATAATCAGATTCCATTGGTCAAAGTGCTTGGGACATGCCACAATGTAGAAGAAGCCACTTGAAAACCTGAAGAGACAATGAGATAACAATATCCATACTTATTTAATCTTTATAAATTTTGAGGAAGAAATTTTTATTTAGTGGGAAAGTACTATAATGCCCCAAAATTTGTATTTTTCATGTATGGTATGATGTAGATCATAAATAATTATCCTAGGATAAATTTTGGTGAAATCAGAGTTGAATAAGATAGGATGGGATCCAGTGTAAATGTTAAACTGCACGGGCTAGGGTAATACATGGATAGATGACTAGATGGGTAGTTTGGATTGATAGTGATTTGTGAAAATAGATGTCAAATGGAGTCCAGTGGTACAATTGGAGACAAAAATGAGCTTAGATTGATCTTTAAACGGGATAAAAAAAAGTTTTACTTGGTACCATAAAAAGGGTTGACTAAAAGTTTTACTGGACTCTGAAATAGTGTACTGATCTCCAAAAATTATTTCAAATGTATAAATATGTTAGTAATAATTTAAATGACCTATTAGAAGTGGAAAATAAGTGTTCTGACAATTTTGAGATTTCAGGTTTCAAATTGGCTGCACAAGCCACCGAAGCCAGGAATATACTAAAATGATGTTATAATGGGCTAAAGTTTTAACCACGTGTTCCTAAATTTATTGTGACAAATGGGGCAAAATTTTAGGGCATTCTAACATGGGAAACTAAATTTCAATATTCAGGGTATAAAACTGAGATCGGGTTATTTAAGGGGTCAAATTTAGGAATATGGACATATGGGGACATATAAGTCATTATTAAGAAGTAGTTATCAGGTACAAGCAATATTAGAGTAAAACAATATGTGAAAGTAGCGGATTGAGTGACACATGGCTTAATTTAAAGCCTTTAGATTTAATAGTAAAATTAAAGAAGGACTCTTGGCCTCTCTTTTTGCACACTAAAAGACAAAATATATAGGTGTAGAAAAATCTTAAAATGGCCTATAAATTGCAGAAACTCTTCCCTCTTTCTGGAACAAACCCAAACTAGCTCTACTCTCTCCATCTCCTCCATTTTTGCTCATCCAAGCTCTTTCTCTCTCTCTCTTTAAATCTCCAGCCCAAATTTAATTCTCATAATCAAAATTTCATCCTCTTTAGCCTAGAAAAAAGTTTACATCTAAAGGTAGTCAATAATTTGAGAAATAAGGTACAAAAATTTAAGTCAAATTTTGTGATTTTATAGGATTTAGGTGGAATTAGTGGGAGAATTTTTATAGGTATGTAGGGGATGATTAGAAGAGCATCATGGTAGTTTTAATTTTCTTAAAATCATTATCTAAATCTATGAAATTTTCTTTCTTAATTTTTGCCAAAAAGGAGAAAAGCAAGAGGAAGGGAAAGGCAAAGAGGGAAAAGGAAAAGAGAAGGAACAATAGGAGTAACTCAAGCTAAATTGAGGTTAGTGGATGCAAATTACATCTAATTTCACTATTTTTGTTGAATTTACCTTAATTTTTACATTATGTAACTAGGCTTAATTACATAGAATGATGAAATAATTTAAATTGCCATTATATATTGTTAATTTTAGTCCTTAGGAACTTAAAAAAGTGAAGAAATTAAATTAAAAGCAAGTGCAATTGAGTTGGCTATATAGGGTGCTTAAAAAGACCTTAAAGGAATTTAATCCTTAATTTAATAATTGATATTATTTGAATAAATTAAGGCATGAGAAATATAAATATGATGATTTGAATAAATTATGAGAATTATATTTAATGACAATATAGTTACATAATGATGAAATTTGTGAGAACTTAAAAATATACATGTGAATTTGCCATATTACATTTTATTATGTTAAAGAATAATTATAAGATTATGTATGATGAGAAATGGGAAGAAGAAAAATTTTGAAAGTGCAACTACTCTTAGTGGCCGAATGGTATATATGGATAAAATGACATGATTTAATTATATTTCACAGTATTAAATACATATGTGAAGAATTTTTGGAACATTAAGCTTATATGGAAATAATTGAAAGCAAAATGTGACTAACATAATCTATTAAGAACAAATAATGGTGTAAAAATATATGACTTATAAAAATTTATAATGCCCTTAGTGTTTAGTGGGTGGTCCAGCTCTAGGATAGTATGGCTATCCATAAGGACAATTATCCCCTGGTATTTATGTGATTTGATTGAAAGTGTATAGTAAAAAGTGGTTTGTATTGCTTAGCCAACTCATTATATGAAATTACTCGAGATAGTCTCATACCCTGGTTGTATGCTCACTCCAGTATATTAGTGTGTGCATCAACTTATCTTGTTTGTGGTTTCCCACGTGTGTCAACTAGGGGCAAAATGGTAATTTTACATGTAAACTGGAATAAAAGAGTAGTTACAACAAATTGGATGCCATAAATGTGAATAAATAATAAATAAAGTGAAAATGGGACTAATAAATCAAATAAGGGTAAAATAGTAATTACGCGATACCTTTAGGGTAAAATGGTAATTTAAGGTAAAAAAAGGTTGAAAATAAGGTTAAAATGGTTAATTGGTCAAAAAGAGTAAAATTGTAATTGGAGTAAATTTTAGGGAATAAATTTTAAATTGCCACCTTTAGAAAAAAAAAATTTAAGGGACTAAAATGAAATTTATTCAATTAAATTGAATTATAAGTCAAAGAGAGTCAATTGGGTCAAAATTGAAAATAATTTGACTAAAAATTAAGAAAAGTCAACTCTAGGGATTTAATTGAATTTTTTCACAAACTTTTGTATGTAAATGAAATTAGGTGAAAAACATGACTAATAAGGCAATTAAAATTAAATTACGATGTAAAAAGAATAAATTTTGAATGGCAATTTTGTAAATTATGCTTAATTTAAGAAACAAAATAATTAGGTGAAATTTTATGTAAGTGCATCGATGACTAAGCAATAAGGTTGCTTAGACGTGGTTTTAGTTTAACTGCGCTTAGGGACATGTACAATGATTGGAGGAAATCGAGAATTTGAGGATGTGGCATGACATATAAGTTTTGGGAGCTAATGTGAAGATATATTTATAAATATTTTGTATTAAATGTAATAGTATTAGATATGTGTATCCTAATTTGGCATGTAAATTACATTGTCTTATATACTTAGTGAAATTAAAACATGTGAATGTGTGTTTGAGGTGTTTGTGTTTGAGATTGAGATTACTTTAGAAGTGTTGTGATTGTTGATTGGAGTATTGGAGTTGGAGGATGAATATATTGGGAGTGTAATTTGAATTTTCATAGGTTTAGGTGGCATGATTTTAAGCTGTCATGCTGCCAGAAATTTATTTAAAAAGAATAAGAAATTTAATAATACTAAATAAGTATGCAATTGATTTAAGGAGTAGGATATTATAGTAAGGTAATAATAAGAAATCAATAGAATAAAATATTAGAAATTTGAGTGAATGTATGGCGTCACAAGTATTGGGTTGGTTAGCTTCAGAATGGCAAACTGATATGTATCTAGATCTTAGGATCCAGGCTTATGCTAGCTATTCGGTTGGTTCTGGAATGGGAAATTGGGTAGTTGATGTCATGTAAAATGTCTTCCTTTTTATGTGTGTTTTTATCTTATTTATGTAGCTAAGTATGTAATATTATATGTATTTTTATGTGTTTATATTCAATTTATGTGTTTATGTTTGTTTTTAGGTTAAAGTTGGTGAAGTGTGAAGAAAATGAAGAATCTGGTGAAGATTCGAAGAAGAAGATCACAAGTCGTGAAATGGATCACGACTCGAACATGAATTCACGAGTAGGAGGGAGATGCACGAGTGAGGCAAAGAAGAAATGATCAGAAGTTGGCAGATCCCATCACGATTCGGCAGACAAGTCACAAGTTGGATGCAGTTCACGAGAAGAATCACGGCTGGAGTTCACGACTCGTGAAGGAATTCACGAGTCGGACAAGCATCTGTTTCCAAACCGTTGTGTCTTTTGCACATGATTTTTCAGCCAAGCATCATAACCTTTCAGGGCAACTTTTCACATTGACAACCATTATGAAGAGACGTGTTTGTAGAGTTTTCCCTCTATAAATATAGATGGCATTAATTGAAGAAAGGGGGGAATCAATGTTTTAGTTTTTATGGTTTTGGATAAACATTTTTACTTAGTTTTTAATGGCAAAGGGACATAGCCACAATAACAAGGGATAAGTTTCTTTCTCTTGTTTATCTTTTATTTCAAATATGTATTTGGCTAGTTTCCTTTGTACATTATAAATATGTACTAGCATTTGTTTAAGGCATGTTTATTCTTACAATGAATCAAGTATGATTTACATGCATTTGTGTGCTTTGATTCGCTATGTATGATTGGCCACCATATTTGGCATGTTAGTCAATTTATTCGCAACGAGAGTTGGAATTCTTTGATGGAAAAACAAATGAATGTACTTGAAGCATTGAATTCCTTTAATTTGACTTAAGGAATTCACTTTGAGGGGTTAAAGAATTGGCATAAAGCTTCATAATTTTTATTTATCTTTATAATGACATGAGAGTGCTTATAGACTCTAAATAAAAACATCTTTACTGACAACGAGAGTTGCTTTAAAGAATCTTGGCTAAATTCTCCAGTCACTTTATTTATATAATTATCTAGAACTTGTTCTTAAATGAATTACTATTTCATAATTTTTAATGTATGTTCATACCATCATTTAAGTCATCTTTAATCCAAATTAATTTAATATATCCAAAGTAGTTTAGATATTTAGTTAAATGCATGATCTTTATTTTATTCGTTACCTATCCATCTAGTCTTTGTGATTTCAATACAAAATTTACCCCATTCCCTTTGGAACGATACCTTACTCATCCTATACGCAGTCTAGTGAGACTAAGGGTTCAAATTAAGTCCCCATCAGTAGTTAGAGTAGTTGGCTTAGGAATGGGAAATTAATGGTTTAAATTGGGTTATCTACATTTAAGACATATAATTCTTTAGGTTTAAGTCTATTGCATTAGGTATGGGGAGGATTAGAGTACCTTGGCAATGTTTTTAATTAATATTTTATTATTAGTTTAATTAGCTTTATTGTTTATTTATTTTGTTAATTAGATTTAGGATGCTCTCAATCGAAAACTTGGGAATTTGTCTCAGATTAATCCCATTCAACTCTAGATATCTCAATTAGTAGCTCTTTATCCCTTGGGTTCGATATCTTGGGATCTTAACTATATTCCCCTATATCACTTGCAATCTAGTGCACTTACTAGCATCGTGCCAAGTAGCTAAGCAGAACCGTCTCAAATATTTATAAGAAGAACCCTCACTTCTATTAAAGATGGAAAGGTTGTTAATCATCCTACAAGAGTTTGTCATGAAGTACATCATAAGGAAAATCATTTAAGGAAGAGTCGTACCTGATCAACCATTAGAAGGAGAAAAGATAACATATGGGTTCTCTAATGAGAATATTGCAGCTATAATAGTTCAAGGTTGGCAAATGTACTTTGATGGAACTATGAATAACAAAGGAGCTGAGTGGGAGTAAACTTGGTAACCCCAAAAGGAGAGAAAATGCCCTTAGCTAAGAAATTAAGGTACAAAGCTATGAACAATGATGCTGAATATGATGCTTGCATCTTCAAGTTGGAAGCCTTGTTAGCTGTGGGGCAAAAATCGACAAAAGTATTCGAAGACTCATCCCTGGTAGTCTATCAGGTGAGGGGTGAATGGTGGGTGAATGGTCAGTGAAGGAATAACTCTTATTGCCCTACTTCAAGTGTTCTAAAGCCTTGAGCAGCCAGTTTGAGGTTTGTACTTTCAGGTATGTTCCTAAAGATGAGAACCAATTAGCAGATGCCTTGGCCACCTTGGTATTAATATGGGATAATCCACAAGGAGTAAGCATGAAACTTGTATTGATCTTAAGTTTTGACGAGCCATACTTTGAAACCTCTGTATTATGACATTCAAAGTTACTTGGAAAGGTTGGTATTTCCAGAGAAAGCCGCTGAAAAGGACTAAAGGATGATCTACAAGGTATCAAATTAGTTCATTACTATACTTGGTGTGCTTTAAAAAAGGTAGCCTGATGGTATCCAGCTGAGATGTTTGAATGAGAAGGAGGCTAAGAAAGTCATGGAAGAGGTACAAATGGGTGTGTGTGGAGCTCATATGAATGAATTTGCATTAGCAAATAAGATCATGTGCCAGGGGTTATTTTGGTTTACCATGGTCACTAATTGTTTTAAGTATGTCAAAAAATGGCAGTTATGCCAATAGTATGCAGACCTATGACATTTGCTATTTTTTTTGTTGTGCAACCTTAAATCACTAGTCCTTTAGCTATGTGGGGCATAGATATCATGGGTGTGAGCTATCCGCTAGCTTCAAATAGGCATAGGTTCTTTATAGTAGCTATTAACTACTTCACCAAGTGGGTAGATGTAGAGTCATTTAAGAAAGCAGATGCCAAGGATAAGGCTAAATTCATTGAAAATAATCTACTATACAGATACGATTTACCCCACCATATAGTGATAGAAACTAGATAAATGCTCATAAAATATATGGTTTAACATCACAGATCTTCTCTTTATTGACCCCAAGCATATGGAACAATAGAGGTAGCCAACGAGAATGTAAAGAGAATTTCGGCTAATAAGCTACCTTTTGGATTATGGAGTCATAAGACCCTAAATAGAACTTTAGCAGGAGCTACTCTATTTTCCTTAGTCTATGGGATAGAAACGGTACTGGTAGTGGAGATTGAGCATCAGTCCTTAAGGGTGGTCTCAAAAGCTGAATTACCAAAAATAGATTAGGCTAGACAGAGATTGTTGCAACTCAACCTGCTAAATGAAGATAGGATACATGCATACTACCATAACTAGGTTTTTTAGAAGAGACTAGCTCGTTCATTTAGGAAAAAGGTTAGGAGGCATCTTTTGAAGGAGAGAGATCTGTTGTTCAAACAGATGAGGTTTAAAATTCTAGACATACAAGGCAAGTTCAAGCCCACTTGGGAAGGACCTTCTATGCCAAAGAAGTTATTATCTAAAGGAGCTACCATTTTGTCAGACAATGATGGCAATAAGTTTAGAGTGCCAGTAAATGTAGGCAGACTGAAAAGGATCCATGGCTAAGACTAAAAAGAGAAAAAAAGAGAAGGAAAACCTCACAAGTTGAAAGCCGAAAACTAATGGCCTCAATAAAATTAGGTGCCTCGTTAGGGTGAAAACCAAAGAAAATCATCCTAGGAAAAAATTAGAAACTGAGATAAAATAATCAATCAAGAAAACCTAAGAGGGCTAATTGATAATAGGAGTTATGATGCTTTTAAAATATCATTTTTGAGATTAAGTAATATATGGTATTAGGATAATGATGAATAATGATCATGTGTACTGAAATTAGAAAAAAATGGCATACATGTATTCAAAAACATTATTAATACATCCAAAAGTAATTCTTTTCCTTTTTCATGCATTCAAAATGTAAAAAGATCTAATATTTTCAAAAACATAATCCATTATAATATATGATCTAGTATATTTGTGTCCTCTCTCTCTCTCTCTTTATCCAAGTGCCTAAGGTGGAAATCCTATTGCCGGCTATTAGACTCGTCACCCATTACTTGTATGAGGAATAGGTGGTGAAGTCACAAGTAGAAATCTTAGGAATGATAATCCTCACAAGGAGTCGAGTCCAAATCCTTTGGTAGTAGTTCGACAAAAAGGGACAGAAATTATACCACCTTAAAAAATTAACGAGCACCCGATAATGTCTTGGAGATCCCCAAACTAGTGAGCCCAGTGAGAAAAAAAAGTAAAAGATGGCCTGACATAATCAACACAACGGGACACATCTAAAAGCTGCATCTCGGGTAGCTAGGTAAACCTAAACATAATGTCATCATTTGTTAACTAGGCTAGCCAATCGAATCACTCCTGGATCAACTCAAATCCATACCATATATATCTGAGGATAACATATCTCATGGGGTAAGTGCCCACCACCCTGGCTTGAGCTAAAGGTTCTGACCATAGCTTCAACTTATCTTGAAATGAAAAAAAGAAGAAAAAAAGAGCTGTTGGAGTGCGTTGGATTCATCTTTGGCAAAAATAAGGTAAGGAAATATGTGAAGCTATGGTCCTTTACAAAATTTACAAAATTTACTAAAACAACTTTACTTTACAAAATTTCTAGTACAAAATAAAAACTTTATGAACCAAAGAAAACCAAAATACAGATATAATACTTTCAATCTCTTCAATAAGTTATGTTGGCCATCCTACTATAGATATTATCCTTAAGAAAGAGTCCTAGCTTGACAACCTAAATGGATAAACACCTATGCTAAGCTATAAAGTTTAGTGGGGAACAAATATCATGTGGACAACCTCTCTCAAAAGTCATCAAAATAATCACATACACTTAAAAAATGATATTTAAACTTACAAGTTCACTAGAATAAATAATAGAAAATAAGTTCATGGAATTTTAAGGCACTAAGCAGTCTTATTTAATTCTTATACTCAATCACCTATCATCAATCACTTACTTATCAATTACATATTGCTTTAGAAATATTCATATAGCACTTAAAATCATATGCATCAAGTTGACTTTCTTGATTCCTATAATTTATTCTTAGTTAATAAGTGTGACTTACATAACTTTCATGTGTATGTGCTAACCAAGCTAGATTCATAGAAAATCCCATTAATTAATCATAAAACTCCAAGTTAATTAACTAGGTCCATATGTATATATTCTAACTAACAATTTCCATGCCATATAAATATTTACATTACTATCACATGTAATAACTGCATCTATTAATAGACTTAATGTTATTATCATTATTAAGCCATTCCTTTTATCTCTTGGGTGTAATTCTAGTTTACTAGTACGTTGAAACAATAGTTTTTTCCCAACCCATAAATCAAATCAATCGTGTACACAAGCTGTGAGTTCAAAAATCAATTGTTCTTATATGTAAGGAGTAACTTATTTCATTAATCAATATCAAGTAAGAAATATGTAACTATAGAGAATGTGTATTAGCCAATATTGTTATCAATAAGACATCAATAATGCACGAATTCATATACATATAACTTGTAATAATAATTATAGAAAACACTTTGAGATTACTAAATAATTACATACATGCGATAATAAAATACTATTTCTGCATATCTAAAGTACAACTTCACTTCATATCATATTTTCCATATACAATACATGGATTGATATAAAGATAATATGTAGATCAACTTAATAATTATCAGGTTCCTTTTTCTTTTTAGTTTTATATAATACATTTCTATATTCTATATTAAGCCTGCAAATTTCTAAAGAAGTGGATAATGGGCCGTACTATGGTACCTAAAAGTACAATAAGGATACTTAAAGGTATCAAACTGTGGACCCAAATGAGGTTAAATCTATACTATGGACAGATCAAGGGGACTAAATAGGGCCAGTCAATGAGCCAAATGGGATCAGTTAGTGATTCAAATGGGATCAATCATATGCTATGGACCCAAATGTGCTAAACTATGGTAGCTATAATATACCCTTATAGGCATGACCACCTATTCATAACCTAGACATATATGCAAGCAATATTAACCTCTTTACTTTAACTTTCTTTACTCTTATCTTTTTAATCATGTACATATATATATATATATACACATATATATATATATATATGTGTGTAACTACCAGTATTGTACCATATACATGTTCATATATAAACATTCTATAAGCATGATATCATATACATGTTTGAGTAAAAGTATTATATACTTGCAATCAAAGGCACATAATTCATCGTATGTATATGAAAGTGATACTTAACACCATACTATCTTGAGTTTCTTTATTTAAATAATATGTGTATGGATATCTATATCTCACTTTTCTTTAAAGCATACACCATGATTTAGAAACACATATTCAACTTGCTTATATTTTCATGCTTGCACACTTCACTATCGTACTTGTATGATATATTCATAAGAACTATAATTATATGGAAGTGTGTGTGTGTGTGTGTATTACATTATCATTATATAAATGTATATCTATACAATTTACTATAAACATTTCCTTTCCATCTTTACACTTAAATATATTTACTCATGTTCAATTTGTTAGCATGACAAGCACACTCAATCACAATAATATACCTAAGTAAAGTTATTCACCTATACATAACACTCACATTTTATATCAACCTCTATTCATGAATGCTTATACTATACTTATGTCTATATATATATTCATACACTCGTATAATTCTGAATACATCCTTATATATGTGAAATTGACATTTCAAACTAAGAGTATATTAGTAATTGCAAGAAAATCATATCAATCATGTATATCCTTAAGCGTATAATCATTTAGACACATATGTACTATTCCATTTCAAACATCTTAATCATATCCATTCATGAAGGTATAGGCATATATACATATTTATATTATTTAGTGAAACAATTAAAGTTATGTCTACTCATATGCATGTCATATGAATATATTAACTTTAGGTCATTGATGGCTATACATTGTAGTACTATCATTCTTTCATGTGTTTATAAACCATGTCATGTCCTCACTTGCACTATCAAACTACTGTAAAATTCAATAGCAAAATTCCAAAATTTAACTTACATGTCACTAAGAACTCAATAAAACTTAATCTCCAGCATAATACCTTCAAAACCTATATATCTCCTTAACTCTTAATAACAATTAAACTCAAGATCATCTTGTTAAATCATTTAAATGCAAGAATTTATGTAAAATAGAGCATCACACTCTTGTAGAAAGATGAGAACAATATTGTGATATTAACATGGTTTATTTCATTTCATTAAGATTGAAATTAAGTTTAAACATCTTAAATAAGTGAATTTGATTTCCTTTCAATTGGAATAACACATAATGGAGTTCTAAAGCTCCATTTTTGAGCAATCTATAATCACTACTCAAATAAACTTTAAAATGAACACATGCATAGATTTTATGAGCTAATTTCTTATTCTTTCTATACTGTTGTCTTAATCATCATAGAATCAAATACATGCAAAACATTAATCATAGTTATCATACCTATAATATATATCTCTATCCTATTAACACATCTATAACACATTATCATTTAAACCATTACACAAAACAAGGACATACAAAATGGTAGAACTTTTTAAATCTGCCATGTAATTCCAACAACACCTTCTTCAAATTCTCTTTCTCTCTACTTCTTTTTCCTTTTCCTTGCTTACTGCACTTTTTCAAAACATCCTTCATCAAACTCTCCTCACATATGCAATAATAGAAATTTAAAGGTGCTCTTTAGAGTAGAGAGACCAAATTTAAAGAGAAGAGAATAACATTTGTAGATTTTAGAGAGAGAAGAGTGATTATTTGATTTCCCCTTTTTCTTTTTTTATGGCTAACCCTTAAATCCTTTTTATGCTCGAATTTTCTCCTCTCATTTCCTAGAGAGAGAAAAGTGATTATTTATTTTCTCATTTTCCCTCTTTAATAGCCAACACTCAAATCCTTTTTATACCTAAATTTTATTCTCTCATTTCCTTACTTATGTGAGAGTTCTATAGAGAGTTGAGTGGAGAATGATCTCATCTTATGGCTTATATGAGAAATTTCACTTAAATCCTATCTCTTTTTTATTTCCTATTTCCATTTGAACCTCATTTCTTTTATTGCAATTAACCATTAAATCAAAAATTTATCCCAATTATACATAAGTATGTCTTGAAATAAAATGACTATTTTACTTTCTATCATTAAAAATAATTAGCCTCCAGATCAAAACTTATAATGTATCAATTAATCAAGCATAAATTAACCATAGTACCATTATAATATACCTGGATTCTCCTAGGACTTATGTTGGGGCTTGACATGAATAATCTGTAATCCTTAATTATCAAATCATCTGGAAACATTAGCAAGCATCGGGCAAAGCAATAAAGTAGGATGAAGCCAAATAAAAATGTAGGTATATTATCGAAGTCAGCGAGAAAATTAGTTAATAGCTCCAATGAAAAGGTCTTTCTTTAAGGTAGCAAGCCCTTGGTTTGAGGCCATTAATTAGGCATTAGGAGATTATATATGTGTGCTTAAATAAGATTATTAACACTGTAAGGATCCAAAATAGGCCCTAGTAGAATTCAAGGGCAATTACATGTTATTAAAATCTAATTGAGTATTATTAGATGAATTATTAAGAGTTAAGATATTAATTAGGGAAAAAATGTTATTAAGTTAACATTAATTATGTGATAAATGTGTGAATTATATGGTATGAACTTTATAAGGCCATAATTAAATTATTATTGTTGGTATAATAATATTCAGGGTGTAATTAAAGTATAAAGTATTAGTTTAGGGGTCAATTTGTAAATTTGACATCTTAAGGGTTTAAATATGAATAAAATAATGATTTGAGAGGTTGATTTAAGAGAAGTATAAAATATATGGGTCAATGTTAAGTATGTAAGAAGATGAGAGGCATTTGTGTAACATGCAAAAAGGTGAGAGGTTATAGTGAGACATGCAAAAGGTGGAAGGATCAAAAAGGGAATTTTACATTGCTATTATAAATAGTGAATTACATAAGTTAGAGATAGAAGAGAGAGGAGAAGGGGACGACATTTCTTAAGGGATTTACAGAATTTCCTTTCTTCTTAATCTTTCATTCTTTGATAAATCTCTCTAAGAAGTCCTTGAAGAAATTCTCGCATGTGGATTTTTGAAGAACAAGTTAGTGTATGTCTACAAGGTAATTAACTTAATTTGATAATTCTTCTTCTTCTTCTTCTTGTTTTGGTTGATAGTAGATTGAGTTAAATGCTAGAAGTTTGTGTTAATGGATGAAGTTGTTGTGAAAGGAAAAGAAGGAGAAAATTAGGATAATTAAGAAGAAGAAGAAGATTTGAATTGCATGATCAGGTTTAGGAACTTATTCTTCATTCATGTGTGTGGATATAAATGTTTATGCTTGGATTACTTAATTTTAATGGTAATTTATTAGTTTGTTTATGGTTAATGAGAGATTAAATAGGAAAAAAATCATGGTTTTGAATGTTGAGGAAAAAATGGGTGTGTTTTTGTGAACTAGGCTGCTTGTTATGCTTAATTGATAAGCTTGTTTTTGTAACCTATGTAATATAAAGTAAGCTTGTAGTAATATAAAGATCTCTTGGTATTTGGAAGTGTGGATTTGTTATTTAATTCTAATGTGTATATATCAAAGACATGTTAAATAGATGAAAAGATAATAGATAATTATGCTTTTATGGTTTAGTATCAATTCAAAAACTAGTCACATGATAATTAGTTGAATTTAAAGCTATATAACATTAGAGCTTACATGGTTATATATGTTGATTAAAGCATCAATGTAATTTTTATCGTTGAACTTTATGATTTATATAATATGATTTAACTGCTGCATTTTTGTTCATTTCTTGAAACAAAGCTTTGTTATGATTGAGACATGATATGTGCATTGTTGATGATAACTGTGAGTGGTCATTTATCATGATTTTAGTTCCTCACTAAGCTTTATAGCTTAGCACGTGTGTTTCATCCGTGTAGGTTACAAGGCTAGGACTTTCTCACAGGACTGATATCTGTAGCAGGTTGGCCAACACAAGTCTTTGAAGATTATAAAGTATATAGTCTTCTTTTTGGTTCTTTTTTTTTTGTATTTCGAGGGTTTTATGTTGTGTTGGAAATCTGGTAAAAGTACAACTATTTTGTAAGATGTTAATCAGTTGTTATATTTTGTAAATAAACTCTAATGTATATTGTAAAGTCTTAATATTTTATCACTCTTTATGGATTAAGTATGAATATCAGTTCTCTATATAGTTGGTATATGCTTATGTTGCATAGTAAAACATGTGTAATGAGATGGATAAAGTGATATGTATAGATTATAGGATAAGGGTGCTACAAACACAGTGTGTATGGTTAGTCAATTGCATATAAAGGCATAGAGGTAATTATCTCAAAAGGAGAGGGGTTAAGTGGTCATTTTAAAATAAGCTATTTATATGGTTAATTATAGGATAAACACAAATTAAAGGAATTAATTGAAAAGAGAAATTGTAAGTTTAAGGGTAGAAATATGAAATTTGGAAAAGAAGGGGTTTAAAAGTAATTTTTAATAGGTAAAAATGGGGATTAATAAGAGTATGACACCTAAATTCATTAGAATTTTCATGAGAAGTGAAGAAAATTCAAGGGAATTTAGGGGATAATGGTTTTCCATTTCAAGGATCCTTAAGGAAACCATTCTCTCTCATTCTAACCCCTAAATAATCCCTAAACATCACCTAAAAATTGCAACCCCATTTTCTAGAAGAGAAAGAATTTAGTGGTTACCATTTTAGGGTAATGATTTCCTCTACTCTTCTTCTTTATTTCTTGTTATTGATAATTAATTTAAGAGTGTATATGAGCCTTATATGCTATAACAATATATGAATCTATTCTATGTAGAAGGGCAAACTAGCAGAGGAAAGGAGAAGGAAGGAGGAAAAGGTTAAGGAAGGTGACCACTAAAAAGAGGTATGGGAACTTTTTATGCTTAAGAATGTGTATGGATAAGTTATTGACATGAGGAATGTGTTTATTGATGCTGACACATGTTTTTATTATTGTATTTAATCTTGATAATGCTTGAGAACTGAAATATGCAAGTTGCACTTGAAGTTACACAAATCTATTTTAGGGTTCAGTTAAACAATCTGGACTTTTTTTTATTAACTTTTTAGCTAAAGTAATTCAAATTGAGAAATTCTAGTTGGAACAGAAACTAGACTCATATATCTTGATTTGATATGAAGAATTCAAAAATTAATTCTTATTGCATCATGGTGAAAATTGAGCTTAAAATCTGACTGTGGCCGTTGCCTTATCATTGGGACTAGTTTCTGTTATTTGTTGTATTTTTGGAGCTTTATATGTCTAAATGGAATGATTTTTAATGTTATGTAAACTAGAGATATATGGGAATAACTTTGTAGAAGGACTCTTTAGCTAAAAAAGCCATTTTACAGGTTTAAAAGTATATACAAACCGAACCTAGAAATCTATCATTAGAATTTTTAGGGAAGAATAGACCTTACAGTAAGCACCAAATTAGTACTAATCGTAAAATAGTCCAAAATCAGTCTAGAAATAAAATTGCATCTATGTCACGATTAGTACTTAATAAGTGATGAAGCGTGACTTTCCCGTGTTTCTCTCTAACCTCAATTTTTATGTTCCAAAAGTCTACCAAAGCTTGACCCAACCTCCCTAAATATAACTAGAGAACCCTAAACATAAAAATAAGGATAATTTATAACACTAAATATGTAAAACTATATTTTAATATAACAACTAAGTTAAGGCGTAATGCATGTATATATGTGCCTAGGTAAAGTTATATCATAATAGTGTTTTATATGAAATTGTAGACATAAAATGATAATCAAACTACATCATTGATATTGTTTTAAATACTTGCTAGTAAAATTATGTAATACGATGAAGTGTGCACTTCATGAAAGAAATAATATGAAAATGGATGAAATGCTTGCATTGGAACTTTGTTAAGGATAGATAGGCATGCCTATAGGGTTATAGGTGTAGCTACCATAGTTGACCCCATTTAGGACCATAGTCTGTCCCTATTTGGGACCATAGTCTTGATATCGTTTGGGTCCACAGGCTTGATACCTTCAGGTATCCATAGGAATAATACCTTTGGGTATTCATATGATTGATACCTATGGGTATCCATAACACCCATTATCCACACCCATAGGACTTAGGCAGGCATACACATAAAAGAAATGTGTTGGTAAAGAAATGACTAAATAGTGATGTGATACAAATGTTGTCATTTGTATTATAAGTAATGTGGTAGAACATGTTCCCTTATTATTAATTAGAAATGAAAACAAATATATCCTAATGTAAATGTATATATTTATGCTTGGGAATGACCACTGCGAGTTGTTATACACATATTAACTATTTGTTAGTGTAAGCCCTAGCCACAATACATTGTAATAAAACACTTTAGTTAATAAAATGAGGCATTTGTTTTATCTATTGTGTTCCTGTGCATATCAATTGATAGAACTATCCAAGAATGATGTTTTAGTTTAAGTTATCATGTGGGAGGCACATGGTTGTAAGACCTTGAAACAATAGAGACTTCATTCTAAATATCCTTAATCAGTCATTGTTATAGGAATAACAATGAATTAAGACTAGTATGCTCTCTCTGATAAGTTGAGTTCTGTCTTACAGATCATAAGGATAAGAGTGTCAATCAGAGATCATAGATATATGTTAAAGAACATGCTATCTAGATTTGATATGTTCATGAGAACACTACATGGTACAAGTCATAAGTGTTTCTCATATGCAAGTTTTGTATCGGAGTTCTTAGACTAAAATCTATATGAAACTCTTTATGAATTAGTGTGTACTTCGACATACACCTAATGTGCTCGTAACAGAGTGACAAGTATGGGTATGCTTGGGTATGCATTGATTCATGTTAGAGAGCATGAGAGAAGTGAAGGGATTACCCCTCTCAATAAGAGAGAAAATATCATCGGCCACTTGATCAGTGAATTGAGAAGTGTATGGCCATACCGAGATGAAATAATGAGTAATCATTATTTATTTGAGAGTTCAGTATCACTGAAATATCAATAAAAGACTTAATATATATAAGGATGACTAGTTCCATGCCTTATATTAATTCTGATATTTATGGGTAAGGGACTATACAAAATTGCATTAGGTCACTAAATGCCATAAGCATTTTCATTTAATTTGGAATGCTATAATATCTTGCTAGAGAATATATATAGCTTTTGAATTAATTCATTAATTCATTGCCAATATTAAATGGACCTATAGGATCGCACATAAAGCATGAGACTTAAAACATATAATTAAAGTATTGGATATTAATTTGGGCTTTTAATTAAAGTCAAATTAATGTTATTAACGGGTATTAAAATTGTTTAATGGACATTGGCCCATGAGAGATGGATTTGCAGCATTAGTAGGTTTTATTTCAATTAATTAATTAACTTGGATTAATTAAGTTAATTGAGTATTAAATCCTATATAATATTTGAATCAAAATAAATTACTTAAATGGGAGATAATGTGACCAAAATTCAAGGAGTAATCCATGTGAACTTCGGCATTCAATTATCCCTAATGAAGTAGTTGATTTTGATTAAATGACTAATGCTAATTTAAATCAATTTGAATTTGAAAAACTAATGGAATTTAAATTAATTTAAATCACTTAATTTAGGAGTGATGGAGGCTGAAAATATTCCTATTTTATAGGGAATTTTTGCATTTTATTCTTTCCTAAATAAATGGTATAATTTAATTAATTATTTTTTTTAACCTAAGTGAAAATCATCTCTCTTTATGCTGCCACTCTCAAGAGAAAGGACTCTTCCTTATTCTCTTGTTTTATGGACAGCCATTGGTGAACTTTAGGAAGAACAAGATCAGCTCTTGTGTCTTTAGTTCAATACCCATTCCCGAATATACATACATAGAGCTAGCACTCTCGGTTTTAAGCTTTGCTTGCAATTGTGTGTGTGAACATAGAGAGGAGTGGCATAAAGGCTGTTCCTTTGGCATTAATGGTGAAGATCTAAGGCTAACATATCCTTCTTTGTTGCTGGTCATCATCAAAATCAAATCTGGAAGTGCATCTAAAGTTGTAAGTTTTAAAACCCTAAAATTGCATGTTTCCATTCTTATTATAGAATTGTATGGCATATATGATCGAATTTATTACTTTTCTACTGTATGATCACCATATAAATTCCATGTCATATTCTATCGGTGGTATCAGAGCCTAAACATGCTTATTTTAGTGCTTTATATGCATGAAATAATTAATCAAAAATCGTTATTATAAAAACATGCAATGCGGAAATTTTCAGTTTTAAGTTTTCTACATTGTTTTGGTGTAAAAATGATTTTAAATGATTAGATAGGTATTATAATTAATATGACATGTTAATATACTTTCCTAAGATGTTCTTAGAGCTGTTAATGGTCATATTTAATTGATAATACCTGATGGTACATGTTAATATTGAAACTAGGTGCTAGTTGGCATGTTAAGTGCTAGTTTAACAACTATTTTTCAAAATTAAATGTAAAAAAATTTTGGCATGTTTGTAAGTGATTTTTAAAGATTAAATATCAGGTCTGGACATATTTTAAATTTGGTTTTAATTTTGGTCCATGACAATTTAATTGATTAATTTTAAAATCACTTAAAACTATGACTAGTTTGTGTTTGTTACATGTTTAATCAATATTGTTTGCTTTGTTTTGATTAAAATGGTAAAAAAACATTTAGATAAAAATGGTAAAGAACATTAACTCAATATTTATGACCTTATTCAAATCATTAAATGACTCATAAAATTGATTTAAGTGTTTGTGCATTTTTGTGGCATCATATAAGCATTAAACAACTAGTTTCATTATTGTTTGTTTGTTTTTATATGAATGTCGTGTACTATATATATGTTCTTCATGATTATATGTTTTAATTCATGTTGGTACATATTATATGTATTTTTAATATTTATGGGCTGTATGACATAAAATTAAAAATGGAAATTATACTAGAGTTGATTTATGGCACAAATCTAACTAGTTTGTGTTTTGGGCTTTTAAGAGAACTTATTCAATAAGAGGATTTAGTCCATTGGGTTTTGTCCTAGGCCCATCATGGGGTCTTCTCTTAAAAGTTCAAGCACACAATTTCCATTAATAGGCTTGGCTAAATTAATTAAAATAAGACTTTGTTTGATCAATGAATGTTATGTATATTTATATGCTTGTTTGGTGTGATGAATGGATATGCATGGTGCATTCATGGGCCCTGGGTTTTTGTAATTAAATATGGCCTACGTGCTATTATGTTTTATTGTAAAAGTTTCATTTATTTCTTAGAATAGAATTTACTTAAAGACTTTGTAAATCAAGACAAAGCCCACCGGAGTGAAAGAAGCCCAACTTGAAGATTCTTATGTAATAGTATAAAATCTTAGTTGTAGGTTTTTGGGCCCATGTTTGTCACGCTTTACTTTATGCAATTATATATATATATATATATATGCATACTATGAATGGATGACAATGCGTATGCCATGTAAGTCGTAA
Source organism: Excoecaria agallocha (assembly GCA_037975025.1). Lineage (NCBI taxonomy): Eukaryota > Viridiplantae > Streptophyta > Magnoliopsida > Malpighiales > Euphorbiaceae > Excoecaria > Excoecaria agallocha. The sequence goes on along the minus strand of CM075814.1, from coordinate 21,583,141 downwards.
TAAAATGAATCCCTAAAATAGTAAGTCGCAAAGTTGCCTTCCTAATTCAAAACATGTCAAGGCATTGATCATCGGTCACGTAGACTAAGAGTCCTAGATGCACCCGATTATCTTTGTGAGGCATGGGTTGTGAATGTAGGTTGGACTTAACATGAAAAGGGATGCTCGAACCTAGGCAACTAATAAATGGTTTGTGCTATAACATCTTAAGATGTTAGCCCATTTGATCCAAGAGTCATGTACAAGACATGATTGGAGTTTTCCTACCTAAGTAACTTAACTTGTTAGGTGTACAAGCTCAGCTTGACTAATAAGTTGTGAAAAGTGGATCTTGGCCCACATTAAATCACTAATACGAATTATTTAAAGGGATATTAATTCGATTTGTGGGATTAATAAGACCCCATTTAATCTTGCTAAATTTTATTGCAAATTGAAAATGGCATATTCGAACAACAATTTCTCATTACGATCGGTCCTTAAAAAGGACAAATTGAATGGTGTCAATTTCATAGACTGGTCTCAAAACTTAAGAATAGTTCTTAAGCAAGAGAAAAAGTCGTATGTTTTGGATGCATCCTTGCCTGAAGAACCTGGTAGGAATGCCTCTGCGGTTCAAAAGGAAACTTTTGAGACCAAAAAGAGCGACTCCAATGATGTGACATGTTTGATGTTAGACACTATGGTGCATAACTTGCAAAAGCAATTCATGGACTAAGAGGCTTATGCAATCATGGTTCACCTCAAGGATATGTTCCAAAAGCAAGCTTGTCACAAGAGGTTTGTGACAACAAAGGCTTTAATTTCCTATAAGATGGTTGCAGGTACTCCTGTTAGTACCCATGTACTCAAGATGAAAGGGTATCTTGATACTCTTAAGAAGCTTGAGGTATAAGTGCTAAAAGAATTGGCCACTGACTTGATCTTAGGATCATTGACTAATGATTATGATCCATTTTTGATGAATTATAACATGTATGCAATGAACAAGTCAGTCACTGAGCTTCATGGGATGCTTAAGAATGCTGAAGAGAACATTCAAAAGACCAATCCCGTACTGATGGTTCAAGGGGACATTAAGAAGGGACCCGCTAAGGGCAAGGGAAAGGGAAAGGCAAAACCCAAGAATGACCTGGCTCGGTTCAAGTCAAATGGGAGTGCACCTCAGGCCCAATCCAAGCCCAAGGCGTAAAAGCTCAAAGAGAGTGAGAGCACTTGCTTCCACTACAACAAAATTGGACATTAGAGGAAGAATTGTGCTCTCTTCAAGGAAGAACAAAAGAAGAATGGAGCCAAGACATCCAGTTCTGTTATTTTTGTTGTTGAAATTAACATTTCTGTTTCTACCACTTGGGTATTAGATACCGGTTGTGGTTCTTACATTTGTTTAAATGTGCAGGGGCTAAGAAATAGGCGGTTACTTAGGAAAAATGAAGTGGACCTCCGTGTAGGGAATGAAGCACGTGTTGCTACCATGCAGATAGGTGACTATCAACTCACTTTACCTTCCGAACTTTGTTTAGTTTTGAAAAATTGTTATTATGTGCCTGTTATGAGTAGAAACATTATTTTAGTTTCATGTTTGGATTTGGATGAATTTAATTTTGTTATTAAAAATGGCAATGCTTATATTCGTTGCCAAGGCATTTCATATGGCAATGTTATGTTGCAAAATGGCCTTTATATGCTTGATTTACAAAACAAAAAGTCCATATATAACATTAATACAAAGAGGGTTAAATCAAATGAATTGAACCCTACTTACTTCTGGCATTGTCGTTTAGGGCATGCAAACGAAAAATGCATTTCAAGACTCCACAAAACTAGAGTGCTTAGGTCATTCGACTTAGAGTCTTATGATACATACGAGCCATGTTTGCATGGAAAAATGACAAAGAGTCCTTTTAATAAGAAAGGTGAGAGGACTAATGACTTATTGGAACTATTACATACCGATGTATGTGGACCTTTAAGTATATAAGCTAGAGGTGGTTTTAGCTACTTCGTAACGTTCACAAATGACTTCAGTAGATATGGCTACGTCTATCTAATAAAGTACAAGTCTGAAACTTTTGAGAAATTCAAAGAATTTAAGAACGAAGTAGAAAACCAACTTGGTAGAAGTATAAAAGCCATTTGATCAGATCGAGGTGGTAAATACTTAAGCCAAGAGTTTGACGGTCATCTAAAGGAGTGTGGTATTATTTCACAGCTCACTCTTCCTAGAATGCCACAATGGAATGGTGTGTCCGAAAGGAGAAATCGAACTCTGTTGGACATGGTTCGATCAATTATGAGTCAAGCTAATCTTTTTGTCTCTTTTTAGGGTTATGTATTAGAAACTGCTGCATTTCTACTAAACTGTACTTCAACTAAAGTAGTTGAGAAGACACCATATGAAGTATGGACTGGGAAAGAACACAATATATCGTTTCTCAAGATTTGGGGCTGTGAAGCACATGTTAAGAAATTAACATCTGACAAACTAGGGTCCAAATCCACTATTTGCTTGTTTGTGGGTTATCCTAAAGAAACAAAGGGATACAACTTTTACTCATAAGCCAAGAACAAAGTATTTGTTGCTCGCAAGGCTGTTTTCTTGGAAAAGGAGTTCCTTCTCAAGAAAGACAATGGGAGTAAAGTAAAACTTGGAGAAATTTAAGCACCATAAACCCCTATAGAGGATGAGTTGGAAATGGGATCAAGTTCACAACCAGTTATGGAACAAGAACCTAAAAGGTCCGATAGGGTATGTTAGGTGATTGAGAGATATGGATTTCTAATCACTGACAGTGACACTATTGAGTTAGTAGATCGTGAGGATCCTACTACCTATCGAGAAGCTATTGAGAGCCCAGACTTGGAAAATTGGCTTGAAGCCATGAAATTCGAGATGCAATCAATGTACAATAACTAGGTTTAGACCTTGGTTGATCTACCGAAAGATGCTAAGGTAATTGAATGCAAGTGGTTATTTAAACTCAAAGCTGATAAGACCTACAAAGGTAGACTATTAGCAAAATGTTTTCGACAAACTCATGGTGTAGACTATGATGAAACTTTTTCGCCTGTAGTCATGCTCAAGTCCATTAGGATCTTGCTTGCCATAGCTACATATCATGATTATGAGATATGGCAAATGGATGTCAAAACTGCTTTCCTCAATGAAAATTTGCTAGAGGATGTGTATATGACACAACCTGAGGGTTTTATCAATCCCAAGCATCCTAATAAGGTTTGCAAGCTTTAAAAATCCATTTATGGATTAAAGCAAGCATCCCAAAGTTGGAATCTTTGTTTTGATGAGGCTGTTAAAGAATTTTACTTCATCAAGAATGAAGATGAGCCTTGTGTGTACAAGAAGGTTAGTGGGAGCATAATAGTATTTCTAGTCCTATATGTGGATGACATCCTTCTCATTGGGAATGACATTCCAACATTGCAAAAGGTTAAGCAATGGTTGGGGAAATGTTTCTCAATGAAAGACTTAGGTTAAGCCGAGATAATACTTGGTATTCAGATCTATAGAGATAGATCGAATCGGCTTTTGGGACTGAGTCAAGAAAAGTACATAGATTAAGTTCTAAAGTGTTTTAGTATTGGAGACTCAAAGAAAGGGTACAGACCTTTGGCTTTGGGAGTTCCTTTGACTAAAGAACAATGCCCTAAAACCAAAGAGGAAAGGGACAACATGAGTAGAATCCCATATGTATCTGCTATTGGATCTATCATATACGCTATGTTATGTACTAGGTTGGATGTTGCTCATGCACTGAGTATAACTAGTAGGTTCTGCAAGACCCAGGTGAGAAGCACTGGTATGCTGTAAAAGGGATTCTAAAGTACCTGTGAAGGACTAAGGATCACTTTTTGGTGTATGGTGGTCAAGAAGAGCTCGTCATATAAGGTTATGCTGATGCTGCTTTTCAGACCAGCACTCAGGACTCAAGATCGTAATCTGGATTTGTTTTTGTTTTGAATGGTGGTGCTGTCAGCTGGAGAAGCTCGAAGCAAGAGACCATTGCCGACTCAACTACAGAATCTGAGTATATTACAGCAAGTAAGGCTGTAAAAGAGGCTATTTGGATTACAAATTTCATTTCTGGATTAGGAGTGATCCTAAGCATCTTAGATCCAATAAAAATTTTCTTTGACAACAACGAGGCCATCGCACAGGCCAAGGAGCCCTGGTCACACCAGAAATCTAAACACATACTCAGGAAGTACCACTTGAGCAGAGAGATCATTGATCGTGGGGACGTCAAGGTTAGCAAGATAGCAATTGAAGACAATGTAGTAGATCTTTTGACAAAACAGTTGTGTACAAATCTACACGAAGCTCATTTGAGAGCGTTCAGTCTTAGGGCTATGCCCAATTGGGACTAGTGCTAGTGGGAGATTGTTAGTGTAAGCCCTAGCCCTAATACATTGTAATAAAATACATTAGTTAATAAAATAAGGCATTTTTTTTATCTATTGTATTTCTGTGCATATCAATTGATAGAACTATCCAAGAATAATGTATCAGTTTAAGTTATCATGTGTGAGGCACATGGTTGTAAGACCTAGAAACAATAGAGACTTCATTCTAAATATCCCTAGTCAGTCATTATTATGGGAATAATAATGAATTAAGACTAGTGTGCTCTCTCTGATAAGATGAGTTCTGTCTTACGGATCATAAGGACAAAAGTGTCAATCATAGATCATAGATACATGTTAAAGAACATGGTATCTAGATTCGATCTGTTCATGAGAACACTACATGGTACAAGTCATAAGTGTTTCTCATATGCAAGTTTTGTATTAGAGTTCTTAGACCTAAAATCTCTATGAAACTCTTTATGAATTAGTGTGTACTTTGACATACACCTAACGTGCTCGTAACAGAATGACAAGTATGGGTATGCTTGGGTATGCATTGATTCATGTTAGAGAGCATGAGAGAAGTGAAAGGATTACCCCTCTCAATAAGAGAGAAAATATCATCGACCACTTGATCAGTGAACTGAGAAGTGTATGGCCATACCAAGATGAAATAATGAGTAATCATTATTTATCTGAGAGTTCAGTGTCACTAGAATATCAAGAAAGGAATTAATATATATAAGGATGACTAGTTCGATGCCTTATATTAATTCTGATGTTTATGGGTAAGGGACTATACAAAATTGCATTAGGTCACTAAATGCCATATGCATTTTCATTTAATTTGGAATGCTATAATATCTTGCTAGAGAATATATATAGCCTTTGAATTAATTCATTAATTCATTGCCAATATTAAATGGACCTATAAGATTGCACACAAAGCATGAGACTTAAAACATATAATTAAAGTATTGGGCATTAATTTAGGCTTTTAATTAAAGTCAAATTAATGTTAGTAATGGGTATTAAAATTGCTAAATGGACATTGGCCCATGAGAGATGGATTTGCAGCATTAGTAGGTTTTACTTCAATTAATTAATTAACTTGGATTAATTAAGTTAATTGAGTATTAAATCCTATATAATATTTGAATCAAAATAAATTACTTAAATGGGAGATAATGTGACCAAAATTCAAGGATTAATCCATGTGAATTTCGGCATTCAATTATCCCTAATGAAGTAATAGATTTTAATTAAATGACTAACGCTAATTTAAATCAATTTGAATTTCAAAAACTAATGGAATTTAAATTAATTTAAATCACTTAATTTAGGAGTGATGGAGGCTGAAAATATTCCTATTTTGATAGGGAATTTTGGCATTTTCTTCCTTCCTAAATAAATGGTATAAATTAATTAATTCTTTTTTTAACCTAAGTGAAAATCATCTCTTTTTGTGATGCCAATCTCAAGAGAAAGGACTCTTCCTTCTTCTCTTGTTTTATAGACAGCCATTGTTGAACTTTAGGAAGAACAAGATCAGATCTTGTGTCTTTAGTTCAATACGCATTCCTGAATATACATACATAGAGCTAGCACTCTCGGTTTTAAGCTTTGCTTGCAATTGTGTGTGTGAACATAGAGAGGAGTGGCGTAAAGGCTATTCCTTTGGCATTGGTGGTGAAGATCTAAGGCTAGCATATCCTTCTTGGTTGCTAGTCATCATCAAAATCAAATCTTGAAGTGCATCTAAAGTTGTAAGTTTTAAAACCCTAAAATTGCATGTTTTGATTCTTGTTATGGAATTGTATGGCATATATGATCGAATTTATTGTTTTTTCACTGCATGATCATCATATAAATGCCATGTCATATTCCATCACTATTCCCTACGAAGCTTTATGCCTTAGCACAGGTTTTCATCCATGTAGGTACTCAAGTTTGGACTCACAAACAGGGGCTAGATCTGTAGCAATAAGGCTAACCCTAAGAAGAGTTAAAGTATGAAGATATTATATTTTTCTTTTTTTTTGCATATTTCCATTTTATACTAAGTTAAGTAATTTGTAAAGACACAAAAAATTGTCAAACATAAAATAATAAACAGTTTATTTTATATAATTTTACTTAATGTGATATTTTAATTAGAAAGCATGATAATTAACTTGATGATTATACAAACAGACCATATTATTAATGGCAACATATAAGGTGACTTATGAGATAATAATAAACTAGAATATGTCAATAGGAAATCCAAGGGTATCGGAGCTTACGTTTAGGCGATTTTGGCTACTAGGAGTATAAGGGCATGCATGTATAGAATGTGTATTGTGTTAGCCAAATGTAGATTACCCTTATTTTCTTATAGATAGTTGATCATGGAGTGGTCCAGGGAGGTAGTAGAGGAGACTGCTAAAGGCAATTTGCCTATGAGAACAAACCTTTCCAATCCTAAATCCTTAGTCTCTACATGGGTTGATGTACCTATAGCCATTGTCTTTAGGGAAGCATTATTAAAACTTTCTTAGGATATGGCTTAAATTCTACAAAGGATGATGGATCCTAAGCTCATATAGCAGAAATTTAGAAACATGGAGCAAAGGAATTCTTTAGCACTATGTTAGAGGAGTCAAAAAAGGAAGAATTTTAGCTACAAAGAATTTTATGTGTATTTGATGAAATCCAATGCCTAGCTAGTCAAAATGTGGTATGTGCTGTGTTTTTACTTTAGGGACTGGTATATGACTTGTAGAAGCTAGTACTACAACAGCCCCAATTACCTGACCCTTTTACTTGGGAATTCTTTAAGGAAGAGTTCAAGAAAAGATATGTGATGGAAGCCTTTAAAGAAGAAAAACTAAGACAATTTCTAAACTTAAAACAGAGAAGCATAACTGTAGTTGAATATGAAAATAGTTCAACCATCTAAATAAGTATGTACCAAAACCTATGCTAACTGAAGCCTTCAAATGTTAGCAATTCAAGGATGGCTTAAATGATCATTTTAGAGAACATTTGATTAAAGCTACTTCACTATAGTCAGTGGACTACTATTTATTTGTGTAAGCTATTATTTAAGTAAAAAAAGTGAACTAGACAAAAAGGAGAGAGAGCAGAAAAGAAGATTTGTTAGGGGTGGTGCATCTATAAGAAAAAGACCTCAGGTTGCATAGGGAGACCAATCAGTTGAATCTTTCAACAATCCTGCTGCTCAGGATGGACGATAGGGAACATTTACACCTTCTAAATTGGGTAAGGAGATGTCAGTAAGACAGGGTAGAGGATAACTACCAGAGTGCACCTATTGTTCCGAAAGACATTAGGGTACCTATAAGATGCTGATAGGTGTTTGTTTTAGATGTGGTGGCACTGATAATTTAATGGCCAATTATCTAATAAAATAAGAGCAGAGGTCTACATAGCAAAGCCATAGGAGAGCTTCTAATACACCCTTAGTAGGTAGAGGATTTGGAAAAGGTCAAGGTAGAGGCAGTCAATTTAAAACCCAGTCCAAAAATGTGTCTAAGACCATTGATCAGCCCTTTGCTCCTACACCTCCTGCTCCGGCATACGCATTAAAAGCAAAGAAAGAAATGGATGCCTTGAAAGTTATAGCGGGTACTTTCTCACTTTTTAACATTGATGTGTATGTGATTATTTATATGGGTTCTTCTCACTCTTATATATCTATTGGGGACCTAAGTAAAAATATGATGACTGTAGATCAATTAAATTTTGATATATGTGTGACTAGTCCTTTGGGCCATAATATTTGTGTGAATAAAATATGTAGGAGTTGCCTTATGATTCAAAGGAGAGTATTTCCAGCTAACTTGATAAAGTTACCATTTCATGAATTTGATGCAATACTAGGCATGGATTGGTTAACTAAACATCAAACCATACTAAATTGTAAGATAAGAATAGTAAAGCTTAAAGATAGAAAGGGAAAGGGGATAATAGTTCAGGGTATTAAATTAAAACCTTTAAAAAATTTCATATTGGCTAAACGCGCTAGAAGTTTCCTAAGGATGGGGTACAATGTATTTTTGGCCTTAGTGTTTGATTCTAAGAGAGAAAAACTAAATCTTCAAGATATACCAGTGGTCAATGAATTTCCCGATGTATTTCTAGAGGAATTACCCGATCTTCCACCTAAAAGGGAAGCAAAATTGTCTATTAAAACATTACGAAGAACCACTCCCATCCCTAGGGCACCCTATGTAACGAAACCATTGAAACTAAAGGAGCTGAAAGTTCAAATGCAAGAGCTATTAGACAAAAGTTTTATCAGGCATAGTGTATCCCCTTGGGGTTCACAGATATTATTTGTTAAAAGGAAAGATGGCACTTTAAGGATGTTTATCGATTACAAATAGCTCAACAAAGTGAAAGTGAAGAATAAATATCTCTTACCTAAAACTGAAGATTTACTTAATCAATTAAAGGGTGTTGGGGTGTTTTCTAAAAATGACTTATGATAGGGATATTACCAACTTTGAGTGAAGGATGTGGACATCACAAAAAACTCCTTTTAGAACCTCGGTATAACCATTATCAATTTTTGATCATGCCTTTTAGTTTAACAAATGCACTATAAGCTTTTATAGACTTGATAAATATGGTATTTAGACCCTATTTATACCATTTTGTAGTAGAGTTTATTGATGATATACTAGTTTACTCTCAAAATGAAGCAAAACATGTGAAATATTTAAGAATCGTGTTGCAGACTTTGCGAGAAAAATAGTTATATGCCAAGCTAAGTAAGTGTGATTTATGGCTTAAGGAAATCTCATTCTTTGGGCATATTCTGATATCAGAAGCCATCAGGGTGGATCTTAAAATGGTTGAGGCCATAGTCAACTAGAAATCACCTCGAAATGTGTTAGATGTAAGAAGTTTCTTAGGTTTCCTAGGTTATTACCGTAGATTTGTGAAAGGATTTTTAGTGATTTCCTCCATACTCAGTAAATTACTTTGAAAGGGTGTCAAATTTGAATGGATAAATAAATGCTAAGCAAACTATGAATAGTTAAAGAAAATGTTAATAGAAGCTCCAGTTCTTACACAACCAATAGCAGGAAAAGAATATTCTATGTACGGAGATGAATATAAGAATGGATTGGGTTATATGTGGATGCAAGATGGTAAGGTTGTGGCATATGCATCGATACAACTGAAGCCTAACAAATAGAACTATCCTATGCATGATCTGGAATTAGAGGTAGTAGTATTTACTTTAAAGATTTGGCAGCATTACTTGTATGAAGAAAGATGAAAAATTTATATAGATCATAACAGTCTCAAGTATTTGCTTGCATAAAAAGATCTCAACTTGAGATAACGTATATGGATGGAATTATTCAAAGACTATGATTGCATAGTTGGCTAGCACCTAGATAAACCAAACATGGTTGCGGATGCATTGAGATGAAAAATGGTGGCATCACTATTGTTGCAACAATGTAGATGGATATTTGCACCAGATAGAGCATTAATATCCCAACTAAAAGCATGATCCAATATAAAATGGATAATAATTGATGCCCACAAAATTGATGAAAAATTATAGCGGATCATTCAAGCAATACATCAAGAAAGCCCATAGGAGTACTCAATAAAAGAAGATGGAGGCATGCATTATCAGAACCAATTATGTGTACTAGTTAATAAAGAGATAAGGGAATGAAGTAAGACATGGTGGAGTACATTTCTAAGTGCCTGACTTGCCAATAAGTAAAAGCTGAACACCAATTCCCTTTCAGGCTGTTGAATCCCATTCTAATTCTGTAGTGAAAATGGGAAAATATTACCACAGATTTTATCATAGGGTTACCCCTCACTCAAAGGAAGTACAATGCAATATGGATAATCATAGATAGGTTAACCAAGATGGCTCATTTTATACCAGTTCGATCAAATTATTTGCTAGATAAATTAGTTGAATTGTATGTAAATGAAATAGTCCGATTGTATGGGATTCCTTAGTTAGTAATTTTTTTATTGTGACCTAAGATTTACATCCAGGTTTTGGAAGAGTTTACAGCAAGCTTTAGGCATAAAACTCCACTATAGTACAACATTTTATCCATAAATGGATGGCCAATCTAAAATAGTCATTCAAATGTTAGAGGACATGATAAAAGGATGTGCTTTACACTTCCCTGGAAGTTAGGATAGATATCTTGCCTTGATGGAATTTGCCTACAATAATAGCTATCATACTAGCATTGCTATGACACCTTATGAAGCTTTGTATGGTAGGAAGTGTAAAACTCTGATTTGTTAGATCGAGTTAATCGAGAAAAAGCTAATTGGTCCTGACATTGTTAAAGATACTGAAGAAAAGGTGAAGATTGTAATACAAAGAGTAAGGACCACCGGTGATAGATAGAAATCGTATGTAGATATGAAAAGGAAAGACATTGAATATCAAGTGGAAGATAAGGTGTTCTTAAAGGTGTTACCATGGAGAAAAGTGTTACAATTTGGGAAAAAGGGAAAGCTTAACCTAAGGTTCATTGGCCTATATGAAGTCATAGAATAGGTTTGACCTGTTACATATAGATTGGTGCTCCCTCAAGAACTATCTAAGTTGCATGATGTCTTTCATGTTTCCATGCTTCAAAGATACTGATAAGATGAATCACACATAGTGCCCCTATAGAAAATAAGAGTATAACTTGATTACATCTATGATGAAAAATTGAAAGAAATATTAGCTAGAGAGCTTAGATAGTTGAGCAACAAAAAGAACCCCTTAATTAAAGTATTATGGCAGCATCATGTCATGGAAGAGGCTACATAGGAACCTGAATCGGTCATGATGAAGGTGCCATACTCATAACAAATCAAACCAAGTATGAATTTTGAGGACAAAATTCTTTTAAGGTGAGAGAAATGTGAGGCTCCTATTTAGGCCTTGGGAGATTATATACATGTGTTTAAATGATATTATGAACAATATATGTGTGCACAGTTAGTAAATAGCATGTAGGTGCATAAAGGTAATTATCTCAAAAGGAGAGGGGTTAAGTGGTCATTTTAAATTAAGATATATATATGGTTAATTGTGGGAAAGTCATAAATTAAGGGACTTAATTGAAAAGAGAAAGATTAAGTTTACGGGTACAAATAGGAAATTTTGAAAAGAAGGCGTTTAAAAGCAATTTTTAATAGGTCAAAATGGGGACTAATAGGAGCATGACACCTAAATTCCCTAGAATTTTCTTAAGAAGTAAAGAAAATTCAAGGGAATTTAGGGGATGATGTATGGTCACTTCAATGACTCTTAACATAGCCATTTTATCTCATTCTAACTCATAAATAATCCCTAAACATCACTTAAAAAGTGCAATCCCATTATCTAGAAGTGAGACAATTTAAAGGTTACCATTTTAGGGTAATTATTTCCTCTTCTCTTCTTCTTTATTTCTTGTTATTGATAATTAATTTGAGAGTGTATATGAGCTTTATATAATATGTGAATCTCTTCTATGTTGAACGGCAAACTAGGAAAGGAAAGGAAAATGAAGGAGGAAAAGGTTGTAGAAGGTGAACACCACAAAAAGGTATGGGAACTTTTATGCTTGTGAATGTGTATGCTTGAGTTGACATGAGGATGTGTTTATTTATGATGGTATGTGTTTTTTTATGGAATTTAAGCTTGATAATGCTTGAAAAGCAAAATATGCAAGTTGTTCTTGAAGTTACAAAAATTTGCTTTAGTGTTCAACTGACCAATCTATACTATTTGATTATATCTAGTAACTCAAATTTAGAAATTCTAGTTGGAGAAGAAACTAGACTCATATATCTTGATTTCATATGAAGAAATCAAAAACTAAATATTATTGTATGATGGTTACAATTGAGCTTGAAATATGATTGTGGTTGTTGCTTTATCATTGGGAACAATCTATGTTTTTTGTTGAATATCTTGAGATTTATATGTCTAAATGAAATGATTTTTTATGTTTATGAAACTAAATACATAGGGGAACAACCTTTTAGATACCACTTTGGCTAAAAATGCCATTTTTATAAATCTACATTTAGAATTTTTAGGGCAGAATGGACCTCATGGTCAACACAAAATTAGTACTGATCGTGGGATAGTCCAAAATCAGAATAAAAGCAAAATTGCATCTATGTCACAATTAGTACCTATTAGGTGATGATCGTGAGCCTCCCTTATTTATCTCTAACCTTGATTTTTATGTACAAAAAGTCTACTAAAGCCTTTGTCATTCTCCCTAAACATCATTAGATCATCCTAAACACAAAATAAGGATAATTTGTAACACTAAATGTGTAAGAACTATATTGTAATATACAAACTAAGTTAAGGCATAATGTATGTATATGTGTGCCTAGGTAAATTTATATCTTAATAGTGTTTTATATGAATTTATAGACATAAAATGATAATCAAACTACATTATTGAGATTTTTTTGAATACTTGCTAGTTAAATTATGTAATACAAAGAAGTGTGCACGTTATGAAAGAAATATAATGAACATGGATAAAATGCTTGCATTGGAACTTGGTTGTGGATAAATAGACATGCCTATAGGGTTATAGATGCAACTACCATATTTAACCCTATTTGGGTCCATAGTTTTAACCCATTTAGGTCCATAAATTTGATACCTTTGGGTATCCACAGGAATAATTTCTTATAGTATTCATATGATCACTACAAGAAAATTGCAGAATAGCGACAAAATTTAGCGAGAATAAGAATAATCATTGCTAAATCACTAATATAGTGACATAAATTGTGACAAAAAAAATGAATTCCATCACAAATGTTGGTGTGGATGGGCAAGAACATATATTTGCAATAATTTAGCGAGAACATTGAGATTTTGTCACAAATTTAGGTGCCAAAATTTTGGCGCAAAAGTTAACAAGCTACAGTTAAGCAAACTGATTAATTTATCAAGAAATAACAAGTCTTCGCCAATTAGTAGGGATTATTGTCCTCGCTAATTTAGCAAGAACATGAGTCATCGCTAATGCCTTATTTATGTGGCATGTGAAGTAATTAGCGAGGACATGGGTTCTTGCTAATTTACCTATAAATAATGTCCTTGCTAATTAATGATAGAAAATTTCCTTGCTAATGCTTAGTTAGGTTGGCATATTACATGTGAACTAATTAGCAAGAACTTTTATCCTTGCTAATTTAGCCAGAACATGAGTCCTCATTAATGCCTTATTTATATGGCATGTGAAGTAATTAGTGAGGACATGGGTTCTTACTAATTTAGCTACAAGTAGGGTTCTCGCTAATTAGCAAGAGAAAATATCCTTGCTAATGCTTGGTTAGGTTAGCATATTACATGTGAACTAATTAGCAATAATTTTTATCCTCATTAATTTAGTGAAAACATGAGTCCTTGCTGATGCCTTATTTATATGGCATGTGAAGTAATTAATGAGAACACTAGTTCTCATTAATTTAACTACGAATAAGGTTCTCACTAATTTACGAGAGAAAATGTCATCGTTAATTTAGGGAGAACATGAGTCCTCGCTAATGCCTTATTCATATGGCATGTGAAGTAGTTAGTGAGGACACTAATTCTGGCTAATTTAGCTACGATAAAAGTTCTAGCTAATTAGATAGAAAAATTGTCCTCACTAATTTAGCGAGAACATTAATTCTCGCTAATGCCTAATTCACATGGCATGTGAAGTAATTAGCGAGGACACGAGTTATATATTGCTAATTTAGTGAGGACATTAGTGCTTGCTAATGCCTAATTCATATGCCGTTAACCATTTATTTTAATAAATTTAGCTAATACATTTTTTACTAATAAAAATTAGATAAACTAAATTGCTATTATTTAAATTAACTAAATTGAATTAAATTGTTATTTTTACATACAATAATATTAATTATGATTAATTAGTATAAATTATATGATAAAATAATTAAATTGCATTAGCTTGGAAAAAATGTTTTGCAATCTTAGGACATGGGTATCCTAGCAAATTCACTCAAATCTTTAAGAGGGAAAAATTATTTTAGTGGGATTCATTTTGTAGATGGAATTATCTTAGCCACAGATTTATCGAGAAAATAATAATTAAGAATAAAGAAAAAAGAGAGAGGAAATAATGGAGATCAGGAAAGGAGCAGGGGAAAGAAATGGCATGTCCATCTTCAACCGATCAATGGCGTGGCATTCTGTATCATCACCGACGATTTCTTTGCCATTATTCCATCCATCACTGGCCTTTTAATCCTCTCCTTCACTTCCATGGTGCCTCCTTGAGTTGATTTTTCTCCCTACAATCAAAGCAAAATTTCCTCTTCTCATTCCAATGATTGGTGGCAATGACCAGCAGCCCGATTTGCACCAGAAAGCTTATGGCAATTAGGCAAAATCAGCGATGTCCTTCTCCGATTGTCACTCGTTGGAAAATCATTAGATCGGTGATCAAGGCATTTGCGATTTCCTCTATATATGTTATTTAAAATTTATTTTTTTGTGTTTTAAATTATCTAGCTAATTAAGATATCCTAACTGAAAAAATTTTCATTAATTTATCTTATCTTTTTCAAATTTTCTTCGTTGGAAGCGCTTTTGTAGTTCCAAATTACAAGGAGGTATATACATATATAATTGTGCAATTTTAAGTAAACTGGACGTTTTGTTTACTTTTCCTTTTATTTTGTTTGAAGGTGTTAATATGTTTTCTTAATTTACAGAACTCAGATTGACTTTGAGTCTATTTTGCAGAAATTATCGAGATGGAAAATAATTAATTATGTTCATTTTTTGCTTTTCAAATTTTGTGTAAATAATTTAATATTTCTTGGTAACATATCAAATTTTTCTTTTGAAGCACGCAGTATAAGAGTAATGGTGGAAAGGTTTGAGCAACATTTGTCCACTATGTAG
Organism: Excoecaria agallocha; assembly: GCA_037975025.1. NCBI lineage: Eukaryota > Viridiplantae > Streptophyta > Magnoliopsida > Malpighiales > Euphorbiaceae > Excoecaria > Excoecaria agallocha. The sequence goes on along the minus strand of CM075814.1, from coordinate 21,567,840 downwards.
ACTAAGCTTCAAGCTGAGATTCATACCGAGCTTGAATGGGAGATTGGGAATATGGAATTGTGGCAACTTTATTTCCTTATACTTGCATGTGTTGAATTATTTTTGATTGTTCAGTTATCCACTCATCAATATGCAAAAGAGAATTATTCATTCATTGACCTCTTAATGTATTTATTCTACTTGTTTCCATTTGCTTTCCAACCACCTACATTTTTAATCTTTCAGTTGTAATCCTTTGAACAATTTAAGGGATGTCAACACTTTCCCATTTAAATGATGTGAACCATCTAGTATGAAAGCAAAACCATCCATCATACACTTAGCGGTGTATTTTACATCATTGATTTAATGTCCTACTATAGGAGATTAAAACTTAACATGAGTTGACTTTTACTACCATTCTTTTTACTTATGCTGATCTCAATTTTTATGACTTATACTAACTATACTACAGCTTTCTTGTAATTTAATTTTATAAAAATATTCTAATTCTTGAACTAATCAATTTGGGATTCATATTCTAATTCTTGAACAAATTCTTGTTGATTTTATAATTTAAGTTGCTTTCCTTGCTGCTTTGTTTTCTGTTGCAACTGATATGAAGAAATTAGTGACATTTGATAGTTTTAGATTTTGTCATCCTCTTTCTGGTGGAGCAGATAGCTCTTATATGGTTGCTATAGTTGGCTACATATGCTAGCTTGTTATAAAAGGTCAGATTAATCAAATTCTTATTATGTCCGATTTTGAAATTGCTTTTAGAAGAAGTGGTAGAGTTGCATATAAATTTATGTTATATGAATAAAATGTTGTCAACATGATATGGTTAATTATTAAATTGAATCATGTAATTTCGATGATAAATTATATGTGTTTATCAATGCATTTAATTATGTCATAATTGGATAAAAACATGTTTTATATTTCATACATCCTTATATTGTTATATTAAATCGATATTATGTATTTTTTAACGTTTCATAATACATTATAATATTGCAGCTTAAACAAAGTGTACATGGGAGAATAATCATAAACATTATACTTGCAAATTTGCCATGTTCTGATTCTATTGTTAAAAAATTATTGTCTTGTTTAAATCCATTTTAGCTTATTTTAATAAGGACAACACTATAACATTTTGGATCTCGTGAAAATGAAAATAGAGAATTTTAACTTAGTGTATTAAGAATTGTTAGGTAACATACAAATCTAAGATTTGATTTTTATAGGAAAAAATTTAGTTAATACTAATTTTACATTTGAATTATTTTAAATGTTTTATTTAGTTTTAATGTTCTCTTTCTTCCCCTTTAAGATGCTAACTCACAAACAATAAGCTTCTTCAATCCTCAATCTGTAATTAGTGAGAGAGAAGAGAGAGAGAGATTTTCATCTTCCTTCTCTGCCCTATATCCCCTCTCTACCTTCTCCAAGAAGCCTTATATGGGTGAGTGGGGTAAATATCTCACCAAGAAAATTCCAAATTACCCTTAAACTTTTAACCCCTAAAACTTGGATTTCTTACATTTTAACCTAAAATTTCTAATTTAATTAAATTGCATCTCTCCTTATAATTTAATTGTAATCTATTACATATGTGCATAATTACAAAAATACCCCTAATGCGACTTAACTTTAATAATGTAAAATAATCTAATTTTGCCTTATTTAAGCATAATCCTCATTAATTTACCATAATCCGATTAGGGCCAGAATTGGGACCTCACAAATCTCTCATCCTTAAAAGAATTTTGTCCTTGAAATTCAGACCTGTAATCTTTACCTTTATTGCTACCAATTTTCCAAACTTTTCTTTAGCTATAAGCAACTATAACCATAAGTATTTTATATCCATAACAAACTCATTGATCTATAACCTTAGTACCTATTTTTGATCTCCAGATACTTTTATGCTCATTATACTTTCTATCAATTTTCCCTTTCAACTGGGCTAGAATATGATACGGTGCTATTCATGTGTTATGAGATGATAAGTGATGTTATGCAATGCGTGGATGATTTCATGTATGCAATTGAATACCAATACGTATTCTCATATACTGTAAATGTTTTACCCCATCATAAAATCATATATATATATACAGAATCAAGTTCTCTTTTGATCATATAAACTTTTTCCCAAACACCTTAATAAACAATCTAGATGTACTTATAATCAGACTTATGTTATAGTTCAATCATAAAACATCAAGGCATTTAAACACTTCCAATATCAGGAGGTGAGAGTTACTAGCAATTCCTTCAATATTATCTTATAATCTCTGAACAAAAATCCTACCAGTGCCACTACAAGAAAAATTCATTTTTCCGACGAAAATTCCCGACGGAATTGAGTGAATTTTCGTAGGGAAACCAAATTTCCGACGAAATTTAGCAACAAAAAATGGTGAAGGAGAACACGTTGTAGGTACTTTTCCCGAAGGAAAGTTTTTCGTCGGTAAATTTACCGATGAAAATTATTGACCATCGCTAATTTCGTCGGGAGGTACAGACCAAAAACTGTCGTTATTTGCCATATTTACCGACGAAATTAAATTTTTCATCAGAAATTTTACGGACAAAAATAAGTATTTCATAGTCAAATTTCCAACGAAATGATAAATTTCGTAGGCAAATTTAACGACAGTAGTATATTTCCGTCGGTAAATTTGTGTTCTGCTAAAAACAATCGCGATGGAATTATCCATCACTTTTCCGTCACTAAAAAAATTATATATTTTTAATAACTATTTAATAGTTAGAGGAGTGGGGGCAGTGGTTTACAATCTTCAATCTTGACCTATCAATTAAATTTGTTACATAGCTATTGGTAAAGGCAAGAAAAAATATAAAATGATCAAAAGATAACAGCATGGATAGTTCAATTGTAAATCCAAAGTACTGTGTTATACCCTTTACTAAAGATATCTAAGAATCAGAAAAAAATACTCTTCATCTCAAAATTAATGCCTTAAAGATTCTCATGTTGTTAAGATTCTCAAAAAATAGAAATGCCAATAAACATAGAAAATAAAGTTTTGTGCATGCCTAAAGCACTAAGATAAATAATTAAAAAGGGCAAACGAACAATATCTTGCTTATTTCTCAAGATCTACAATGTCCTTTTGAGCCAAACTGCTCTCACGTTCATGCCTCCTCAAATCAGCCCAAATTAAAATATACTCAAATCAAAAAATCAAAATGTCATTGCTTTACTGTTCAATCAAGGTAAAAGCAGCAATGCATATTTTTCACAATAATCCCTTTGTTACTTGGGTTACTATCTATTGATCGTGTTCATATGATTTTACCTTGATTACTATAAAAAATGATGGTAAAAAAACATTTCCAACATCCAAAAGAGTGAAGTGTGCATACCTTGATTACTAGATCATTTACCAATATCCGCTTTCCACCTTAGGCCTCTTGTATTTAATTTAGTTTTCTATGCAGACTGATAACCAAAAGATAACCACACAACATATATATAAAAGAAAGACTTACGTAAAAATAAATTGAGGCATAAAATCATTCCACGTAGGTCCTTTTTATGGGCTACAAAGGGAATATGTGCTGTCATCATTAGCAAGTGCCACCTAATGATGAAGAAGATAAAAGGGCAATTCCCTTGACCACCAAACAAATTTTATCAAAAAAATTAACTGAGATAGTTTTAATTAATGAGTAATGGCTATGGTAGAGGAAGCTTCTATCTTCCAATTTATGATGTTGATCCACTGATCAATAAAATCATGCTGCATAAGCTTAACGTATTCAATAAAATACTCTAAATCTATCCTTCCTTCAAATTAAATCCCAATTATTCCTTATTTGATATAACTAAACTATCAATCAAATCGTCAAAAAAATATATATTTTAATTCAATTAACATCTCAAACAATAGAGATTGAAATAAAAGATTAAGTACAAAAATATATATTTTATAACGAATAAATTTTCATATTTTCAACTGCCACATCATCGCCTACTTAATTACTCCTTAATTGTTAATTAAATATAATTGTTCAACGTAAGCAGCTAGTTCCAATTCAAACACATTATCAATTAATTTATAGCCAATGGGAATTAAAACCAGAGATAATTATTGGCATCCTTTAAGCATACAATGGGTGAGTAATAGTCAACTAATCTGCTGATTATTGAATAAGTAAAAAATAATTAAAAAGCTAATAATCTCCGCTCCCTCAAAGAACAATATATGAGAAAAAATGAAACTACATGAATAGAAACTACATGTATTGTAGTTGCAGACCAAGCAGCAAGGACATTTTAGTCGAAGAGAGCATCCCCAATAGCAACAACAACAAATCCATGACAAACTGAAATAGGGTATTGACTGCTAGCCAATAATGTAAGAAGATTGTTCAAATTAAGAGCAAAAAACACATGGATTAACAATACCATCAAAATATAATCAATAATTAAAGTGCAACAGTCAATTGAGATATCCCTACAAAAAAGATACCATAAATAAGAAGATATGAAATGCTAATGCAAAGAAGAAATTACTCTTTGTATAATTTGGATGCACGTCGAAGACGTTTCACATATTATAGTTACTCCTGCTTGAAGTGAAATCACCAATTAACTTTTTGTTTTCTTTTTCCAGTGACCAAAGAGATGTAAAACTCCAACAAACTTTGGATAGTGTGGCTATAGTTTGTTAAAAACTTTAGGAAGCAAAGCAATGGTGTCAAGAGAAAATTATTTTCATAGAACATAACAGTATCGTTTGAAATGCAAGCCAATGTTAATCTAATAACATAATTGCAAGGGGTTGGATAAAAACAAAATAACGAGCAAATAACATATTCAATAATGTGAAAAGTAAATACATAAAAAACATGTTGGTAAAACAATGTTTAAGGTGATGAAAGTGTTGATATTTGTATTTCTATATTCCCTTTAAACATCCTCCTTTTATCCAAGAAAAGGAATGTTGAACAATTCACTTACATCCTCAAAACATGTAAATTGCCAAACCACTCCCCGCTCCTTCAAAGATTTATAAAAGTCAGACAACTTCCATATACAACATTTAGGTCCCATGATATATACAGGTTTCCTGCACCAATGTGATTGACTCCCAATTCAGAATTCACAAAGAATATGCACCACAACTGAGACTTAAAATACAATAATAAATTCTGAATCACCAAATGAAAGAAAAAATTGTCTAATGCATACCTTGTTCTGTATGCCTCACTTATCATGCTGACTGAGTCTGCTGTAATGACAAATGCATCTGACAAGCTAAGTGCCCTATGTGCGGATTTGGCTCTGAAGATAATTATGTTCAAAATTTATAAAATGGCCCTGGCTTATTTTAAGTAACACAAGTCTCCTAAAGCTGATGAAAGATTACCTTCGCCATCCCAGATGTAAACTTTTAGGATATTTCCTAGTTCTTTAATTATAATGCTTGAAGCCTATAGGCAGAATCATAAGAAAAAAATAAAAACACATGTTGATACATGCTGAGAAAAAATATCATATTGGAGAATTGCTCTAAAACATCAAGCTGAGAAAAAAAATCACTTATTCAAAGAAAAAAAAGTAATTACCTGTAGGTCCTCCATTGTTAACCACCAGTAAAGGCTTTGGCACAGGTACAAACTCATTATGCCACTCACTAGCTGTAGTACGAAGAGAAGCAAAATCTATTTGATGTAAGGCTCCCATAGTTAAAACTTGAATATTGGAGAGCATAATATAGCTTATAATATATAAATTTTGATAACAAACTATATATAAGGTAAGAGCTCAAATTTACAATCAAGAGAACAATGAAACCAGTAAACAATCATGCTATTACCACATGCTCATCTGGAGGTTCACGTGGAGTTGTATATTTTCGCATAAAATGAGGAACCAGTAAATAATCATGCCACTACCTTATCACTTGCCATCTCAAATTCTCTTTCAGTCGAGAGAGGGGTTAATTCCACTACCTTATCACTTGCCAACATAAATTTTCAATCAATTATATGCTAACACTTAATTTACAACAACCTTAGATGATTAATTAGATAAATCTTCAATTTAACCAACAATAAATAAATTTTCCCCAATTTCATAAAATCCCTAAATCTAAATCCCTCAACTTTCTTTCAATTTCCCATCACAAAGCAACCATTAAAGGAGGATATAAGGCTTACCTAGGGATTAAAAGAAGAGAAGCAACAAATAAAGGGGCAAATTTGAGAAGGGACCGAGCAAGAGAAGAGAGACCAGCAGGGGAGCTCGGGGCTGCCATCGCATGAGAGGAAAAAGGGGAGAAATGGTGGCTTTGATGGCTTCTCAGGCGTGAATGACAGTGGCAGTGCGTTGGCTAACGAGGAACGACGATGGTGGAAGCTTGATTAGAGAAGAGAGGGTAAACGGAGAGGAAGGAAAGAGAGAGGCAGTGGGAAGGGAAGGGAAAGGAACCCGATCATTCCAGGAAAAAGAGAAAGAAGTAGGTTAAGGCCAAAACTAAGTAGTTTTGGCAAATCTCTCTTTTAGTACTTTCTTTTATATAGTTAATCAATTGAGCACAATTTTATTTCTTTTATGCATTTTAATCCCCAAATTAAGTAATTCAACCTATATATATATATATATATATATATATATATATATATTTATTTATTTACTTTGAATTTTAAGTATTCTTAATTATTTATGTCTATTTAAATTTTAATTTAGAAAAAAAAGAAGTGGAGCAATTTTTTTATATAGGAAAGGTTTGCCTACGAAATTTCAATTCAGTGGATAATTTACCTACAAAAAAATTCCCTGTAGGTAATTTACTCAATACTCAATTGACAGGTCGAATTGATATTCGATTAGCTTCTAAAAAACATCGATGTAGAATATATTATATTTTGTGTATGCTTAAATTCATTTCATGTCATTTGGAATTGAAATCAACTTCAGTGTCTGTCCACCTATTAAGTACCTGCCTCATAATTATAATAATAGTAAACGTATTATTTTAGAGATTATTTCTTATCAACTATAAGGATTAAAAGTGCATAATAGATTAGCTTACAAGGGGTGGTGAAACTTTTGTGGGTATCAATTATACATGTTATTGTTAATTAACTAATTAATTCATTTATTCACAAATGTTTCCGATCCTTAATAACAAATTATAAAAGTATTCTAACTATGAAGTTAATTTTTCTATAGTTGAGTTGGATAGAAACTCTTTGTTGCAATTTTAGTAAAAAATAACTTAGAAATAAAAATTTGATTGGTCAACTTTAATATATTTATTCATTAATGACTTTGAAATACATCCAACTATTATACATAGCATCATTCGTATCTATTTAAAAATTCTTATACATTTATACAAAAATATTTAACTGTTTATAAAAATTAGGGTTTTTTTTAATAAAATAGTTAAATAGAATTAATAGAGTGATAAAAAATTAATTATTCTTAATTTTTGCTTAATTATTTATGTAGCAATATTACCTACGAAATTCAATTCCGTAGGGAAAATTACATACGAAATGGCAATTTTGTAGGTAAATTACCTACGGAAATTGAATTTTATAGGGTAATTTACTGACAAAAAATATGTTCCGTCGATAATTTCCCTACGAAATTCAATTTCCATAGGGAATTTACCTACGAAATAGTGATTCTATAGGGAAATTACCGATGAAATATTTATTCCGTCGGTAAATTTTGTGTACAATTTTAATCGAGTAATATTGGCGCTAATTTGCCAACGGAATAAACATTTCGTCGGTAATTTACAAAATGGCAATTCTGTTGGGAAATGTTCGACGAAATGTTTATTCCATCAGTAAATTTTGTGTATAATTTTAGCCGCGTAATATTGGCGCCAATTTAACGACGATTTTTCGATTCTTTCGTTAAAGTTTGGCGGGAAAATTTCCATCCATTATTTACGATGGATTTGTTATTTCGTCACAATAAATTTTTTTTCGGCAATTTTACTTATGAAAAATATTTTTCTGTCGATAATTAGCGATGAAAAATTTTCCATCGGTAAGTTTCCGTCGGGAATTAGGATTTTTCTCGTAGTGTGCTCTAATATAAATTAATCATAGGTTAATCATTTATTGTAATCAAAAAAATTTGTGTCCCAATAACCATAACATAGAATATGGCTATTTACTCTTGGCCAATTCGTCTAAACTTTCAAGAACAAATCCTTAACTGCTTATTGCCCGAAAAAGACTAAACCAGGGCACTTTGATACCACTAACTATAACACCCTAATCCACATGACATGCAGAATCATCAATGCCAGTATAAGCCAAGTAAAGATTAGGTAGAAAATAATAATAATAATAATAATAATAATAATAATAATAATAATAATAATAATAATAATAATAATAATTATTATTATTATTATTATTATTATTATTATTATTATTATTATTATTATTATTATTATTATTATTATACAGGCCTTAATGACATGCCACAACATAACCAAATTAAACTCTAAAATAAGAAGACATAACATAACTAGCTTTCAATACTTTATAAAAACCTCTAGGACAACTGTTACCTATTAGATCTTCTCTTCATATGGTAGAGCCACTACAGCTATCAATCCAAAGTGGAGCTTACCCTGAGACCTACACGGATAAACAAACCCATGCTAAGCTATAAAGCTTAGTGGGAAAATAAAACTCTATGGACAAATGCTTAAAATATCATAAACTCGGTATAACCTTCACAATTAAGGAAAAACATATGAGTCTGCAATTTTAATCATATACAATGAACATTTCGGAGGAGTCTTCAACCTTAACAATAAATACTATTCTTACAATAATATAAAGCATTATGTGAACTCATCTAGTTCATGAAGACTTTTTAATTTACTTGCATTATTAAAAACCTTTTTGGTTAAACAAGTATAATACACGCCTTCATGATGTATTAATTATGAGTCTAGTAAAGAAGTGCATACGTCATGTAACATCTATAAGAGATACTATTAGGGATAATTACTTTATACATATCACACAATCTTAAGTGTAAAATACATCTATAATTCACAATCCTGTTTACAATCATGTATTCGTTAATGCTATCTTAGCTACTTAGCTTGGTAGCTAAATATCATACAACATCATATTATGTCATACTTTGCCCTTTGGTCTATGTCAGAGTTATCAGTATGCACATTTATGTGTAAATATTTACATATACAGACTAATGACTTTACATGTGATTTCAGAGAACATGCATTACATATCATGATTACCATGATGATTTATATATAATATTGAATATAGAATTTCATTTCATAGAAATAATTTATAGCCAAAAGGAATTTAAGATAAAATAATATAATAGGCCATTCATCATGCTTACATTATATAAGTGAAGCAATCAATATATGTATTTCTTTTTTTTTAGCACATTTCTTAATCTTTAATTGCCCGCCAAAGTACTAGTTTAAAGGGTGGATAATAGGAGCAATGGATACCAATTGGTATCAATGATGGATACTAGTTGGTATCAATATGGATACCTGAAGGTATCAAATAATGGATATCCAAATATATCAAATAATGAACCCAAAAGGGTCGAGCTATGGTTCCATTAAAGTAACAGACAATGGACCCAAACGGGGTCAAATATGGTAGCTGTGATTGTATCTCTCTAGGGATGCCTATCTAATCCACAACTGAACTAAGACCCGCATGCTTTACCACTTTTAAGAGCATCTTTAATTCAACATTTTCTTCTTTATTTATCTCAACATTTGTTAGTGTAATCCCTAGCCCTAATACATTGTTATAAAGCATTTAATTTAATAAATGAGGCATTTGTTTTATCTATTGTATTCCTGTGCATATTAATTAATAGGACTATCCAAAAATGTTGTTTCAGTTTAAGTTATCATGTGTGAGGCACATGGTTGTAAGACCTTGAAACAAATGAGTCTTTATTCTAAATATCCCTAGTCAGTAATTATTATGGGAATAACAAATGAATTAAGAATAGTATGCTCTCTCTGATAAGTTGAGTTATGTCTTACGGATCATAAGGACAAGAATGTCTATCAGAGATTATAGATATGTGTTTAGAACATGGTATCTGGAGTCGATCTGTTCATAAGAAAACTACATGGTACAAGTTATAAGTGTTTCTCATGTGCAGGGTTACCATCGAAGTTCTTAGACCTAAAATCTTTATGAAACTCTTTATGAATTACTGTGTACTTTGACATATACCTAATGTGCTCATAATGGGGTGACAAGTATGGGTATGCTTGGGTATACACTGATCCATGTTAGAGAGCATGAGAGAACTAAAGGGATTACCCCTCTCGATAAGAAAGAAAATATCACCGGCCACTTGATTAGTAACTGAGAAGTGCATGCCATACCAAGATGAAATAATTAGTAATCATTATTTATCTAAGAGTTCAGTATCTCTGGAATATCAAAAAAGAAATTAATATATATAAGGATGACTAATTTCATGCCTTATATTAATTCTGATATTTAAGGGTAAGGGACTATGCAAAATTGCATTAGGTCACTCAATGCCATTTGCATTTTCATTTAATTTGGAATGCTATAATATCTTGCTAGAGAATATATATAACCTTTGAATTAATTTATTAATTCATTGCCAATATTAAATGGACCTATAGGATCGCACACAAAGCATTGGGCTTAAAATATTTAAATAGAAGATTGGGCATTAATTTGGGCTTTTATTTAAAGTCAAATTAATTTATGTAATGGGTATTAAAATTGCTATTGGCCCTTGGTCCATGAGAGAGATAAAATCGGCCCACAAGGATTAATTTCAATTAATTAATTATTTTGGATTAATTAAGTTAATTGAGTATTAAAGCCTAATAGCATTTGAATCAAAATAAAACACTTAAATAGGAGAGATATTAGCCGAAATTTAAAGATAAATTCAATGTGAATTTCGGCACATGTATATATCCTAATTAAGTGATGGTTTTGATTAAATGTCTTATGTTTATTTCAAATTAATTTGAATTTAAAATTTAAAAAGTTTCAATTAATATATGTCACTTGATTTTAGGAAGTGATGGAGGCTGAGTTTTACTATCTTTAGGTAGTAAATTTCGGAATTAACACTTACCTAACCAAGAGATATATATTTTATGAACTAAAGAAAATAAAAACCTTAGGCGTCTTTTACTCTCTCACACTCTTGGCCGAAACACACAAGCGGTAAGGATTCTTTCTTGTTCTCTTGTGTTCTTGGGTAGCAATAGCAACCTAAAGGAAGAACAAGATAAGATCTTGTAGCTTCAATCCATTACCATTGCCAATTATTTATATATAGAGCTAGCACTCTAAATTTTAAGCCTTTATTACAATTATGTGTGTGAACATAAAGAGGAGTGGTGTAAAGGCTGTTTCTTTGGCATTGGTGATCAAGACCTGAAGCATATAAGTTCATCCTATTTGCTGGTCATCATCAAAATCAAGATTTAAGGTGCATCTATGATTGTAATTTTGAAAACCCTAAAATTGCATATTTTCGATTCTTGTTTATGGATTGCGAGGTATGTATGATTAATTTTATTATTTTTCCGCTTCGTGATCATCATATATATACCATGTCCTATTCCATCAGTGGTATGAGAGACTAAACATGCTTATTTTAGTGCTTTAGATGCATTGAATATTTAATCAAAAATTGTTCGTTTAAAAACATGCAATGCTGAAGTTTTCTGTTTTGATTTTTTTGCATTGTTTTGGTCTAAAAATGATTTTAAATGATTAGACAAGTATTATAATTATTATGAAATGTTCATATACTATTCTAAGATGTTCTTACAGCTGTTCATGGTTGGATTTAATTATAAATACCTGATGGTACATGTTAATCTTGAAACTAAGTGCTAGTTGGCATGATGAGTGTTTGTTTAACAACTAGTTTTCAATATTAAATGTAAAAACGATTTTGACATGTTTGTAAGTGATTTTTAAAGGTTAATATCAGGTTTGGATATATTTTAAAATTGGTTTTATTTCTGGTCCATGACAATTTAATTGATTAATTTTAAAATCCTTAAAACTATGACTAGTATGTGTTTATTGCATGTTTAATCGACATTGTTTGTTTTGTTTTGATTAAAATGGCAAAAACACATTTAGATCAGATCGGTACAAAACATTAACTCAATATTTATGACATTATTTAAATTATTAAATGACTCATAAAATTGTTTTAAGTGTTTATGCATTTTTGTGGCATTATATAAGCATTAAACAACTAGCTTCATTGTTGTTTGTTTGTTTTTGTATGAATGTCGTGTATGATTTTATGTTTTAATTCATGTTGGTACATTTTATATGTATTTTTAATGTTTATGGGCTGTATGATATAAAATTAAAAATGGAAAAATTGGAAATTATACTAGAGTTTATTTATGGCACAAATCTAACTAGTTTGTGTTTTGGGCTTTTAAGAGAACTTATTCAATAAGAGAATTTAGTCCATTGGGCTTCGTCCCAGGCCCATCATAAGGTCTTCTCTTAGAAATTCAAGTACATAATTTCCATTAATCGGCTTGGCTAAATTAATTAAATTGGACTTTGTTTAACTATGAATGTTATGTATATTTATTTGTTTGTTTTGTGTGATGAATGGATATGCATGGTGCATTCATGGGCCCTGGGTTTTTGTAATTAAATATGGCCTGCGTGCCATTATGTATTGTTGTAAAAGTTTCATATATTTCTTAGAATATAATTTATTTAAAGACTTTGTAAATCAAAATGAAGCCCACCGGAGTGGAGAAGCCCAACTCGAAGATTCTTGTGTAATAGTATAGAATCTTAGTTGTAGATTTTTAGGCCCATGTTTGTCACGCTTTACTTTATGAAATTATATATATATATGTGCGTGCTATGAATGGATGACAAAGCGTATGCCATGTAAGCCATAATAAAATAAATCCCTAAAATGGTAAGTCACAAAGTTGCCTTCCTAATTCGAAACATGTTAAGGCATCGATCATCGATCACGTAGACTAGGAGTTCTAGATGCGCCCAATTATCTTTGTGAGGCATGGGTTGTGAATGTAGGTTGGACTTAACATGGAAAGAGATGCCCGAACCTAGGCAACTAATAAATGGGTTTGTGTTAGAACATCTTAAGATGTTAGCCCATTTGATCTAAGAGTCATGTACGAGACATGATTGGAGTTTTTCTATCTAAGTAACTTAACTTATTTGGTGTACAAGCTCAGCTTGACTAATAAGTTGTTGTGAAAAGTGGATCTTAGCCCACATTAAAATCACTAACGTGAATTATTTAAAGGGATATTAATTCAGTTTCTAGGATTATAAATAAGACCCCATTTAATCTTGCTAAAGTTTTTATTATAGATTGAAAATGGCTTTTTGAAACAACTTTTCATTGCGATAAGTCCTGGAAAAGGACAAACTGAATGGCACCAATTTCATAGATTGGTCTCGAAACTTAAGAATAGTTCTTAAGTAAGAGAAAAATTCATATGTTTTGGATGCACCCATGTCCGAAGAACCTGCTAGGAACGCCTCTGTGGTTCAAAAGGAAAATTTTGAGACCAAGAAGAGTGACTCCAATAATGTGACCTATCTGATGCTAGCCACTAAGAGGTTTATACGATAATGGTGCACCTCAAGGAGATGTTCCAAGAGCAAGCTCATCACGAGAGGTTCATGACAACAAAAGCCTTAATTTCATGTAAAATGGTTGTGGGTACTCCTGTTAGTACCCATGTACTCAAGATGCAAGGGTATCTTGATACTCTTAAGAAGCTTGAGGTACAAGTCCCGAAGGAATTGGCCACTAACTTGATCTTAGGTTCATTAACTGATGATTATGATCCATTTTTCATGAATTATAATATGCATGCAATGAACAAGACAGTCACAAAGCTTCATGGGATGCTTAAGAATGCTAAAGAGAACATTCAAAAGACTAATCCCCACACTTATGGTTCAAGGAGGCATTAAGAAAGGACCCGCTAAGGGAAAGGGAAAGGGAAAGGAAAAACCCAAGTATAACCTGGCTTGACTCAAGTCAAATGGGAGTGCGCCTCAGGCCCAACCCAAGCCTAAGGCATAAAAGCTCAAGGAGAGAGAGAGCACATGCTTCCATTGCAACAAGAAAGGGCATTGGAGGAAGAATTGTGCTCTCTTCTAGGAAGAACAAAAGAAGAATGGAGCCAAGTCGTCCAGTTCTGGTATTTTTGTTCTTGAAATTAACCTTTCTATTTCTACCACTTGGGTAT